>VXBQ01013277.1:182422-317276 GCA_013400175.1 Phainopepla nitens | reverse complement strand
GAGGGGCCGAGCCTCTCGCCGGGAGGAGCGGCGGCGGCAGGCGGCGGGGGGCTGAGCGGGGGCCCGGCGGCGGCGCCGAGGAAGTGCTCGTCGCGGCGCAACGCGTGGGGCAACCTCTCCTACGCCGACCTCATCACTCGTGCCATCGAGAGCTCCCCGGAGAAGCGCCTCACTCTCTCCCAGATCTACGACTGGATGGTCCGCTGCGTGCCCTACTTCAAGGACAAGGGCGACAGCAACAGCTCGGCCGGGTGGAAGGTGAGGCGGGATCCCGGGGCCGCGGCGCTCCCGCCGCGCCGCCCCGACGGACGGGCTGCCCGTGGAGGATGCGGCCGCGGAGCCGGGTGCTGGCGGCTGGTCCCGACAGCAGCCCGCCGGGCGCTAGTGCTGGTCGTGGGGATGGTGGTCGCCCTGTCGGCTTTGCTTTTTTTAAGGGAGGGATTAAGGAAAGTTTTGTCTCTTTCCTGTTGCTGTGTACAAGCGGTGAGGGCTATTGACTCTGGGGGCAGAGTACACGCTGGAGCGGAGCTGGCTTTTGTGATGCACAAGCCCATGAGCAGGGGAAGAGAAAGAAAAATGAAAAATATTTATAAGGTGTGTGGGTTTTGTTTTGCCCTTTTTTATTTTTTTAAGTTACGGCAACACTAGAGGTAAGTCAGGGTGGAAATGGGCAGAAATGCTTTTATGCATGGTCAGTCTGAGTCTCAAAGCTCAAATACAGAACGACTTTATTATTTTTGTCAAGAAAACCCCCAGTTTTTTGCCCACATTTTGCCCACAAAGGCAGAAGAGGGAAATTCGGGTTTTGACATTTCTTGATAAAGTTAATCAAAGCATGGAGTTATTGGCTGTTCAGCCACGGGAATGCTTGGTTTGCGATTCCTGCGGTGCCAGTGTATGAGAGCACCGTCTACTGATAGCCCAGCATTTTCTGTCCAGCACTGCGACAGTGAGCAGCTGAGAGTACTACCGTTTTAATAAGTTAGGGAGAAAAAAAATCTTGTTTTGTGGCTTGTTTACTCCGCTCGTGCAAAAGCACGTTGTAGACAGGCAGGGTTTTACTCTCCAGAAAGAGTCTTATAAGGCCTACCAGGAGCTAGAACTGCACGTAAAGCACATTTGAAGTGATTTCCAGAACTGCTTTTTTTCTTCTCATTTTCCTGTTCGTCTGTCAGCGTCTGTTGGATGCCGAAATGTCACGTACTTGCAGCTGTACAGAAATGCAGGTGCTGCTTGATGCCGATGCTGTTTGCAGAAGGAAATCCCGGCAAGGTTCAGTTGCTGCTCAGGGCCGATCCTAGCGGCATCTGACACGGAGTTTTTGAGTGGATGGCTGAAGGTGAATTTGCCAGCAAGTTCAGTGCTTTTCCAGAGAAATTAAATTTTCTCTTTGGATCTATCTAGGTTTGGATCAGGTGGTAACTTTCAGTATACAAACTGGTCAGAAATACTGTGTAGATAAAACATGTCTGGCAGTTTCTGTACTTGCAGCCCTGTCTTGTATTTTGGTGCCTGAGTAGGACTTGCTGCTAGGAACTGAAGTGCGGCTGTATGATTTTTACCTTCCAAATGATGCACAGTAGAGGAAGTATTTAGTTGACAGACTTGTCTATGGCTGGGGAAAATACAAACACGGTGTTTATCACTTGCATCGTTAGTTGAAGACAAGGCTTTTAAAACCACACATCCTTTTTACAGCTTTTGTGTGTGTATTAGGTGTTGAATTTTGATCTAAGTTTACAAGTGTGATGCAGAATGTGATAAAGGGTTACATCTTCCAGTGGCAGCCTGTGCCTTCGTAAGTTGTTTGGTTCCACACAGAAGCAGTGGCTTTAGATGTCAACTGCCGTGACAAATCCAGCATTTTTGTCTGGTACTTTGAATTTTCAGTAAGTTCTCAATATCTGATTCAAACGAAGACTTCCCTAACAACGGGGCTGATGCTGTTTTGGCTGGATTTGGTGGCAAAACTCTGTTTCACTTTAGCACAAGCAGGATCTGGGCCATAACATGGAGTGCTTGCATTGATTAGTGTCCTTAATACCATCACAATTTTTCTGACAATTTATACTGTTAATTTGATATTGATTCCTTTGCTGAGCAGCATTAACTGGTACTTGGAGCTAATTAAAATGTTAAAAATTTGGATCCCTTGAGATTCTTCTGTTATAATCTAGTTCAGAAGTTTCTCACAAGCCTTTAGGATGACCTTTTTCAGGAAATGCAGGCACACTGGTAGCAGCAAATTCTGCTGATAATGGTTGTGAACTGTCTCTGAAGTTAGGGTGAAGCATTCCTTGCGTTAACGGTGGGTGCAGTTGTGTGTGGGTGGTAGAGGCGTTCTGGACTAGGCACAGGGGAGATCAGGAGCTAATTATTTGCCAGGCATCTAAAACTGGAAAATGTAATTCCTTAGCAAGGCTAGGATTTCTTTTTCAAGTGCGTATACGTTCAGAAGAGCACTGCTTCAATTTCTTGTCTGGAGAACAGCTTAGTTTGTGCAGAGGCAACATTCTTATATGGGGACTCCATCTTAGTCTCCTGATGTTAAAACACATTATATATTATTATCATCTTTGTTTCCTTCACAGGTAATGAATACAACTCTTCAGGAACTAATATCAGCCTTTCACATTAAACTTCTTCAGATTGCTAGTTACACCGAGACTTCAAATGAGCAGAAGATAGTTCTGTGTTAGAGGGCTTTTATCTTAATTTAGAATATTTTTACACAGCTAAATTGATTGTTGAAGGTAGCAAACCCATTTAGCAATATTCTGCTTTGCCACTGAGTGGGAAAATTGTTATTTTAAACAAAGAGAGGAAGAGAACTTGGTCTTATATATTATTATATATGAAATATTAATAGTATTTACAGTGAGATGTGCCGAATACCATAATCCGTAAACATAGCCGGGATTATTCTCAAACAATTATTTTAAGAGCTATAAATTAAAGTTGTAACTTTTTTTTTTTTTTCCTGTCCAGGGCATTAAAGCAGAAGTGAATATTTCAGATGTGGTTAGGAAGGCATATATTGAGTTTCCGGTAATTCGGGTAAGGTTTGCCCAATACACCCCCCCAACGATCTCCTTTGCTTCCCGCTGCCCCTGGCCCCGGAGGGATGCTGGCTAACCTAATCGTGCCTGAAGCTAACTAGGGCAGTGGTGTACGGCGCAGTGCCGCAGAGGTGCCGCGCTCCGGACACTCCCGTGTGCCACGGGCAGCCCGGCTGGTACAATCCCGTACACTTTCAAACCACTGCAGAGGGTTTCCATGCATGTTCCCGTATCTGCTTCTGTCTTGAGTACTTGGGGAAGGTCGGTATTTGTCTTACCCATCACTGGGGCGGGGGGAAGAGATCCCAGGGTGAGCTGGTTTCACCCTTGTGAAATGCACTGTGCTGGGCGACTGTTCCAGGTACTTCTACAGAGCACCTCGATGACTAGATCTTTCCTCATCCAGGTATCTGTTACCCAATCAAAGTCCTGCAGTCACAAAACCAGCGTGCTGACTTAAAAACCAAGTTTTACCTTGCGAGTATTTAGGGAGAAGCACTCACTTCCCTCAATAATCCCGAAATAGGAAACTGAAAAACCTTTTTGTCCGTGCACGTAGTAGAGGTGCCCAGTTTCACTACAGCTTGAGTAATTCCATACCTCTTCTCACGATGTTATTTTGTAATTTCGTGCAGCACTATCTTGTGAAAGTCTTTTCTACATGGAGAGTACACTAGGGGGACTATTTTCCTCTTTGTTAAACACTATGGTAAGATTATGAATCTCGTCCTTTATATAGAGATCCCAGCGATTCCCAAATTTAAATGTAGCTGATTTGCTTTGATTTGTTTTTCATATCAGAGGCCTATTCTGTTTTACACCTGTTGTATTCATCTTCCCCATAAAAGACAGACACTAGCTGCTGGGGTATTTACTTTGAAGGGAAGGTTTCTGTAAATTTCGTACATGGACATTCCATCATTTCTTACTGTGTTTTATTGGCCAGTATGCACCAAAGGGCTGCAGTCCCTTCCGTGTAGCAAATGCACGAGTCTCTTCGCTAATTACTGACACTTGGAAAGGCTTGAAAAATTTGTCAGTGATGTATACAAATGTCTAAATCTGTTTGCCAGATGCTGATATGCAAAATGTGTTGGACTCTTTTTATCATCTTCTTGCAAAGATGTGAGCAGGAAGTAACACCACTCTCTTTCTTCTTTTTTCTCCTTCCTCTGACTGGCATACAATGTCTTTATCAGGAGTGGCAACGTAAAACTGGAGTCTGCATCAGTTTCTTTTTTTCCTCCACTGACTTTTAAACTTTTTTTCTTTTTATTTCTTTAAAGGGTCTGTTTCCCAATTAACTGCTAGAAAGAGTATTTTTTTCCAGCCTTCTGTTATATTTTTAAATATATTTTTGTGTTGCCTCATTCATCTGTACAGAAGGGGAGTTACAAGCTGTAGCCTGATTATTTTAAGTTTTGACCTACCAAAGAGAGCATGGATTTAAGCACGTGAATGGATCCTTGGGACTTCACTGGGATTACTTGTGTGCTTAAACTTGCTGCTTAAGCATCTTACCTGATCAAAGCCTCACTGTGTTGTGCTTTAACAAAATACTCAGAAACATTTGCAAGTGACTTTTGTGCTGAGCAGTGTAAAGAGATGTGTGGTTCCAGCGGTTGAAACCACTAGATAACAAATGTCTTGCATCAAAGAGTAGTATACTTTAGTATCACAGTAACAAATGACTTTTTAAACTTTCCAGTAGAAACCATATGTAGATCTTAGCACACATTGTTATTTCATATCTGTAAGGTACATCAAAGATCTCACTTTATCCCAGCTCGTGCAGGCAGGTGACAGCTATTAGAGCAGTGACAGAGAGACCAAGTAAGTAGCTCTCCCAGAATCACTGACATTGTTTGATTCACAGTGTGGCAGTGAGGAGCACCTCTGCTGAAGGACTTGTTAAATGCACACATAAACACATCACCTTGGTGAATGTCTTCAGCTGCAAAGAATCACAGGCTCTGATAAACTCAACTTTTGATGTGAGTGGGAAACTTCCAGTCAAAGATAATGTGGTATTCTGGGATAGTATCACTGCCAGGTGGACCTGACAAATGCTGGAATCAATGTCCCTCCATTGTCCAGAGACAGAAGGTTACCTAAAACAGTCATGCAGCAGTTGACATTGTCTATGATAGGTTTATTAGTCAATATTTGTACATATTAAAATTTGAGTATATTTAAAATAGCAGCTTAAGAGTCAGAGGTTGGCTTCTACTTTTACCTGTGCGTTTGAAAGTACACAGTTAATGCTAATAAAAATTAAATCACCTTAGTGGCAGCTATATCTGAGGTAATGTACTGGCTTGAACAAACACTGTCTGAGACTGAGGCCGGGGAGGAGAATATCCTGGCACTGCTGCCCTGGGACATCCTGCCTCTGCTTGGTGTTGTCCTGGTGAAGCGAGCGGTGTCTTACTCTCGAGGCCATTTTGTATTCGGGTCATTTTGGTGGTGCTACACTACTTTGCTGTAATCCTGGGAGATTAGGGGAGGCTGGGCACGTGCTGGTGCATTTAGAAAGGCGAGTGATTAGGGTTAGCTGTGTGGTTTTGTGAAAGCTCTTTGTGCTGATGTGGACAAAGTAGCAGCCCAGAGTGGAAGGTAGGCAGCTCTGGGGCAGCCCCCCCGCACCCTCCTGCAGAGGCTGGGTGGGTTTCAGCCAGCTTGCCTGGGGTGGCTGGGGTGAATAAACGTGAAACCACCCCAGAAAATTATGGTGGGTGTGCTGGCTTCAAAGGGAGGCCGAAGGGACTGCCTTGGAGATAAGGGAAGACTGAGAATAAGCAGCCAAAGCATTTCTCTAGGTGGCAGCCTCCTAAAGGTGCCCTGCTAGATTTTGGCAGCCAGCTATTTTGCGTGGAAGTATGGAAAATCTTTTGTGAAGATTGTTCCTTATTTGCAATGCAATTAAAGTGGGTCTTGGTGTAGTGGCGGCTTGCCAAAGGAGAAACTGAAAGTGTTTCCTAATGCAAGTTGCTACTTAGACTAAAGTCTCTGCATGTTCTTGTTTCTCTCCCACTTTTTTAAAAAGCCATACTACGTCTGTCTGTCACAGAAAATTGCCCAAGGGCAGTGTTGCAAAATGGCAATATTAGTTTGCTTTAAAGGCAAGAGGCCCTCTGCATTGGGGGGTACTCTGGAGAAGGGCAAGCTCTGAGCATCCTCCCGCTGCTGACTTGTTCCCCTTGCCACGGAAAACTGGGATTCTCAAATTGGCTCTGGAAAGGACCACAGCTTGGCCAGGTCCTGGAACAGGAGGTGCAGGTCCCGATAGAGGCCTGGCCGATAACACAGCACTCAGGGAGCTGCAGGGGTTTTTTTAATGTGCCTTTTCTTGGGACTGACAATATGTGCGTAGCGCAGCGGTTCAGGAGCAAAATGAAGTGTTCAAGTAATGTGCATAGTCATGCAGTTTTCTGTACTGCTGGCTCAGCACACCATGAGTTAAGTGAAGATTATGCTTAACCTTTTATTTGCTCTTTTTTTTGTGCTTCTACAAACTTAGACTATTCTGTTACAATTTCCTGAGCATTGCCACACACCAAGCTTGGAAAATGAGGTGCATTTAGCCAATTTATGGCCTGACATATGTTAATTAACATTAATTACCTGCTTGAATAGTCCATTTAGCGCTTATTATTAAAAAGTGGTTTGTCTACAGAAGGGGATTTTCCTTCTGAGTGAGATGTTTTGTTCTAACTTGCTTCAAACAAAGTCAGGTTGGGGTATCCCGTGCTTCTCAGCATGGCTGTACCAGTTTCCTGATGTTCCAGTTGTGTGTGTGGGATTTGGTTGTACCACTGATGTGTATTTGGCATTTATTTGACAAGAGCTTAGCTTCCCAAGCAAACTAGCATGTTTCCAAGCATTTTCTGCTAGTGGTGGGTACAGGTCTTGCTCATCAGCTTGAGGCAGCAGAGAGAGAGAGCCGTGTTCCTCAGCCTGCCTCAGGGGCATCTCGAGTCTTGTGGTGATGTGACCCTAGCCCCTTTGGGGTGAAGGAGTAGGAAAGGCTCAGGTGTGCAAGGCTGGAGAGGGGATGTAGGAGTTGCTGGGGCACTCCTACAGTGCCGTGTTGCCGTGGTGCCCTGCAGGGAGGTCATCTTCAGCTCTGTGTGGATGAGGATGATGGACCTTTGGACTCTTGCAGCCACTGAGAGCAGGCCACCGCTGGAGTGGAGCGTGATCTCCAGCAACAGCAGGAGTCTTGCTGTATTCTTCAGCTACATTACCTAAGTTATCTCCTGGGCAGTGTGTTGGATAAGGGTTGTCACAGATCATTGGTCTAAAACCTGTGAGGGGAGTAGGAACCAGAGAGGACTTGTTTGATTTCCAAATACCAATATTTAAAAAAAAATAAAAATCCATGTTTCAATTCCCCATACCTCAGTTTCTCGTTCCTGTCTTGGGAGACTCCAGGGACATTATGTCCCACTTCACCTTCTCCATCCTTCCTGGTTGTAACACTGGCTGGAGGGTTGCATGGTGCACTTCTGTGGGAGGTGGAGGGCTGGCTTTTAGTTGTGCAGTTTTGGCTGGGGGTACACTGTGGAGACGATTGGGCTACAGGACTGATGAAAAGCAATGCCAGTGCAGTGTGAGGAGTTGGGAACAAGTGAGTGATTGCATCAGTTCTCTGCCTCATCCTTGGTGTGAAATAGCAAGGCAGGTGCCTTCCAGTAGGGCTAGAGAAGAGCATTGCTTTTTGCCAGAGTGGTTTCTCCTAGTGCTGTGCTTGACTGTGAGGTCCAGGAGGAGCCTCTCTTACCCTGCAAAGCCGGAGTCCATTCTTTGGGCCACCCACCTTGCACGTTTGCTCAAGGATTGATATGCTTATAATGCTGCTTTGCAGGGAATTTGAGGCAGGTTGGGAGTTAGCAGCCTTGATGTGTTGTTAATAACTCTGTTTGTGTGTGTCCTACCTGGACTTAGCTTACTGAAGCAACTTTCTTTATCTGTATGCTGGTACCTATTAAAAATAAAGGCTATTTTAATACTTTTTCAAATACCTTCTCAAGATTTCTCAGACAGAGAAATGCCCCTCTGTGGATTTGTACTAGTAAAGAAATGCTTTTGAAAATTAACTCTTATAACTGCTTTATGCTAACAAATTGAGTGGATTGCTTGCTTTATCACAACATGCTGCGTACTTTAGAGCCAAATGATGGAATGCAGTGTTCTCACATGAATGTTTATTTGGCAGGGTATTATTTTGCTTTTCTTTATTATTTTTCCCCTGATGGTGAAGTTTCTACTCGCTGCATGTAAAGAGAGGTGTGAGGATGGGGCATGCTGGTACAGAAGGGTAGAGGCAGCCCATGGACCGTAGTTGAAGGAGCTGGTGGAGGAAGGACCACTTGAAGCGAGGACAACGCCATGTGGCACTGACAGCTTGTCAGGGCCTTTGCAGCGTGTGCCTCTAGTTTTGGGGGTCAGGAGGCTGTGGATGCAGGGCTCTGCCTGTGCAGCCTGGGGCTGCTGTACACCTGAATGCTGCTGTACACCTGAATGCTGAATGGTCAGGTGCATTTCCATGGGGTGAGTCACTGGATCACGCCACTTCTGCGTCCCTTCACCCACTGGCCGTGCCGGGCTGGAGGGTGGGTCTGTGCTGACGTCTCCACGCCAAAACGCAGTTGAGAGCTCTGGAATGAGGGCAAGAGGCAGGAGTGCTGCCAAAGGAGCCATTTTTCTCCTTTGACAGCTGCCTCTCAGGCTGCCTTCGCACTCTGTGTTGTGCTGTGGGTCTGCCTGGAGGCTCCTTGTAACCCAGGCCTCAGCCTTGCAGTGTCTTCAGGCCAGCCTGTCTCCCCATCCCTGGCCTTCCAAGATCTTTGTCTCGCTCTAGGGAGCAGCGGAGGCCGTGGCACTCCCGGGATTGTGATCAGTGGGTGGGACTCGGTCCTGGGAAAGAGTTTTCAGTGGGTTTGCTGGCTCCTGAGTCACGTGAGCAGAAAAGGGCAGTCTGGGCTGCTTGCCAGGACTGGAACAGGGAGGTAACATCTGCTTATCCCAGCCCTAGAGGAGTGGGAGACCACAGATAAGTCGGGAGACTGATGAGGACAGACGGCGGTCTGCTGTGGGAGGACAGATAGAGGAACACCCAGAAACATCAGGATGTGTCTGCTGGGGCTTCACTCTGCATCCTGCCTGCTGTGACTGCTCAGTTTGGGGTGGGAATGAAAAGACTTTGCATGGATGTAGGTTTATGACGATGCAACTTTTGTGGGTAGATGAAGTAAAGAAGGCAGGTCTGAGTCTCATCCCTGCTAAAGGCAGGAGCACGCATTTGCATTACTGCTAGACAGGCTCAAGCCAGCAGTGCCAGAAATCCTGATGGCAGCTGAGCCTGAGCCCCTTGTGAAGACTGAGTATGACCAGGGAGCGTTAGTAACAGTGTCATACTTCAGTAAAGAAGGCTTTGTTTAACAATGTATTAATTACCTAGTAATATCTAATACAGGCTGCTCTCCTAGTCTAGACAGTCAGCACCTCTGACTCTGGAGACAATTTGCCCTTATAACTTAGTGTTTTGTCGTGCTGTATCTATGCTTTTTCCAAAATAGGATGCAGAAGGATAAATGTATTATTCTAAAAAAAATAATTTTAGGACATGGGCCACATTTATTTTATCTAGAATGTGGACTGAATTGTCTTGATACGTACTCATATAGCAGTGCTTTTAAATCCTGCTGTATCTGGGTTTTTTTCTCTCCGCACTTATCTCTTCAAACACTCATTGCAGCCTTCCAAAGACACATTGTGACCAAGGTTAACCCCACTTTCTTACATGAAATTTGCGGTGTAAACATACCTTTAAGTGTGAGACTTAATCCAGATCAAAAGTTTCCAACTTTGTGTGAACCCCAATCTTGTGTAAATATATTTGCTAATACTTCATGGAGGGTTTATCAGTTTCACGTATTAAGTTCTAGATATGCTTTAGTACATAAAGTTTGGCATCTGACAAGTGAGAACAGTGCTCAAGAAAGAATGTCTTACTGTGAGTGTTTCACAGGCTCCCACATTATCACCTTTTCTGCTGATTGGCTTTGTTCGGAGAGCAGTGATGTGGTTTCCTGAAAGCCTATCTGTTTGTTCTGCACAACTGCTCTGGACCTTGACTAATTTTCAGAGAATGTTTTTTTTCCAGGAATTTGTACAAGAAGGTGACACCAGTTCAACTCGTGTCCTGAGATGCTTGTAAGCTGAGACATGTAAAGCTGCTGTCCCTGTTTTTGTGCAACACGATCTATTGTGCCTAAGAGTTTCACTGTATGGGGGAACTCAGAACCCTTTGTGTGAGATGTCAGGTTTCAGAGTGAATGGTGCTTCTCTAAGTATGCATCAAGACCTACAGTTGGAGGCTACTGACCCTTCTATGCCTTTGTAGGACAAGAACTTTGGCACTGATAATGATGCTGCCACTGCGGAGCTGTAGAAACTCTGAAGAATTTTTTTAATTCATAGCCTCAGCCATGTATGTGTCCCAGATAAGTGGGCTACATCTAAAATCTTCAATTTGCAAATGGAAGTCATGTCAGGGCTCTGCATGAATTGGGCCAGAGGTTTCCAGCCTAGTTTGTGCAGCAGCCAAAAGCTCCGACCTAGTATTATGTTCATCATGATGTTGACAGTGTGATTTTCACTTCCCATGGCATGTTGAGATTTATTTCTTGCCCCGGTGCTCTTGCATCCTGATTCATGCACAGCAAAAATACTTCTGATTGAAATGTGCCAGAAGGTTTACATGCTTGGGGTAGGAGAGAAATCTTTTATGAGGAACTGTTCTATATAAAGCTATGGGGAAGGGAGCTGTGTGCTTAGGAAGGTGTTTGAAAATCAATAGTGAGGCTATTTTCCATACAAAAAAGAGGGGAAGCTGTAGTCCAACAAGGTAGTGGCATACGGGACTGGGAGGAGGAAGGATTCTGTGAGCTAGCAGTAGGGTGTAAATCAACCTGATGTATGTTCATAGACATCTGATGTCTACTGGGCCTAGTGGGGTAGCTCAAAGCAGGTGGAAGAAGCATACTGTTTACCTAATTAGAAACATAAATAAAATCTTTCCAACATTCTTCTAAATGAAAATGCATTTGAAGCATATGTCAGGCTTCTCACATCCAGGAAAGATCTCTGAAAAGCCCGCCATTCCTCCTGAAGGCTGTTTCTAGCCCACTTTCTGCAGGGCTCTGCCAGGTAACAAGTCTTCTTGGTTGGAAGATGGAGTGGGATGTGCATTAGCAGCTGGAGGTGCTAGGGTTCCTCCCAAGCACACCTGTACTTCTTTTTAATCAGAGGGAAAAGGCCTATTGTTTGAGATGATAGACCAGGGAATTGGAATAACAAAAGAAAATTATCATTGTTGAAATCATTGAAGACAGGATTTCATCTCTGTATTTATTGAGGAGTTAGTAACAGTGGGAAGCAGGGCCTGGGCTGCGGTGCAGTCAGAGCAGCTTCATATCTCTAGTGTATTTTAGACACCAAGGAGACAAAGATGATGCTAATTGCAAGAGAAACTACTTAACTGCTTTATATTATGTGCGAAATGAAGGGGGAATAACGCTGATTGAATGACCTATTTTGACTTTCTCAGTTTAATACGTTTAATGCTTTAGTCTTTTTCTGGACAGTGAATTATAATTTTATCAAATCCTGCTAGAAATTAATATGTTGCTGGGCAAAGTTATTTTATCCTCACAGTTTTAACTGCAAAGTTACATTGTGCCACTTGACTCAGTGGCAGGAGTTTTCTCTTTCAGCTGGAAAGGGCTTTTGCCATGCAACACAGCGACAGTGGTACTTTTTGTTTTATACAAAATAGGGACCTGTCAGGAGGAATATAAAATAGGGCACTGAAGTAGTCTAATTTAGAAGGAGAAAGGGCATAAATCTCCACCTCTCTCTGATGACAGAAGGCCAAAGTACAGCAGAAATGTTTCCCTGCTTGTAAAATGCCAGATGCCAAATGTAAAATACCAGAGAGGTTGTGCTGTTAAAGGCACAGCTGTATCTAGCCTCCTTACAAGTTTTTCAGCCCTATTTTCAGTATGTAAGGGGCTTCTTAGACAATGAAGCAGCTCTGTTAGCGTCTTCTCTGCTTATTGTGCTGTTACAGAAATTGTTTGCTGTTTTGGACCAGTGTCAGGCAGAATAATACTGAATAAGTCCCAGATGAATGTGGGTGGTGAAAGGAGAAAAATAATTTCAAATAAAGAGGGGCATTATCAGCTGAGCAGCCAGTGTTGATCCTATGGTGCTGAAAAATGAAAGCAGGAAAAAGGCACTTTTTAAAATTATTTTTAAGAATGGAAATTTTAGCTGAAAAATCTGTTCTGAACAGAGTTTGGTATTCTGCTTAAACTTGCAGCATATTGCCGTTGGTGCAGCAGTGCTGTGAAGCACTGAGAGAGAGAACAGAAGTAGGAACAAGCCTCCAAAACTTGAGAGGATCTTCAGATTCCTTGTCCATTTTGGACAGCATGACCTGTAGCGTCACTTGCAGCTGCTGGATCCAAGAGTATAAATAGTGAAAAGAACACTGATTTGGCCAGGATAAAATGTTCATTTTGGGTTTTTCCAACAGCTGTGTCGGGACTTAACTGTGGCAAAAGCTTCTCACGTGTCATTTCTATTCAGGCTTGTACTAAGCATGTGGAATGACAATATTCTCTAATTGAAAGAAAGAAAAGAGAAAAAAAAGTAGTAAATTGAGAAATAGTGTGTATTTGGTGTCTTCTCAGCCTGAAGGAAAAAACTACTTGAACTGTATGATAGCAGTTGTTTGAGAAATTAAGTATGGATTTCCTTAAATTGTAGTTGAATCATGACATCTTACTAAATTTATCCAGTCTTGAGTGCCTGCTTTCTGGTTTGACATTTTTGTTGGTGGCTGTTGGTTGCGATTAGTTTAAAAAAAAAATAAAAAAAAGCTTTTCATGGCCAGAGAGGTGGTATTTTACCTTTTTTTTTTTTTTTTTTTTCCCAGGAAACTGTATCAGGTATCAGACCACAAATTCTTCAGGCAGTTAC
This sequence comes from Phainopepla nitens, assembly GCA_013400175.1. Taxonomy (NCBI): domain Eukaryota; kingdom Metazoa; phylum Chordata; class Aves; order Passeriformes; family Bombycillidae; genus Phainopepla; species Phainopepla nitens. Next base: position 304,167 of record VXBQ01013277.1, on the reverse strand, counting down.
AGACTTGGAGGGGTCAGCAGCTTTCTCCCTAAAAGTACTGTGATGTAGTGGGTGGGTTTGAGCAATGCCAGTGATGGGTTTTCCCCATTTTTTAGGAGCTGCCAGGGAGGTTGTGCATGGTTTGACCACAAACTGTAGATCACTGGAGTATCTCTGTGGATAGTTCTCACTGTTCTGTGAAGGGCCAAGCAGAAGTACTAAATAAGATCATTCTTTATTTACCCAAAAAATCTACACTGAAAAAATGTATCAATATAAAAGTCAAGTGCTTGGAAAGTACAAAATGTCAGAAGTAAAGCTGCCTCTAACACTTGAAGTTACTTCTCATGCTGGCTATGACACTGTTACTAGGAAGGAGCTCCACAGGCTCTGTCCACCCCCACTCTCCTTGTTGGGCTGGCTCCTTCAAGGGCTGCTCAGGGTTTCAGCTCATCCCTGTGCTCTATGTGTGGGCCATGTGCCATTGTTATTGCTCTTGGCTCCGAGTAAAGAAATACACCCTTCCTGGTGTGCTTGTCTGTGTCATTTGCCTCCTCAGTATCCATCCTCAGCTTCCCTGATGAGCGCTGTCCCAGCACCATATCTTCTTCTCCCCTCCCCAAGCTCCTTACTCTGTTCTCTCATCCCTGTCTCTTTTTCTGTGATTCCCAGTTTTGCTCCCTGCATCCCTCCCTCCTTTTGCTGTGACCTTCCACACCTCTGCCCGCCCCCACTGGTTTTCGTATCTGTTCTGCTTGTCCAGCTTGTCTGTTGTTTTGTTTTTTTTTTTTTTTTGTCCAGCTCCCCATTCCACATTTCTCCCCTGACCCAGGATTGTGCATTTCCTGTGTCTTGCCTATCCTGAACCACTTATCCTGTTTCTAATCCCAGTTTCAGTTCAGGTTTGCAGTTATTAGTGCTCAGGAGCAAACAGGGTTTTGTAGTAGGAAGTGTTGGACAATACAAGGTATAGGTGGGGCTCACAGCACCACCTATAATTTAGAACACTGTTTATATTTTTAACTGATTCACCCTTAGGTAAGCAGTCCTGGTGCTGTCAGTTTGCAAATCCTTAGTCACTTGGATAATCCTGTTCCTTCTGCTGATACTGGGTACTGAGAGGTTGCTCATTTGTGAAAGAGAAGGAGGGTCCTGTCTCAGAGAGACTTGGATGTCTTACTTCTCTGTGGCCTGACCTAGACACCAAACAACCTCTGAGATTCTACAATTTGTAGGTCTACTGAGCTGGCCCTAAAGTATTTAAAGGTACAGGTAGCAATTGCTCTTACTTCTGTGGTGAGGGGCTGTTCCTTTTTCCTTCCTTATCTGAGAAAAGAGAGGAGACATTCAAGATCCTCACTGAAAAAAACAGAAGGCATGAAAGTGTACAGTCCATAGTCATAGCATATTCTGTGTCCTCTGGTAAGGACCCTCTGACTTGGTGGAATTAGACTTGAAAATATAATGATATAGCTGACCTTTTCTGATATCACTTCATCATTTCTTGTACCTTCTGCCTCTAATGCTAACTTTGTGCCTGGTCTTTAATGGTTCTGGTAAAATGCCTTCACATTTAGGGAAGCTGATGATAGTGTTTTTGTTTTCAGAATTAGATTGAGAAACTCAGACTGAATTGTGGTGCTGGCTAGACCAAGTCATTTAGTGGTGTGGATAACCTTGTATTGACCCATTAAAGAGCTTGGGCATAGTGTGTCATCTATGAGTCCCTGTTCCTTCATGATAAAAGTTCAAAACTTTAATCAGGTTAACAGGGTGTCCTGTCCTCTTTCCGTTGCAATAAAGTATATGCAAACATACATTGCAACAAATAGTACAAAGGCAAATCTAGCACACCCTGCTTTTTCCTCTGCAAGAGAAATCTGCAGTTTGTTCTCTGCCACTGCTCTCTGAGCCACTCTGGCAGGGTGGTTGGCTGAGGGATTTACTTGTGGTGGCTGATGCCTTTCAGGTGCAGTGCTTCAGTTTCCTAGGCTATTGATAACAGCTGTTTAGACACAGCTCTCTGGGTCACTACGTATGGGGATTTTCTGATGGTTGTGGTGACCTTGGGGGGAGAATTAGAGTGGATGTAATGTTTCAAAGAATTGGAGACGCCTGTGCCATTGAACTGGTGCACACTGCTGAATCAATTACTAGCATTGGTAGGATTTTGCTTTAGGGGAACCTCACAGCTGCATCACAGTCTTGTTATTAGTAGTGTATTGTTAATTTGTTTTAATATGGAGCCAGATATTTGCAGGGAGAAGGAACCTCAGTAGTTGGTTTCTGTGAAGTATTTTCCCTGTATGCAGCACTGTTGCAGTGCATACCCCAGTACTGTCTCTCAGTTTAGTTTTTAGGAAATTTTTATTAGCTCCTATGTGGAAATAAATTTGGTATAAGACCATCATCGTCAGGTGAGGAATTGCAGCATGGTGCCCCTACCTCTTTCAAAGCCATTGATGACAACTAAAACTCTCAGCATGAAGATTTTCTAACTTTTTTGTAATGTGTCACTTTGGTGACTCAGTCTACTGTGGCATAGGCCCCCGGCGAGCTTTTGCAGAAAGCCTTCCCAATGAATTTGTGTAGCCCTTGATCTAAATCCATGTCACCAGCCTCTCCTGCACCCATTCCTGTCAGTTTACTGTGTTTGTAATTGATTGTCAAAGTGTTGCATTTAATTCAAGTGCTAGCAGAGTTTTCCTCGAAGTCCCTGTGTAGTAGTGGTGTTAAGCCAGTTAGGAGTTACAAATGTAAATATGTTTACAGAGGAAAGAGGAATGCATGAAAGCTGGCATTGCCTAAACAGCCAAAAGCAGTGTGATTTTATGCTAGAGGGACACTGAAAATGTAGGTTGCCGGAGTGTGCTTCCAGAAGTAAATCCCAGCCAGAAGTGCTTGCAGTCCCTGTCTTCAAACGCGCTGCCCATCTGCTGTAGCTGCTGAGGCGACAGTGGGGAGGAGGGCTCAGGAGTTCGTGGGCATCCTTGCGGAGTTTTATAGGGAAGTTTGAAATGCCAGAGAGAAGCGCCGGCTCTATCTGAAGGGCTCTTTGTTTTGGATTTTCCCAGGCAGGAGCAGTACAGCCAGCCGTAAAGTGGCTCCTGACACCGGTGTTTCGTAACTGAAAGTTCAGCATTTTTCACGAGCTGTCTTATTTGGGGTTGTGAGCGCGGGCACACGCACACCCCTCGCACACCCCCCACACACCCCCCCAGCACATTGTTTACTTCCTCTGTAAGTTCTGGGACATTCAGTACTAAGGAGAATGATACGCTTGCATAAACACCCCTGCCAGATTTATCTCTCAAGCCTATCTTTCCTTTCCCGTCTTGGAAAGTGATTAATCTGCAGCACACATTTTGTTCTTTGATTGCAGGGCATTATTCTGTAATCATTTACAGTTTTGCAGAGCCATAGCACTGGCTTGATGGAGCATTTCTGTCATGTAGCCGGCGCTGTCGGCTGAAGCTTTAGCTGCATAATGTGAGGGAGCGTTACCCCGTGTCTCTGTGTCACGTTAAAACTGTTTTCTATTTACATTGCCTGGTTTCTGCGCATTCAAAAGCATTCAAATGTACACATTTAAAGTGCAGATGAGTGTCTGCAGCAACACATGCCGGGGACTGGTTTGTAGGTTTTAGGAACAGCATCAGTCCTGCAGCGTGCTGTCTGCCAGCTGAGGTTTTCCTTTGCGTTTATGGACAGTGGAGGAGTTTAAGTAACTTTTGTTTTCCATGCTGCAGTTCATCTACTGAAGCCTGCATCGATTAGAAATGGGCAACTTTCGTAGATACAAGAATTGTACATATTTCTTAGTGTCTGTGGAAAACAAAAAAGTGAAGAGATTGAAGTTTAATCAGAAAATCTGTCCTGTCTGTACTGCACTGAGGCTTTTCCACATGCCCTTTGTGTATTTTGTTTGTTTTCTAGTGTGCAAGGAAAGGAGATGGAAGAGGTAACAACCTTGAATTAACATGTTGTGGGATTGAGATAAGGCTGTTGAGCAGTTTTGTTCAATGGAACTCTCCATGCTGTAAATCTCTTCTTTCAGTAGAAGCATATGAAAAGTGGGTAGAAAAAATTAAAAGAAAACCATGTAACTTTGGGTTCTGACATGTTGGTAATTTTCTTTTTCGTAATTTATGTGCACCTTTCTGGCCTGCAAAGGCCCTGAAGCGGATGGGCCAGGTGACTACCTGTGCCAATGAGCATCTTTTTCCAGAGTCTCTCAGAAATCTGGCCCACAGCATGTCAGATAAAGCATTTATCTGTCACCTTATGACAAAATCAAAGTCCTATAGTTACAAGACAGAAACCACAACAGCAATGTATTGCATGCAGAGACCAGGAAAAACTGAAGGCATTGCAGGTGCAGAGCATCTGTTAAATGAGATATCCAGAGGATCCCATGTCAGAAGTCAAGTGAAAAAAATCTTCCAACAGAACCTTCCATGTCAATCTGATCTTGAGGGCAGGACAAAGAAGGGGGCTCTCTGACTGCAAATCCAGCAGTTGTTTTAAATGCACAGGTGTCCAGATGAGTACCCTGTTCTGCCTTGGGGATCTGACAGTGCCGGACCAGGGAGAGCAGCAGCTTCACTCCTCCAGCAGTGGACTTTGGAGCAGGAAAAAGAGGCAGCCCACACCAGTAGTAGCATGGTATTTTAATTTAATCTCCTGTCCCCTGATTTCTGATGTATAAGGGTGTCTGGAACATCTGATCACAAATGTCCTTTTTCCATCCTAGAAATGTAAATGCCTGAATTCTAAAGAAAAGGAGACTTAAAAGCAAGGAGAAAGAGGGCTAAGGATCTTTAGAAGCAGCAGCTGTTTAGGGAAACTACAAAATTGTGTAAGGAAACGACAGGTTCAGAGTGTGTGCCTGTATGAAGGTATGCAACTGCTTGGGCTGTGCTAAAAGCCAGGATTAAGGTTCAGTTGGTGCAGCCGACTTCAAGCACTGGTAAGTGAGGGGAGGCAACTCCAAACAGGAGGCAGAGTGGAGTGCACTGCTGGCAAAGTGCAGCCTTGCAGGGCTAGTGCCTGTGCACTTCTGGGATGGCTTGTGAGCCCAGCTTCAGGACCTCTGGGAGCTTCCTCTTGCTGTGCTTGGATGCATGCCACAGGGTCATGGAATCAGGGTTCAGCTTCGCTCACCCCAAATCCCTTATCACCTCAAAATGATTTGTAACAGTTGTATTTGTTTGTCTTTAACAGCGAGAGATGAACCCCTCTAATCTCTGTTGTTTATATTATTGTTTATACAGAGTACAGCTGCCCACAGAAAGATTTCTGGGACATACTGGGTTCAGTACAAAGGAGCTTCACACTGAAAACATGAGGCCCCATTCCATGAGGCAGAAAGGAGCCTTTGCCTCAGTGTGGGTTAATTATTTAATGGTCGGTTGAGTAGGCAGGATGATCGTGGATGAGGAATGAGGCTGGTCAACTATGTCCAGAGTAACATATCAGGGAGTAGGAGGGGTTTTGCTTAGCCCTCCAGAAGAATCAGAGCTAATGTCATGCTGAAGTTACAAATCATGCAAAAGCTTTGGAAGGAAGAGAAGCTTTGGGCTTCAGCACATTCAGTTATGGAAGAATACATGCACTGAAAGCAAGGTCCTCTTGAGTGGAACATGTGCCTCTAAGGGAGGGTTTGGGTAAGAACCAGGTGCTGAAAACGTCTGTCGGAGCATCCCAACCACTTGCAGAGCTTCTGCTTGGAGCTCAGTAAAAACTTAGTCTGCTCTTGTGTACAGCCTCCTCTGCACTGTAACTGTGGTGGTAATGCTTTACCTCCACTCTTGCCTGGTGCAAGGGTGGATGAAAACAAGGTGTATTTGCTTTTCCAATCTGTATGGGTGACTTTAGACGGTGATGCTATGGGTTTCAATGCACAGAGGCCATCTTCCAGATGCAGAGGAGCCACTGGCTCTTTTTCTTACATCACATCAGCAGAGAACCCCTGAACTGTGGAAGTGCCCCTGAAGGGTGGAAAAATGTGCTAAATTGTGTGCCACCATTTTATCCTATTTCAATGCAACTGAAAAGCGTGTGTGGTGTTTTTTACCCAAGAAGTTTGTTTTTAGACAGAGTAAGATCCACCATTGCTAAGTGCTGCTGTTGTGCATCTGCGCAATTTTTGACAGTGATGGCTGCTGTTGGGGCAGATCTTTAGAGAGGACTTGTGCTGTGCAAATCCCAGTAAGATATGTGGCAAACCCAGCAGAGACTGGAATGGGCACTGGTGATACCTGAGGGACCAGCAGATGACAGGCAGCTCCTCTTTACCACCACTCCCTAGCTGATTGCTGACTTTCAGTCCTTTCTTTTCCCTAAACTGTGAAGCATCAGAGATAAGTCCTGCTTATAGGTCACCCACAAGGGAAACTGGACATTAAATTCTAAACTTCTAACCATTTTACTTCTTTATTTCATGCTAGAGGCTAGTTCTTCTAGGTCTTGAAAGCACCTCCTGTGCAATGTAAAACAGGGCCCAGAGAAAGGAAATGAAATCAGAAATGGAGAAAAGTTATTTTAATCATAAATAGCTGTGGTAGGAAGGTGGATGTTTGTATGTGCAATAGTACAGTACCTACTGTGTGTATTTTAGGAGAACCTGAGAATAGCAGCTGCGCTGAAATACTTGGCAGTGAAGTCAAATATAGTTTAGGTTAAAAAAAAAAAAAGGTGGCTGGGGAGGGTGGATTTGCAGCGTGAAGCCTGTTGGTGTTATCTCTGCTGCGTGGCACAGAACAGCCTGTGACTCTGGCACTTGTTTGTGAACGCGCAGTTCCCGTAATGGGATATGTCCTGCTCCTATCACTGTGGTATTGTGCCTGGGTAAATGCTCCACACCTCCCAAATTTCCCCAAGAGCTGCAGTCGGATGACAGCTTTGTTTCTCCAAAGGCTGCCTTTTCTGAAGTGTTGCTGGTTTTGCAGCCAGTGGACCTGTTGAGCTTTATATCTATAGAGCTCAGAAGAAGCAAAGCTGCAGGCACTAAAACTAGAGCTCTTGCTAATGTGCCAAGGTCAAAAGGATCAAAACCTAAATTAAACTTGTCCCTGAAATTTGGCTGTGAATCACAAATTAAGGAAGTTGTACATGAAAATCGGTCTGGGCATTGTTTCTTTCTTAAGAGTCCTTTAGCTAAAAATAATGTATTGCGCTATAGTTATAAATAATATGGGCTTTTTTTTTTTTTTTCTTCCCTGTCTAATTAAATTGTTACTCTTGCCACAACGAAAGGAAAGGGAAAAGATAATAACATGAGTCTGGTTGAACAAGTACGTAGCTTGCAGGTTTCAGCTAGAGTGTTTGCAGCTGCAGACGATGCTGAACCCTATGCTCATGCGTTTAATTGTCAAAATGAAAAGAGGCTGCTCTGGAGGGATCAGCAGTGTTTTCTATGCCTCTATCATTTGGGAACCCTTTTGAAAGCTCTCACAAAATGGGTTTTTCCTGCACTGTCAAAATACAGAAAAAAAAGGAAATTTTATTTTATGGTAGTGGTTTGGTTTTTTTTGTTTCTGCTGGTAACCAAGTGGATTTTGTAAAATTGTGGTTGAACCATATGGTAGGATGTTTTGATGGACTATGGTGTCCTACTAAAATGACAAGCAGTGGCTACAGATAGCCCTGCCATTAGACACTTTGGCAGGTTTGCTGTGGGTAAGTAGTGGATAAAGCTGGATAAATGAACTTTTCTGCATCTTGGTTATGGCGTTGAGGTGCTCTTTGAAAGCCATGTGGGCAGCCTGGCTGTGGCCTCCTGCCTGCTGAACAGTAGTGAAGGCCAGCAGCCTGGTAAGACAGTACTTACCACACCTCTTGTTGCTGCTGTGTTTACTCCAGGAAAGTTTTGTGTATTTTGCTGCTGAAATTTGTCAGTGACTTCTGGGGCCTTATACCAGTGTTCAGGTTTGTGGTGGATTATAGATGTTACTGGAGAGACCATCTAACTCACTTGCTTCTGGGAGGGCAGCGATAATGGCCAGTAGAAGCAGTAATCCCAGGAGCCTAAGGGACAACGACAGGCAATAACGTGGGGGCTGAACTTTAAGCTTAATCAGTACATCTTTCAGGTGGTGAGAATGTTATTTTCCTCAAATGAAGCCGTGCTGAGGGAGAAAGAAGGAGCCTACAAAGCAGAGAAGCTGGCCTGTGTGAGCAGTAGAGCTGGGCACAGGCTCAGAGATTTATTGAGCTGAAATTTGCCGTCACTTAAAAAAAAGATTAAAAAAAAGCAGTGAGGCAGCTGCGTTATTTCACTGGCAGTGATGCAATGCCGGTGACACACCAGGACGGGAGGGAGCAGCACGCTCTGTGACAGCACAGCATGTACATGGTGTCACCCGAGAGTGCCCCACCAGCCAGCAGATCCAGCCAAGTGCCAGCACGTCTAGGGCTTCATTTTCAAGCCAATATTTATACATAACAGCTGGAAGTATGTTTTTGGAAGTAACATACCCTGACTGCACGTGTACAATTTCCAAAACACTCCCTTTTGCCCCTCCTATATTCTGTGCTCTAGGGGGTTTTAGATTTTTTTCCTAAATTTATTTGATTGCAGTGCAGTTAAGGCATTTGCTAGTTTTTCATTCACTTGTCAGCTGGTCTAAAAGAGAGAAAATCTCACAGGAAAACACCATGCTCTGATAAGGTTGTAAACAGCAGAAATCTTGGTATTAATGTTCACTACATCGTCCTGAAGATTTCTGCTGCCCCCAAAAGTTAGTGATGGCACAATAAAAAAAAAGAATATTGTAGTATTGAAAAGAAAGATCCAAAACCAAGAAACTTAAGCATTTTCTGAAGAAAAACATGCAAAAGGAGTGGGGAAGAAAGCTGCTAGTGTATTAAGTGTGTGTGTTTGGTTAAGGAATTGAATGGGTAGCAAATAATTTTCCATGTGTGTGGAAAATATGAGTTAGCTTTTGCAATAGCATTTTATGGGAGGAAAGATCAAGGGTTCAGGAGCTGAAATACTTATTCATAAAACATAGGGAGCAAAGACAAGCTACTTGTTGTGCTTCTGCCCGTTTGCTGTAAGTCCAATCTAGCTGAATCATTTCTAGGAATGGAGTGGGTAACTGGGTTTCCAGCCTCCTCTCTGTCCTTGGCTCCTCTCCTGCATGGCTGCTCCTGATTAGTACTTGTTGTACTGAGCTTTATGTGACGGCTATGTTCCTGTCCACTGCATTGCTAAAGCTTTTACCACCTTGGGATCTACACACAGTGCACTTGAAACTGGGTTAAACAGCCAGCTTGTTTCACGGGGGTTATTTAACAGCTATCAGACAGAAGCTGACCCGGGTAGCATTTTGGTCTGATGCTGGGGAAACGAAAGGCCCTTCCCCATCACTGGTCCCCATTGCCACACTTTGTGGGTGGTTTCTGACAAAATCAAACCCAACCCAAGCATTTCCCTTGGTGTTTGAGGTCTTCCGAAAGGCTGAGGATTGATGATCTGCCACATGAAGTCAAGCTTGCTGCAGGTGTAGCTTTTATTTGTTCAGTGAATGTGATTTTTCAGTTGTGTATCTGAAGAAATTTGGTGTTAGGCTGCACAGACTACTTGCCTGAAGGTTTTTGCTGTCCGTTCCCTGCACCCTGCAGGTGTGCCCAGGTGATCTGAGCCCCACTCAGCTGCCAGGGTGTGCAGATAGGTGTGTGCCAGGTCAGCACAGCAACGTGGGCTTGGCCCCTGCGCCCTCCGGTGCTTGCATTTGTTTAGTCTGGCATCTTCCCAGCTCACCTTAGACATTGCTGCGTGCCTCAGGCTGGTGTGGCTCTGCAAGGCTGTGCCGCACAGGGTGGTGGTTTTCCCCTCCTTGCAGTAAGTGTAATGGGAGGGGGAATTAAAACAACTGTTCACAACATTTTTAAGAACTTTTGAGAGCCTCTGTGCTTTCCACAGGTTTCAGGACAGGTTGATGCTGCATATGAAGGCTAAAGTTTGTCTACCTGTCAGGAGGCAAAGGGGCTGGGCTGGTGCCACTCTGGGTGAATTTGGATTGCTTTGATTAGGAAGAGCAGCTGTGGTTATATTGGTGATGAATATAAACCCTTTTGGTTGTTTTAGTATTCTGTATCTTTGAACGTCAGTTCTGAAGAAGGCGCAATTTGGAGCTTGTGATCTTTTCCTCCCAAAAGAAGTGTTTTTTAATGGTGGTCTTGATCCAAGGTGCAAATTGTTTTTTAGCAGCAAGTGAAGTAGCTTCCTAGACAAAAAAGGTTCTAGGTAAGACTGTCACCTCTGTGTCTTGCAGTTGCTGTGCATTTAGTGAATATCTTGTGAGGGCTAAAAAAATTCGTTAAAAGCAGTTGGTTTACCTAAAGAGAATCTATGTGAAAATGCCATGTCTGAAGGAATTCAAAGCCTTCTAATGATTTAGTGGGGAGGAAGGAGAGTTGTTCATTTTTGTTATTGTTTTTAATCTTAAGCATGATTCCCTTTCACCTGTGGCTTTTCTAGCTCTGCACGCATTTGTGTGTGTGCACTTGTGTGGTTATCAGCCCATGTGTGGTTCCAGGTCCCTTGGGGCAGCAGCCTTTCTCTGCCTAATGGCTCTGAGAGGGATCGAGAGGAATTACAGTTACCACTCTGTTTCTAATACATGCCTCTTGCAGGCCCTGCTGCCGAGGCAGTGCTGGGCCAGGTAGGCGACTGCTCTGCTGCTTTGGAGCAGCTGTGGTACCTCGGGGGTGACCCTGCTGCCAGCGGCTGTGGCGGAGGATGCTGCCAGGCCCGGCGGAGCAGCTTTAGTCAGGATGCTGCCAACTTGCCATCCCCTCTGCTGGGGTCTCCCCACTTCTGCTAGGGGCAACCAGTAAAAAAGGATCTGTACTCCGAAGCATGCTGTTGCAAACACAGAATGGGGCACGGCACAGAGGGGGCCAGCTCACTTCTGTATGTAGTGCTCCACTGTGGTGGTGCATGAAATATCCACCCCCATTACCAGTTCCATAGGCACTTCCTTTCCTTGCTGACTGCTTCCTGGCTAACCCTCTCATATGAGGGTTTTGACAGTCATAGGTTCAGCAAGGTTAGGGGAGCACTCACTGAGGCTGGGGGTCTGGCTGTCTCTTGCTGCAGGGGGGTTGAATTGTAAGGAGGAGATGATGATCAGACTTTAGGTTCTGAGGAGAGAGGCATCTTGGGCTGGCATGCTCCCCATGCAGTTGCTTGTGAGGCCAGGTTTCTTCTTCAAAGCCAAGAAAGTACTTCTCACTGCTCCTACTGCTCACCATTGTGAATTTGAGTCCTTTCCTCTTTAAAACATGCATTAATTTTAAACTTGGCCAAATCAGTGCCAGAATGTTTAAGATGGCAAAATGACAATTGGTGTCTGCTATCTTTTTCCTTTTCATTGGCAAAGGTGCCCCACTCTGAGCTGCCAGGAGAGCCTGGTGAAACTGTGCTGGAGTTAGGGTGGTTTTTTAGGCTGTGGCTCCTGTGTCCACCAGGACTTCTGCAGCCATTTGGGGGATCCAGTGGTGGATCTTCTGATCTTCCTCAGGACTTCCATTATCTGTTGAGGAGATGTCCGAGTCAGGAACTAGAGAGCCATAAAGGGAAGATTGTAAATGCATGTGATATTTCACTCTGATAGTATGTCTGTGTTTAAATACCTTTTGGCTGCAAGAACTTGTCTTTCATACCTCATGCTGTCATTTAAAGAAATAAATAGCAAGAGATGGGACTGAATTGTTTTTTAAGTATCTTAAAGCTAGCCAAGATATAGATGTTTCCAAGACCTCTGGCAAAAAGAAATGAAATTGTTTTAATCTGGTGTATTAAGAGGATCAGAGGCAACCTGTCTTTAGGAACCTTCTGCGTCTTCTTCCCCAACCACCTGAGGAAAGCAAGCCTCTTTCTTTAGGAATAAATAATTCTTTACAGTGCTGGGACACAGTTGTCCAGTCTTCCTATCCTTGCTGCCTCCAGTTCGTACTTTACCGAGGGTTTATTCTTTTAAGCACGAGAGTTCATTTCAAATTAGTGCTGTGTTTCCACACAGCAACTCAGATCCTTTGCTATTATCTCTAATATGTGAAGCAATTAAGATTGTTCACTATTTTGCAAGATGAGAAAAATCCAAAGATGTTCCTCTCTCTTCCAGCCTCTTCCATGTTGTGCAAGTGGTTTCGCTCAGAAGAGGCTGCACGGGAGCTTTTCTGACTTCCTTGCATGCTGGGCCAGCAAAATTTTAATCCTAAAGGGTAGAAGGCAACTGCCTGTGTGCTCCTGGAAGTGTTGCCAGGCATGGGGTGATCCTACAAGGCCATCTGAAGGTGGAGGATGTTGACATGGTCCTGCAGGGTGTGATTTACAGCTGTCGTCATCCCTCAGGTGGGAGGTACCAGGGACAGTCAAAGCCATGTGACCTGAAGTCTCTGTTTGTTGCGGAGTGCAGGCAGGTAATTCAAAAACCTAAATGTTTCCTTTGCAAGATCTTAAAAATTTCATTCTCTTGTAGACAGTTAGGTGTATTTAGAGCAAACAAACAACAGACTGGGTGTTTTCTGCATCATTTTCCTGTAGCAAATATTAGAGGATTGCAGTTATCATGGGATCATTGTTTTTGTCAGGATACTTTTCAGCTGCTTCTCCATACCACGATGACTTATATTGGTGCATAATATGCTAAGTGAACTAATTCCTGCTCAACAGAAATAATTTCAGAATTCATATTCAGTGGAATGGTCTTCAGAACAGTTTTGTAATCCTTTGCTTATTTTAGGTACTTCTCAGTGGTTAGGTTTATTTACCCTCCAGTAGCCTCTCTTTTCTTTGTCTCCAGTGATTATTTTTGTGGGAGGTTGTTCCATTAGCCCAGTGTGTGTGCTGGTCATCGTTTGCTACCCAACAGCAGTTACTTGGATTCTAAGCAGGAAAAAGAGAAAATTAATTTGAAATTTCATGCTTGTCATTTTTATTTTATCTAAATACAGCTGCAGGATTATGCCAGAGAAGTCTTATGTGTAGCTAATATTCCATATATTTTTGGTTTAATGCAGGATGTTCTTCTGTGTCTTCTGACTCAGAAAGGAGGGAATGAAAGTTGATTTGATGCCATAATGTGACATCAGTTTTGGACTACAATTTTGTTTTTTTCACAGAAGAGTGAAAAGTTCTTAAGGAACAGTGTGAACAACCTTCCCAGACAATAAAAGTACATACTGAGTTTTTTGGTTTTGTTTTTTAAATTTACCACATTTAGGCATCTTTTACAAACTCTTGCCTTTAGCGTGATAATTGCTCCTTCAGAGTCAGTGTGGCTGGGCATGGGGAGTGGTTTGGGCTGTGCTTTAAGAATGTTAAACACCTTCCCAAAAGCATCTCTTTCTTGAGATAGGAAGGGGGAAGATGGGAGACACTGGGATCACTGGGACACGGGGCGGTTTTGCAACTGAGCCAGACGCCTCTACGCGTGGCCGATATTTATGTTAAGGCGACACAAAAGCTGGCTCATTTGGTGTCAAAAGGCTCTGCCACCTGCTACTCTGTGTTGGGAGCTTCTGGGCTCAGAAGAAATGTCACTTGGGAGTTGGACTTCTAGTATTATAGTTTTCAGTCTGGCTTGGCGGGCTGCTGAAAAGTGGCTCAGACCTTCAGTGAGTTATGACAAGCCGACTCAAATTAATACCGTATTTTACATTGTTTTAGAGAGTGACCTTTCCTCACTTGGGAAACATAAAGGAGCTCATCTTATTTCCCCAGCCCTTCTTTCTGAGTCGCTGTTAATTTCCCCTTGGTTGGGCTGAATTTATAATGCTGGAAACAAAGACAAATGCAGAAGATTCAAAGTTCACGAACAAGCTCTTTTAAAAGTTCCCTTGAATAGACTGGGCACTTCTAAATGTCTCCTTATTTACAGTTGGCTTCTGTTTTCTTATTTTCTTTTCTTCTTCTTTTTTTTTCTCTTTTCCTTTCTGGAATTCCTGACTCAGATGAAGGAGATTTCCAGTATTACTGTGCTAGAATATGCTGGAAATTTATCTGTGCTTTCCACAATACTTTAACAGAAAGGATCACAAAAAAGCGGCCTATATCAAGGCTGTATTTCTTTCCTGTTGCATTGTTAATCTAATTACTCAAGTGTAATCTCGAAAAACCTGATAATCAGGTAGAATACACAAACTCACTTTGTTGAATTTTTAAAAATTGCATTGCATTTCTCAATCACCGGCACATGAATAAGGACAAAAGGGCAGACACCAGAGCAGTCACCTTCCCTCTTCCTTTGCATGAAGGATGGGTGGCAGCTGTAACCTTGTAACCTTGAATCTTCTTCTCTAGGGACTTGTTAGGATAGATTTGCAAGGTGCTCTTTATTTTCTAGGGTTTTTCTTTTTAGCAATTGCAAGCAGGGAAATAGAACTAAGATCTAGTATATTCTATCAGAGTTATTACTTGTGGATTTAAATGTGTTCAACAGTGATGAAGGAGGTTCACCACTCAGTTGCCTCTCTCAGAGCTCTGATCAAAAGTTTTGGGGAGCAAGTTAGTAGATTTTTCTTAACAAAAGCACATTAAGCTTCACGTGTAACCTGGTATCTTTTCTCATCAGCAATGTTTCTCAGTTGGAATTAGTGATGGATTGGATAATTGCATTTTTTTTCTAGCAAGATTGACACAGTGGAGATGACAACTTGGAGTTTTTTTTCCCAGAGAAGTCCAAGCCTTTGGACCCAAATCATCTTGATATGGATACACTTTCTGGGAATCAAAGTTAGGGTGCTGTGAGGCTTTCAGGATCCCTGACAGCTGCTGGAGACCTCAGCTGTCTTTGTGATGTGCATGGCCCATGCAGTGTGTTATAGCCGTATCTGCAGGTTTGTAAGCACTGTGAGTCCCAGCTCGGATGGACAGAAAGGTGAACTCTTGACTGATTTATATAAGTCAGCTTTAGCTGTGGTTTTCAAGGGAAGTGTTCTGTGGAGAGTTGAGATCTCTATGTGGCTGGACTAGCAGCTTTTTGCATACAGTCAGCCTTTGCCTTTACTAGCAGATTAGTAGTTATGGTACCTTTCAGGTTGTATTTTGTCATTCACTTTTGGTAGGAGGGCCTGTTAGGCACAGCCCAGCTCTGTGTCTCTGTACCCTTTGCATCTAGGTGGAGAGGACAGCCCTAGCCTGGACCGCGTGCTCTGACACATTCCTTCTAGCTCCAGGGTCTTCTCCAGGTACTTTGAGTGACTGGACTTCTTACTGTTTTACCTTTCTCTGTGTTCTCAAGATTTCCTAGCTTCCAGGGCTTTTATTTTTCCCCCATCTTTCAGTAATTCATATTAGAGGTAAGAGAGCAGTGGTTGTTGTAGACTGTGGACCCAGGCTCCTCATCTCAAAAGAGTCACGTTCATCAAAAAAAACCAAAAGCTATGCTTCCCTTGCAGGACAGCAAAATGGCTGAGCTGAGCAATTCTGCTCATTAGGTCTGTGACTTGATTCATCTCCCTCCCATACAATTATTTGCAGAGAGAAAAACTCCCATTGCATATTTTCGTTCGCATCAAGCTTGAGGACTTGGTCTAGAAAGATTAAACTCGTGTTCTGTGTTTCCTGCCAAGATGCTGCAATCCACTGGAGATAAAATTAATTCCTTTTTGCTGAGTGAGAATCCAAAGCTATTTATTAATAAGGAAAAGAAAGTGCCAGATCTTTCTCCTTCTTGTCTCCTATGTGTGGGCATGGGGAGGGTACTCATCCTGCTTTTGACCCTCCATTCCTCCTTTCCATGAGACATTTTGTACAAATCAGCATTAGAATCATCAAGTTTCTGAAACCAGGTGTGACAGAAAAGGCTTTAGTTTAAATGTCTTTTAATTTAAAGTCATTCATGCTTTCCAGTTTTCAATTTGAACAGTAATTAGGAGATTTTCAGGTATACCAGAAGAGTTAGTCTCTCAACTCCTGTTGCTTTTACTGGTGGGATATGAAGAGAAAGGTGCGCTGTTGTCCTTGTAAGATCTCTTTGTAAATGTCTAGCATTTTGTGATGAGTTAGTGTTTCTCTCCAGGAGTCTTTGAAGCTAGTATTTTCCTGGATCTTCTTACCAGAATTACCAAGCAAAGCTTTATATTAAATATTTAAAAGATTGTAATTGCTTTAATTAAAAAAAAACATGCACGTACCTGCATTTGATTTATATTACAAATACCTGTATTATCAGGTTGTATTTGCCAGAGTAAATACCTGAAAGGTTTTAAGAACCTCATTACATTGAAGCTCATGGACTGAGCTGGCCTGTTTCACAGGTTTCACAAGGTTTTTGTCCTATCTCCCTATGTGTGTGCATGTTTATGTGGGTGTATATATGTCCTTGTGTTTACCCTACCAAAAAGCTAGCAGCCTGAAGAGCCGTAGTCATCTGTGGTGGGGATAAATACCCCTTGCCAGGTTTTCTGAAACTCCTGCAAACACTGGTGAAATTGCCTTGAATTGCAGGGAAAGATTTGGTCTGTTCCTGTGGATGCAATCTCAGTCTCTTCCATGCAAACTAAAGCAAACTGGAAAACTTCACTACAAATGAGAGCCAGACTTGGAGTCACCATCCCTTTCTGCCCAGATGTGTGTGTTCCTCCAGGAGGGTCACACATTGTCACCTGAGAATCGCTGGCATGACTAAGTGGTGTGCAGGAGATCTTCTGCTACCTTGAGACTTTATTTTATTTTTTTCCTCTGTATGGGGTTGTATTGATTTCTTACGCTCTCACTTAAAAATGCATGTTGGAACAAAACACTAGGAAGGTGACAGCATTTTCTAACCTGTTCTGTAAGAGATTTTATGCACACCGTTCTGTAAGGGTTGTAATGCATACTGTTGCACAAAATATCATATCACATATACCCTTTAGCATTTATTTATACAGCTGTATGTAATGGTTCATCAAAATGCATCATGTTGGGAGGAGTTTCTGCTTGTGTTGCCAGATGAGTTGGGGACCAGTATGAGCCAAACTCATTTCAGCAGCTGAGGTCAAGGCAGGCACTTTTGAACTAAGCTTGACTTCAGAAGATCTCGGAAATTCAGAAGTTAAATGTCACTGAAAAGTAAATTAAGTAAATTTAATAAAGGACAAATACTTTTTTTCCCCAGAACAATACAACAGTCCAGCTGTATACGCTTTAAATGCAAAAGTAGCGGGGGAGGCTCTAAATAGGAGGGGTGACAGATAAAGCAGGCAGGAGAGGAGAGGGAATTGGAAGGTGGGAGCCTCTTTTTCCTCACCTTTGTCCAAGGAATGGCGCAGTAGTGGAGGGTCTCACTGGATGTGTGATGGGGGTTGTAGGGTACATGTGTAAAATCTGGAAAGAGCCTTCAGCTTTGAGCCCTAAAAAGCCATCTTTGTTTGAAAGTGGTCTTGGGAAGAAGCAGAGCAAACAACACTATCATAATGCGTCTTCTCTTCCTTGGCGTGCAGTTGTCACGAGAGATTTGTATCTCTTTTCTTGGTTCATTGTTCCCCAGCTAGTGTGTATTCTCCATTCAGTAGTGCCAGAATTAAGATGAAGCCTGCCCGTTTCAATAAGGCGGCTTTGTTGTCCAAATGGCAGCACTTGTATAGAAATTGGATTGACTCCAGCAGAGCTTGCACGATACACTACAAAACTGTTGTCATATGATCCTTTTTATTACTAAGAAAAAGCCTGTTCTCAAAAAAATGGACTAGACCTGTTGGTTTTTTTTTTTTTTCTGTTCTGTTACGGAGGGGAAAAAAATCACCATAAAATTCTTTCTATTAATAATAAAATGCAAATTTGAAAACTATGCCTAATGCTTGAGTGAAATAAAGAGACTGGATTGAGTAAAGTGGCATTAATGTAGAAATATGACAGAGTCCCATCTACTTCATTTAATGTATCAGAAGCTGTGATTAATCTACTCACGTGTCTAAGTAAGCATGTACTGTTCAGCCTTAGCAAGAGGGGATGGAAGGTGATGGCACAACAGGGAAGAGAGAAATGATGGAATGATACAAAGTACAGCTGCAGTTTCCAAAAAGTACGGTTCTCTCACCTACCTTCTGCATTTCATTGAGATGAGGGGAAAAAGGCAGCTTGCTCTAACCAAGCTGTTTGGAAGAGCAGACATTTCTTGGTACTCTGTGTTCATGTATCAGCCAGCACTCTGAGTCTCTCATCCAGGCCAGCCACAAGGGAGGATGCATCCTTATGAGAAAGACATTAACTGCTAATGTCTTCTAGTGCTAATAATGGAAATTGCAGTTCCAACTCAAAGTATTTTATTCTCTGAGAATTTTTTTTCTCCGTTCTGGAATGAAACATCTGTAAAGAGAGCACTTTTTATCAACTAGGGTCCTGGTGTTGGATTTGGAAAGAGACTTTTCTTCCTTTTATTTATTTTTTTTTTCCAGGCAGCAGAAAATAGGTTAACACATTTTATTATGATTATTCATACTATTTGTTAACCATGAAATTTTAGTAAAAAAAATTGTATTTTAACATTAGAGTAGTGTGAGGAGGAATTGCTTTAGGTCTAGGAGTGTTTTATAAAGCACTTTTTTTTAAAAAAATTTTAATTTATTAATACACTTTCATCATGATAAGAAGCTTCATTTCGCAACACTTTGTGATTTATGAACTGTTTCTTCTTTAGCTTGTCTTTTGCATCACTGTGATAATATTTGTATAGGTTTTGATGGTTACAAAATGCAATTGAGTTCCTAGCACATATAGAATAGAATTAATAGATTTTAAAGCTGGAGGGACTGATTATGCTCATGATCTGATGTCTGTGTGACATACAGGACATCAAATTTCATCTAATAATTCCTGTATAAAGGATGTGAATTCCGGCTGAGCTTGAGGTTACTCTTAAGGCATCCAGTTCTGACTTAAAGACTTAACGTGATAAAACTCTTGGAATTCTTTTTCCCAGTGATTAATTACCTTAATTTTTTTTTTTTCTGTTGGTTTAAGAAGTTTGATATTTGTTTTCCTCTCTGAATTTCTCAAACCACTGTTTGGGTATTTTGGTATTCCATTTTTGTGTGCTAACATCAGCTGAGATATCAGAGACCTTTGCACAGGGAAGGTACAAATGACCAGGTGTTCTCTTAGATAACCATCCTTGGATGACTCCTGCTCCTTCTGAAAGTTGTACCTTTTAGGGCTTTACTATTGTAGTCCTTCACTTTTCTTAATAAAATTTATGTAAGTATTACTACTTCAGTGCATCCTGCAATGTGCTTGCAAACACGCTTCATAGTATTTGAGTCTCTTCACTTGCTCGACAGCATCCAGCTGAAGTCTCCATTAAAGCTGAGCTCTATTAGAAGCTTTCTTCTATGCATAAATTTTTTAGTCATCATCAGGGTTTGTGGGGGTTTTGATTTTTTTTTTCTTCTTTTAATTGAATTTAGTTTGTAGATTTTTGTTTGTTTAGCATTGTAATTGAATATATTTCTGATGCCAGAGTTCCAAAATCCCCACTTCCCTCTCTAGACTCTTTGTAGAGAAAGATAGCTTTCTCTACTGACCCAAATAGGTTAAGTGTTTTAAGTAGAAATAATGTGGGTCTTCCATTCTGTATTCTTGATCCATTTCTCTATTTTGTTCTGCATGTGATGAAGAATTTTGGCTTTTGTAGATGCAGGAGCTGCACCTTCTCTGAAGCCCACTGGAGCTCCAGTCTCTGTTTTCTGCTGCTTTTTCTTTGTTTGCCTGCTACCTTGCGCAGCAATTTGCAGGGAGAAGTTGCTACTTCTTGAGGGCAAGAAAGGAAACTGTGAGTTCCAGCATCTCAGAACCACTTGCAGGAGGCTAAAGGCTCTTTACCAGAGAGGTCAGCAGCATTTTGGGAACCTTTTCTGCCTGCATGAGGGTGTAGATAAAGGTAGTATAATGTGATTTTTTTTTTTTCAGACATTGAAAAGGGAGCCACTATTTGTGTTGTACGTGGCTTCTGTTCCTTGAAGGTTAGCCATGGAGAGGGAGGTGCTTGTATCCACAAATGGTCATGGCACTGTCTCCACACAGGGAGGGGCACAGACATCTCTCGATGGCAGGCTGCTGGGAGCTCCATGACAATTTTGGTTAGCTTCTGTGTAAGTCCAAATCCACAGCTTTCCAAGTACGTGGCGCAGGGGAGGTTACTGCGGGTCACTTAGCAGTTTCCGAGTTGGGTGAAGCTGCTGTGTAGTGCTTATTAAGGGGATGGACATGTAACAGGTAAGCCAAGTAAATGGATTAGCTGTAAGCAGTCCTATTGTTGGCACCGCCTGGAGATAGGTTGTGAACCAGGCAGGCATGTCTTGCAAGCGATATTCTTTCATCCCCCGATTACAGAAGAGCAGCATAAATAGAGTGGCCTACATTGAAATGATTCCTGGAGGAAAGGCATTTAAAGCCAAGGATGGTTACGGGTACTCAGAGCAAACTGTTCAAACAGAACACCATTTCCAAGAAGAAGGCGAGGGGAGAGGGGAAGGAGCATTAAGCCATGTGTCTCTCTGTCCATCTCTGTCTGAATGCCTGAAATGTTAGGGATAAATGATTCCTTGGAGGCATGCAGCACTGCTGTCATCTTTAGAACCTTTGTGGAGTAGCTTTTACCTTTATTTTTAGTGGTTGGCTACTGTTGGCTTGAGGGGGAATTAAAAGAGGAAGGTCGCTAAAGACCATGCCTTTGTGTTTTATCAACAGGAATAGTTGGGGGGTGGGGGTGGAGGCATTATGCACTTCCAATAGTTCATATTGACATGTTCAGAGAATGCATTTGCTCCAGCACAGGGATTGCTAATAAAAGTCATGGCTTGTGCTTTTGTGCCTGTAGTCCCTGTCCAAGAAGGGTATTTGACTTCTTAGTCTGCTTACCCCAAGCACAGGAGAACACGGAATGGGAATGCTGGCTGGTGTTGGTCCCCAGGCAGAGCCCTGGCTCCGGAGGGTGAGCTCTCCTTTCCCCTGCTCTGTGCCTTCCTTTTCAGCCGAGCAGATAGAACTGATTAGTTCTCACTGAGGCGTGGTATTCTTGGTGGTGTGTTTTCAGTGTCTCCCCCCACCATCCTGGCAAGGTTTACAGCATTGCAAGTGCTGGCAGCATGGTTTGTTGGGATCAAAAGAGTTCAGGAGGCTTAAGGTTGTATATTTATGTGTTTTTTTTTTAATTTCCTACTATTGTCACTCATATTATCTAGGATTCCTCAAACTGAAAAGCTCAGACAAAATAGTTGCCTCCACAGTGTTCTGTACTGTGCCTGCTGCACTCCAGGCTTCTTTCAGGGTGAGGCAGTGTTACCTGGGGCTGTCTCCCCCCATCAGCTCCTCCAGGTGTTACTGCAATGGCTGTGTGCATTCAGGGTGCTCTCTGTGAGCAAGGAGAGCTCACAGCACAGCTCATGTCTGCTGGGTTGGATTGTTCTCTTTAGGAAACCTGCTCTACATTCCCCATCTTTCCATTATAGCACTTCAGTGCCACAGGTATCTAAGTTTGGTCTCTTTAGGTCAGAAAAAGACACCTTCCCAGTCCTAGCATCAGTCTAGGCTTTCTACCTAGGTATAAACAAGCCCTTTCAGGTGGGCTCTAGGGGACTTCAGATACAGAAGAGGTTCTGGGCAGTTCCTGTCCTACCTTTATTCTTGCCAACCTCACTCTGTCCTTGTTTTTTCTCTTTTTTCCCTTTTATTTTATTAAGTTAATTGGATTTTGAGCTGATAGCAAGTCTTTGATGAAGATAGGAGGACATTTTCTATTGTGTGCAGTAAAGTCACCTGTAAGGTAAATGTCTTACATGCAGACTACATTGTTTAAATTGTCCTCCTGTTTCTGCCAGGTGGAGTTGCAGGAATTAAGTTTTATCACTTAGAAACAATCTTTCACTATCTGCTGGCAAAAAAAAGACACTGGGAGATAGAATGAAAAATCAGGTGATTTGTATCTGGAGACTAAGGCTGTTGATAGAACATTCTTTCTCTGTACTTGGCACTGGTGAGGCCACACCTCGAATCCTGTGTTTGGTTCTAGGCCCTTCAGTTCAGGAGAGACATTGAGGTGCTGGAGGAGTCCAGAGAAGGACAGTGAAGCTGGTGAAGGGTCTGGAGCACAAGTCCTCCTCCTGTGAGGAGCAGCTGAGGGAGCTGGGGGTGTTTAGCCTGGAGAAAAGGAGGCTCAGGGCTGACCTTATAGCTCTCTGTAACTCCCTGAAAGGAGGGTGTGGCCAGGTGGGGTTGGTCTCTCCCAGGCGGTCAGCAATAGGATGAGAGGAAATGGCCTCAGGCTGTGCCAGGGGAGGTTTAGTTTGGACACCAGGGGGAATTTCTTCACAGAAATGGTGGTTAGATATTGGGATGGGCTGCCCAAGGAGGTGGTGGAGTCAGAATGCCTGGATGTATTTAAGGAAAGACTGGATGTGGCACTTAGTGCCATGGTCTAGTTGACAAGGTGGTGTTAGGTCATAGGCTGGACTCGATGATCTCAAAAGTCTTTTGTAACCTAATAGATTCTATGATTCTGTGTAACATGTTAAGTGTTAAAGGATTGCAGGGGCAGCTTCCTCTGGGACTTGTAATCTCCCTCCTGTAAACCTGCTATATCAGATTATGTTGGAAATACAGCAGTCTTTTAGAAAAAAAAACCTGACTTCAGGCAATTGGTCTAAATAGGAATACTCATTTTCTGATGTGTTTGATTTTACATCTTTGTAAATCTCCACATGGATCATTTCCCCCTCAAAAGTAATGGTTTTTTTCCATGTGAAGTAGTCTACAGTTATACCAAGCAGTATTAATATTTAGCATAGCGTGGAGATCGTGCAATTTGAGTATGTCCAATTTTCACTTGTATTTTTATTTGAAAGATTTCTATTAATGCAGCTCTTCAAATATCATGCAACACTGTCTGCAAATAGAGGCATGAAATCACTGTAATGCAGAGATCCCTGCAGTTCTCCAGAGAGGCTGAAGAGCTTTCTTGGTGCCTTGCAGCTGGTCAGAAGAAACTACTTCAGCTGCATTCTTCCACTGCCATTTCTGTGATTGCTTGCACCGTAGGAATGATAAAGTGATATTTCACATAACTTTGTTCTTTTGGCAGTTCTTCACAGAGAACTCTGCAAAGCAGCAATGATCCATTTGAGCTCCACTTCAAGCACTGAGGGTGTCAAAGAGTGGGTACATGCCATCACTTTTGGTCTCATTTTATGTAGAGAATCAGTGAGTTTCATTTCAGGAATGTTAATTGAGCCATTTGAGTTCAGGTATGAACTCTTTGCATAGCTGCCTTCCATCGAGGGCTTGAATTCACGTCACTCTTGCCTGTCCCTCCTGCCTTGTATTGTTTCATTTTTTTTCACCACAGCCCTGCTCCTGGTTTATTCCATAATCTAGATTATGGCCAAGGGCAAGACCTACATAAGCATATGGTGCACATTGCACGTTGCATTATCTAAAGTCATGAGGGTGTGATTAATGGGCTTAGGGTTTTAATTTGGCCTATCTTGCTCTGGTGTCTCTTGCCAGTGAGGTTGCGAAGCCTGACCAGTGACTGCAACTGCGGGGTGCGTGCGCTAAGTGGTGAGGTGACACTGATTTCCTTGAAGTGCTGGGCAGCTGCTGGAGGTAAACCTCTGCTGCCAGGAGCAGAGGTGAGCCTGCTTCAAACTGACTGACCTGGTTTGGATGGCACTGCTCTGCCAGATCCGAGTGTCTCAGGGCAGCTTGGGCTCAGCTGTCTGAGCACCGCTGTAAAGAGTGGATGATCTCATTCCTGGGGCACATCAGTGATGTTTCAGGTGTTGCTTGGCCTTGTGCAGAGGTGTAGATGCCTCAGGTTGTAGTGGGCAGCCACTTCTGGTGGCTGCAGTATACTTCTGGTGTACTTTAATCTGTTGATGGGGTTCAACAGATGGATGGGTCCTGTCACTGAAGAGCTCATACAGGCTGGGCCAGAACACTGATCTGGCTTGTGAATTTGCAATGTGGAGTGTGAAGATTGTACCTTCATCCTCAAATTTAGAGCATAAAATGGTTTGTTAGTGCAATACTCTGCTGTCTAGAAAAAATATGTTGAGTGTGTGTCCTGCAGACACGGCAAGAGGCACTGGCTGGCCTGTCAACTCGCCATGCTAGACAGAGAGGGGCTTTACCTGCTGTGTGGCACAGTGGGAAAGGATGAGTAGATCAAAGGAGCAGGTACAGAGGCTCCTGTATCTACACTATATTCAAATTGAACATTTTATTCCAGACTAGATTTTGTCTGGCCCTTTGGACTACATGTCCCCGCTGCATGTGTGGGTTGAATCTGCCCAAAGCACTACTTGTTTCATATACTTCAATCTTAATTCAGAGATGTGAAGGCATTTGGTACGTCCCTGGACCTGAATTTCCTTTTTAGTTTTTTCTGAAAGGATTTTCATTTGGGCCCAGCGGAGCTACCCTGTGAAGAGAGCCAGCTTGCAGTGGGAGGGATGGCTAGGGGTGTTGCTTCACAGCTGCTTTGGCCCACCCACTTGTGTGGACACAGCCAGGGTGATCCTAGCTGGAGGTTTAGGAAACCCAGGTTTCCTTTGCATCTCTGGTACCAAAGGGAGCCATGTGGCTTATGGGAAGCCACTGCACCTCAGGCTGCCCCATCTGCTTCAGGTAGGGTGATGTGAGCTCTCCAGGTGAAACCTGCTTCATCGCAGCCAAGCACATCCTGGCTGCTGGGGTTCTCATAAGCGCTGCCTGTGCCTTGTGGTGGGAGCTGGGGACCCTGCACTGCACTTGTGTTGCATGTTGTTGCCTTCGCTACTTTTGCAGTGAACCCCACGCTTCGTTCATAAAATAGTCTTGAATGTGTAGCAATGGGGCATTGTTTTCAGCCTTGCTGATAATTCAAAGACTTGCATTTACTTGTAATAAGACATCTTAGAAGGAAAATGAGGTGAAGCTTCAATTTACAGCCAGCTTGCTTAAGGTAGTGAAATTAACTTAGAGATACAAAAATTGAAGTTGTATCTCTTTTATCCTTGGTGTTGTGTTCAAACAAACTAAATTAGAAGCTTTGTTTGTGGACTGATAGTCAGAATTCTAAGTTTTTATTTATCTTGGAAAGATCTAATAGTTTGTTTTTAGTAATAACAATTCTGCTAATTTTTATGTTAGACAGTGAGATGTTGTTGGCTTAGATATCCATGTCCTTCAGAACTGCTGTTTTTAATTTTTGAATTTGGAACAAACCCAGCATCCTAAGTTAAAAGCAAAACTTTTCTCAGCAGGTTGAGACAAAAAATAAAGCGATTGTATCACAGAATATATGCACTTAACAGCCAAGGTTTTTGATTCCATGGTTACAACAACAAAACAAAAAAGCCTCACACATATAGCCAGTTGGTGATTTTATTGTTCGAGTCAGATGGCCTTTCTTAAAATTAATTTTAATGGACAAGAAAGAAAGAATGTATTGCTGTACTTGTGCAACTGAAGTTTATGAAATAGGATTGGAAAAATACACAGAATAATTGGGCACATCCTGTACTTAGTGAATCACCAAGCTAGTGCAATAAACATTGCTGCGTTTGGGAATTTAGATCTATACCCTGCTCTTGCCAAGAACAATGGGAATCGCTTGGGATCACAGGCTACTTAAACTATTTCTTGTGCAAAGTCGTTCTTTTCTTTGGGTATTCCGTGTTCTGAGGTAATTTCTGGTTTCATAAAATAGGTGTTAGTCCAGTTCTGTGACACCTTAGACTGGCTCAGTGGAACCTAGGAGACAAACTAGGAACTGTAAGTGGCAGGACCTCTGCAGACGTTGGTATTGGTAAAGGAAAAAGATTCCTGAGCAGGAAACCATGCAGTCTAACCAACATCTTCCTTCAGAGAAACAGTCTTTTGTCTTCAAAAGTAAAAACAAAAGCTACAGACATTTGATAATTTCAATCTTGTTTGCCAGATAAGGGGGATGAACTTGTGAACATGTTTAAGAAATTACTAAGTTTCCAGAAAACAGCCTGTTACTTAAGGAGCATGAGGACCAGGAACAAACACAACATCCAGATCTGCTCTTGAATACACACGTGGCTCTTGCAAATTATGAGAGCTGCACATGTACAGGCTTAATGGAATCCTGATGGAAACCATCCAGGGCTGGAGTCTGGCTCCTGGTGAAATTAGGACTGCTGTCTGGCTAGGACTGAAGTTTGGGTCTCAGGCAAACTGACTGAGATGTTTTCTTCCCTCAAGGAAATATGTGTTTAGTCGTCAGCCAAAAAGACATGATGGCTTGTGTGCAAGGTTTTTGTAGCATTACTTAGTGTGAGCTCTGGACTTCTTCCATCTTATTTACTTACCCAAAACATGATCATCCTTCTAAGGAGAAACTTTACTGTTTTTCCCAGTAGCAGAGGCAGCGAGCTGAGTGTACACTGAACACTGTGCTCCTGTTGTTTTACCCCGAGGACAACAGCCATCCAGCATTTCTGATACCACGGACAAGAATGGCAGAATTTATGTATTCAGCCAAACCAACCAGTAGTTTCTTCGAGTGTCTGCAAGTATGCATTGATAAGTCCCCAAAGGGTCTTTTACAGCTCTGCTCCATCTGAGAAACAAGAGCCAAGAAAATAGGAATAGGCTGGAAAAGTCTCATTAGCCCCAGAGTAGTATTTCTGAGTAATATTTGAAGAAGTGGGACAGACAGAAAGAAATGGTATTACCGAAGTTTCTGTGTTAGCACAGTTTATGAATATTAAACTTTAAAACGTGTTTTTAACAAAACATGACTTTTTTTTGTTAAAGATGTAGCTTCTCCTGGGGGAAGAGAGAAATGGTTCAACCAGCAGAAAGCATTCCCTGGTCTTCTTGCCCTCCTGTATAAACGCCATTAAAGGTTCAGGATGTTTCTCAGGAAGGGAAATCAATTTTCTGCGCTCCTCAGTTCAATGCAGATGCAGCTGTGGCCATACAGTAAGTGACTCACTCTGTGGCCATCTTTTTAATGATGAAACTACTATGTGCTGCACTGCCCATTCAGGCATTTTGGTTTCTAATTCTCTACCCCTGGCTCCCAGAAATACGAATAATGAGGCGTTTACCAGAGAGGTGGAAATGCTCCCTGAGACACACCACCAGGGCAGGACGTGCTGTTGGTTGATGCCATGGATAGTATTAGGGATATGGGAGCGTAATTGGCTTGAACTTTTGCTCACCCTTAGACTTAAATCCAAAGCTTTTTTATCAAGTTCAGATAAGGTCCCTACCTCTGTTTGACTCTCATTAGAGCTCTGTCCTTCTGTGTAGCTCCTGCTGGTGTCTCCTCCATTCTTTTTGAGGTTTCAGGTGGGAATGCCAGCGTGATGTGGATGCAATAGTTGAACCCTGGCCTACAAAACCCAGCCAGCTCAGATGATAAGGAAAGGCAGCTTATTACTCCAAGAGTTGCCTTTCCCACATCAGGTAGATTTGCATCAGGCAACTGCATGAATCAGATGGTGATCTTTATTGCCAAAAAATACAGCAAGGAAAATCCCATTTCTGAAAGTCTTTCTACTGTACACAGATCCAGATGTATAGCACTGCTCTGTGCACAGCAAGCGAGACTCGTATGTATTTTAATAATGTAAGTGTAATGTAATTATTCTCTTGTCCATCTGGCAGGTGGTGTTTTCATTAAGAAGTGAATAATCTAAGCTATAGGCTCTGTAGAGGGGGATGAGTATGGAGGAGATTCAGGTCATCTGCTGTGGGACCATAAATAGAAGCTAACAAGGGAGCCCTTGCTGTCCTTGTCCACTAAAACTGCAAATCTGTTGCTTTTATTTTTCCTTCAGCAGACTGCTTGCAGGCTCAGAAGCTGGTTTGTTAGTGAAAACTTTTCACCATCACGCAGTTTAATTCCTCATTTATGGTAGTGGCTGGAGGTACAGTGTAAAAAATAGGTATTATGTAAGAGAAAAAAAACTTAAGTCCTTATATAAACCACTATGCATAGGAAGATAAGATTAAAATCACACTTGTGGAGGTGCCCGGTATGTCTCTGGGCATGATGTACCGATTGGAAAAGAAACTTACATTACTTAGATTACTTTTTATTCATATAGAGGTCCTGATTTAAAAAAAACCAAACCAGAACACACAGAAGAACAATGCCTGAGCCATCCTCCAAAAAAAAAAAAAAAAAGTTTTGGGAGGAGTGTTGTGTGTAGCTTTCTAAAGGAAGTCTGGTGGCTCTCTGACCATCTGTGTGGCATCTTCTGTTTTCCAGACAAAGTTTTCTGATGTCCACATGGAAACGGGAGCAATTTCCTCTTTTCTTGTCCTAGCAGGACTTTTCTTGGCACAGCACAAGGCCTAGTTTGAGTTTTGCCCTGGAAAGATATAAATATCCTGGCTCTGTCCCAGGAACATTCAAGCAAGGATTAGGTTTTATTTTTTATCTGGTAACATTCAGAGAAACCTATCAGGTTGACCAGGCTGGGAGGGGTTTTCATTCAGTAAAGCTTGTAAATAAAGAAACACGAGCTCTTAAAAAATTAGTATTTTTAATCTGTAATTTTAAATTTAGAAGGGCATCCTGAAATGGTGCTGAGCATCATTCATTCGTGTGATTTGTAGGCATCACCAGGCAGAAGGTTAGAGATTGTCGTTGCCTGTTCGCAAAGGCGCAGATTTCCATTCCGTTGGACTCGTTCTTTCACGGAGGATCCTGCTTCTTTTCCTTCCCAGTAAAACTCAGATTTGGTTGCTGTTCAGCCAGGGTGGAACACAGAGGCTGTTGCACCACCACTTCCAAGGAAACACCTCCTAGGATATTCATTACCCTGGCTGCAGATAATGGGAAACTAAAAACAAACCTGAGCAACAGCCCCTTGAAAACAGCTTTAGAGGCTGGTTGCCAAACTGTTTAGTGCTGTCTGGAGGTGCTAGTGTGTCTCTTCCCATTCAGGGTGCTGCTGAGCCTCTTTCTTTTGTGTGGGCACTGAGAATACTTGAAAGGAGATATCTAACTACTGCACATCTTACTCAGTACAAGGAGCAGTGAGAGTAGGGACAGTAAATACAGCATCCCAGGCGATGGTGGGCTGAACTTTGCCAGGCTGTACTAAAGCATGGATGAGCCTTTGTCAGACATGCTTTTTTCTCTCTCTTTTAAGATGTTGTTTATCCCCCTGACTTCATGAAGTGTTATCTGGAAAGGTTCGCTGTGCAGATCAGTCTTCACCCTAAGTATCCTTTGATACACTCTGCTTTAGAGGAGGTTCCTTGGGTTCTGCAGGAGTCAATGATTTCATGTTTTGTGGTTTCAAGTGAGAATTCGTTTCTCTGAGTGCATCAAACCTCAGTCGTGTGTATATGTGTGTGAAGGTCAGTGGGCTTGTCAGATACCCAGTTGTAGATCCTGTCACTAAATCAATTTCTTTTAATTAAAAAAATGGCTGCTCTTCAGAAGAAGTGCACCCTTTCATCTGGACAAAAACCCATTAGATCCCAACACAAATATGATAGCTTTAAGCTCTCTGCTAGTCTCATGTTTGTGTTTGGCTGCTTGTCTCAGCTGGTACATTGGACGTTTGGAAATCTTGGTCAGAGAGGGGCTGTGTTTTCCCTTCCTCTGAAGGAAATGACTGTTGTTACTATTCTGACATCACCTAACTTCACAGCCTTAGAAGCAGAAAATGTTAGTATCAGAAAACAAACAGCCATGCCAACAGGTGAGAGACACTCAAGCCCCGTTCTTGCTCCCTGTGGCGCCTGCACCAGAAGCAGGGAGAAGTCTGTCACAAGGGCTGGACAGGATTTCACATTCATTTGGTAATTCCCTTGGGGTTATACTCTTAGATGACTTAATGACTTGGTGTATAGCCCGTCTGGAAGATAAGCAGGCATAATTCATTGCAGGCAGGTCGTTCATCCTTTGAGATAACCAGCAGCTACACGCCATAGGGAGCAGGGAGATAAAGACACTAGGCATCAGCAGCTGTAGTTCAAGGTTTCAACCCTTTCACCTCTTTGTGTGACCCAGAAGTCATTTACAGTTGATAATTCAGTCATTTGCTCTCTTTAGAGAGAAATACAGTGGCAGTGGTTGGCTGAAGTGAGTGCATTTTCCATTCTGCCCATGCCTTTCAACACAGCCACAGCATAGCTGTACCTGGAAGCAGGCATTCTTGTGTCACTTAGAGGCTTTAGGGCTGTGTTAAATGCTGGTTTTGAAAACTTACTGTACATTGATTCCAGTTTTTCTGGTGTTATTTAAATGGTGACTGTTGTTCATGTGCTGCTTGGGATGCTTACACGTTGTTAACATTGAATTTCAGTGCAAGTGAAGCTTTAAGGGGTCCAGTTTATGTGTTAGGTCCAAACTGAGGCACAAAGAGAGAAAGAGTATATTACACAATATATACATAATATATTGTATTTGTTGATTTTCTTGTAAAAAGACATTTACTTTTAGTATCAGCAGTTACATTTTAAAGCTGAACAAGTCACACACAACCATGCTGCTCCTAAGCCAACAAATATTAGGATCAAACATATGACATGACTTCTCCCTAGTTAATATTCCCTCCTCCAAAAAATCTGTAGTCTGTAAACAGCAATCTACATCTTGAGATCCCTTGCATGCAAAGATAAATCATTGTCTCAGTGGGTACTTCATGATGATTAGCTCTGAGTAAAACATTATCTTGTCTGCGTGCACAGCAAAAGAAATAACAAATACAAGGCTTTTGATATGGTCATATGATGGCCACAATATGATTCACAGTCTGTGATGTTGCTTTATTTAAGAAGGAAGGGAGGGACAGAAGGAAAAGTCTATTTTTGTTTGTTTGTTTTCTAATTACTTGGGCTATTTTTTTCTTTGACTCAGCAACTCTGAAGAGTACATACTGTACTACAGTAACCAGCAGTCAGGGCTGGGAAGTGGAACAATGGTGATAATAGAAGTAAATTCTCAGAGGGATTAAGAGAGATGGTGGAATTAGTCTCGTTATGGTTTGGTGTGGTGTCACAATCCCTCTGCATCAGTGCTGTCCTGTATGTAATCTTTCAATCTGTATTTCTCAAGTGAAGTATGGAGAACAACCAAGTAATCAGAATAGTTTTATTTTCACTTTTTTTTTTCATTTATGAAACCCCCATGTTTAGATGATGAAAGCATTCTCCTTGCACAAGAAACCATGCAGCAAACAAAACGGTGTCTTGTTTTCAGTACCACTCGACAAATGCAGTGCTTATGGCCTGTTTGGAGTGAGTCCTGAGAATACAGAGGAGAGTGATTTTGACTGACATGAAATAATTTAATAATTGACATGAAAAAATTCAGTTGACATGGAATACCCCCTACCTCGTGATGCTTTCCTGTCACTTTGCATACTACACAGCAAGCGTTGTACTCATCATGGCACACCATGTCACTCAAAATGGTTTGAATCCAAACTTCCAAGGTGAGCCCTTACTACTTTTAAAGGTGTTAAATTACATTTGTGATTTCAAATAATGAAAATGCCCAAGGCTGTAATGGATTGCAGGTGATTCTGTCTGCCAGGGGAGCAAGTGCAGCCTATGGACTGCTTTGTGCGGGAAGAGATCCTCACTAAAGTACTTGTCATCTTTGTGTCCTGTGTCAAGCTGCTCCGTTTATGTGGGACATTCACATGTCAGGGTACGTTAAATACAAGACTTTCTGGCTCCTTAGGGGAACAGCTCTCTTTAGGGGAGAGCTGTTCATTAGAGTTAGTTGGGTGTAAATTTTAAGCAGGATGTAAATTTTAAAGCATGATATCCACCCAGAAGAGATGGTGTTGATGGTCACTGGAGAGAAGATTCTGGAGACAGTCTTTCAGACATGCATGGCCTCTCAAGAACTGGGAACTGAAAACTACTTTTTACTCTATCTCATGGGCTAAAAGCCCTGCAAAGTGCATTCTTCCCCTTTGCAACATGCTCTTCTGAGAAGTCGCAAGTGATGAGGAGGCTTTGTGAAAGGCAGTGGGCTTCTTGCACAAGTAGCAGCTCCTGTCTGGTTCCTTTCCAGAGACTGCTGTTACAGATTTTTAATGCTTTATTCCATGTTCTTTCTTCCAATGTTCATCACAGTACTGAAAGACCTAAATATGCCCCCTTGCAGCCTTTAATTACATAGTAAAAACTGTGTCTGATTTAAAGTCTGTTCTTTTACCAGAGAGGGTCACCTGATGGTGGCATTCTCTTGTGAAGAAACAGAACTTCACACTTGCTGTTGCTGGCTTGCCCTCCTTCTCTGTTCTTTACTGTATTCTTTTCATTTCTCTGGTGATTGTAATTGCACTAAACGCATTTGATAATGCAGAAGTGACCTATTTTGTGCACAGTTCAGCTGATTCTGCAGTTGCCTGTAGGGTTTCCTAGCAATGTTCTTCAGCTGCTCCTTGGCCTACAAAAGCCTGATAAGTTAGGCATGGCCAGCACAACATAGCTGGGGCAAGGAAAGTCCCAGCTAACGGAGGAGGATGAGCCATACAGGTGTGAACGCATTGGACCGAGTGTTAGTAAGGCAAGCTGGAGGAACAGATTGAGATGACTAGAATAGATGTCATTAAACATACTAAACTGTTGGAGGCCCTTTGTACAAGTTTGTTAATATCCAGTGACATGGCCAAACATTGTACCTCTGTAGGCTCAGCAGTTAATGTATGATACCTCTGGCATCTGCAGTACCTACTGAACTATAAAAAAAACCAGATGAGCTGGGACCCATTACCATAAACACTGTCTGCGGCACTAACCCTGGTAACAGATTGTTCTGTGCCTCATTAAAAGGGAGATAGCGCTGTCAGAGAAGTCAGGGCTTCATTTTGCCATGTTTGCTACATAATCAGTTAATTTTGCTTAATAGTGCATTGCGTCGCAGATGTGCAAAAGGGCAGAGCCGCTTCCTTTTCTGCATAAAGCCTCCACTCTGGTGCAGCTGCAATTTTCACAGTGTGTTACAGCTGGTGAGCTGACCTTAGTCACTGTCCCTGCCTTGACCTGTCCTGAGTTCTCCCAACAGTCCTCTGGACAAGTGGTGTGCTTGTACAAGTTCCTCAGATGGGAAGTTACGCACAGATGTGTATGAGAGTGGTCATTCAATGTCTGCTGTGCTTGTGCCTTTTTATAATTTTTTTTTTTTTAGATCTTATATAAGGCACTGTCAAGGGCTTCCACACATTTTATTGGAAAGTACTTAGTGCCTGTCTTTCATCTAAGCATTACTTAGAATGTGAAAGTTAGCATTACTGATTTCCAACGAGATGACTCCAAATATGCCTATCTTAACACGGATCTTTACATTTTACTTTCCTTTGAGTGCAGCTTTTGGGCAGATAATTAACAAGTCAAATACAGTAAGACAAAATATGCAGAGAAGCCAAGTTTAGACCCCTGTTTGGGACAGATTATTAAACATTACAATTCAAGGTTTTAGAAGATCAGTGTATTACACAGTAAAATAGCATATCCAACAATTAGTGCTAATTGGATACTGCTTAAATTTGTAGTGAAACTGCGTATGTGTAAATGGTTTTCTTCAGATGAAAATTAATGTATTCCAAGTAAGTAAGTATATTCTGTACTCACATATCCCAGTCTGAGAGTATTATAAGAATATAAATATAACTGAGTTTATAAACTCTGTAGTGTGGTGTGAATATCTTCATTAAAAAAAACCTGCAAAAAGTAATGCTAGATGTCCAAAGGGCCCTTGTTTAGAAGAATAGGTAGACATGTAATTAAGTTCAGAAAACAAACAGGCAAGCACCTACTTAAATCTAAATGAGCTTAAGTTGTGTTTACTTCAAGAAATACTTAAGTATTGTAGTTAACCATCCACATAAAAGATTTTCCCCAATAAAGACTTGCACGCACACAAAAGGAGAAAAGTATTTCAAAACCTAGGTATGATTATAGGTGTAAGCACTGTGTTTGATTTTAGAAGAACCTGAAGGAAGTAAGCGCATGAGTCTGATTGAAATTCTGTGAGTCTGTCTTGGGTCCCTCTGAGAGCCATGGCCTCTTTTAAATGCTAACAACTGAGGGAGGTGCTGGCCATTAAAAACTAATTCCACATTAGCACACCCAGCACCTTGCTGGATGGTTCTCCCCATCAATGTGAGGATGGAACCTTCTGCCTACGATTTCTCCAGTATTGCAAAATGTGCATCACTTTGAATATTTTTGAACTGAAAATCCACATCAAAATGCCCGTGTGTTTACAAACTTCACTGTTTATCAACCAGGGCGATTTGCAGAAGATGAAAGGGCAGGGTGGGGGAGGATGATGGTTCAATTACAGTGCTGTGAAGTGACCAGCAAAAGAGCCTGTTGGAAGCTAGCGGGTCCAGGTGAGAACTTGAATTCATATGTGCCTGACTTGACTCCCTGCCTTAGTCCAGGCATCCTACATAGGAAGATTAGATCTAAATTTTGAATTGTGCTCCTTCTCTGCTTTTGAAAGATGAACCAAATTAAAAAAAAAAAAAATACTTGAATTTGCAGTGCTTGGTTGATTTCATCTGAGACCATGGCTGTGAATTCCCAAGGTGCTCTCATGCTCACTGAGGCACGATGCAGAGCACAGAGAGGAGTGAAGAACAATAGAAAAGAGACAAGTGGACTCTGGGAACAGTGCCACCCAACAGGAGCCTGCATTGTGGTGGTGAAGCTGTGTGTAGGCAGGCAGCTCCCTAGACAAAGGAGCTGCTCTGGGTAGAAAACCATACACTCATGCAACCACCTAATCATCTCCAGAAAATGCAGAGGGACAGCCCAGGGGCAGGCCTGGGCAGCAGGTCTGTGTCACAGCTGTAGCCATGGAGTTGCCATGCTGCTCTGAACAGATACAAAGAAAAGGAGGAAGATTTGGGGTTGATGGGGTCAGCTCTTAGGATAGTAGGCTGGAAGTCTTGTTGGTGCTCTGTGCCTGGCAAGTTCAGTTCTGATGATGGAGCTGTGTGGCCCATGGAGTCCCTGGCCATGGGCAGGCAGTGGTGCATGCTACTTCCAAATTGCAGGTTGCTCAAATCAAATGGTCTTGCATAATGGAGCCTACAGGATCTCTGGGATACTATTTTATTTTGTTTTGTTTTGTTTTGTTTTTTAAAGGAATGACTGGCAGCAATATGCCCTTCTCAAACTGGCATACTTCTCCATTAGCTCTTCCACTTGCACGTAGACACATGGAGTCGAACTTGTGCAGCAGCCTGTCACATGCAATTTGTATTCTTTGTTTGAGAAGCAGCCTATAGACAAAACTCGTTTTCTTCTCCCTTTTGTGGCATTGAACTGTTACTGAGGGGATTTTGGAGGCGTGAATGGGTTAGGCACCTGATTTCTGCTGACTTGAGTAGGAATCAAGGCATGTGCTACTGCCTCTGGTGACTGAAAATCTCCCCGCAGGTTTTGGCTCGCTGAAAGCTTCTTCATTTTGTTTAGAAAAGGATGAATAAGTCTTAAAATAAGAAGTGTGTTCTCTTTGGGGGTCAAGGCCTTGTCTTGTTAAAGTTCTTAGGACTGTACCTCTTTTTTTTTTTTTTTTTTCTTTTAATTTCTTTTAATAGCTGCTTGTTTTCTGAGGTGCAGCTTTGGCTTTCCCAGTGTTGACAGGGAGATTAATGTTCAGGATCCCAGTCAGTGCTGGGTTCTGCACCCACTGCCTGGGGTGCTGCGCTGGGAGCAGTAGGTGCTGCTTGCTTTGCTCCCGCACAACACCTTCAAGTTAATCTGCTTTTAGGCCTGTTTGCACTCCCTTCTTGAACAATGTATGCTGTGTGCATTGTTTGCTTTTCAGGCTTTTAGTCAAGCAGAAAGACAACTTTTACACTTACTTTGTGCCAAAAGCCATGGGAGTATTTTCCCCACGTTCATATTTGGACTCAGTAATATGGGCTTAACCATTTAGTAACTGCTGTAAAATAAACTCGGGGAAAGAGTTTAAAAATTGCTGTAGTTTAGGCATGCACTGAAATGTGCTTCTGCCTTACTGTGGGAGGTGGATAGGTGTTCTGTAGGAAAGGGCAGCATGAAGGCTCTTTCCCTGGGATAGTTAATGACAGGGCACAACAGCCTCACTGCTGCCTTATTAGCTCGGTATTGCAAACACGTTTCACGGAGTCTCCATCACCAGCATTGCCAGCTTTCAGTACGTAGCAGGAGAGGCACGGTCCCCATTGAGGCCTTGACTCATGGTGCTGTGGGGCAAAGCTCGCCCCTTCCGCAGGCCGGGCGGGCGGCCCTGCCGTGCCGTGTGCCGTGCCTTGCCGGGCCGTGCCGTGCCTTGCCCTGCCGTGCCTTGCCCTGCCGTGCCGTGCCGTGCCAGCGCAGGAGGCTCGCCCTGGAGCCAAGGCAGGCAGCGTCGGTCCCCAGCCCTGAGGGCTGTGTCGAGGATAGACAGCTTTGTCTTGGGGATAAGGCAGGAGACACGGCCTGATCCTGTGGGTGGGGATTAGAGCCAGAGGCTGGCAAAGGAACATACTGAATGAGTTTATATCTTGGCCGTGCACCTTGCTGGATGGTGGCACCCTTTTGGGAAGCGCTGCTTAACCTCCCATGCCGACAGTCCTGGGCTATGCTTGTGGGGTGCCGTCGGCCCCTTCCAGGCTGGCTTTTCATGCCTTCTGCACACAGGTGAAGCTGCTGGACCAGGGCCTTCCTTCAGCCTGTCCTCCTTTGGAAGCACTGACAGAGCCTTCCCTTCCATCTTGCTAGACAGACAAGTTTCAGCATCCCCTTCTCCTGCTGCAGCAGCCTGGAAATGGAGCCCTTTCGGGGATGGGATACCACCAGGGTGGTGGATACACAGCCTGAGCCCCGGCCCCTTGGGCAGCCCCCTGACATGGCATGAGCATGGTCAGGTGACTCTGTTGTGGCTCGAATACTTGCTGACATCCCCTTGGGTCTGGGCTCTAATCCTGGCTTGAAATTTTATATTGACAGAGTTAATTCCTGGCTGCTTCAGACTGCAGAAACTGGTCTCTGATAAGGCTGTGTTTAATAAGGATATTCGTGGTAAAGAGCTTTGTTGGCTAGACAGAGCTTTACCTTGCTGAGCTCTGCTCTGTCAGACGAGAAGGAGAAGGTCCCCTCCCAGCACGCTCCCTTCTTGCAGCCGGGCAAGCCTGGCAGTGTCGTGGTGTAGGAGACACAACGGGGGTGGGGGGTGATACCTCTTTCTTCCTGACAAAAAAACAGCCACTAAATATCTTTACACAGTTGGCTGGAACCAGCATAAGGAGCCAGAGTAAATGTACTCTTGCAGTAAGCCTAAACTCTTAAGTAAATGCCAAAAATAAAGCAGCCTGCCTTACTTTTTCCACCTTACATAGCAGTTTCCAACCACATCAAGTGAAAAGTCTAGGTGGGTGTATAGTGTTTATCATCACTGAGTAATACACATTGCATTAGCTGGGACATTTGTTTTGTACCTGACTACTGGTTTAAAAATAGTTTTAGTGAGGGCAAGAAAGATTATTTAAGTTTATATTTCCACCTGAGAGATAGGAGTGTGTTCCTGATATGGGGAGGAAAGCTGGGAATGTAAGGAATAATTTTTAAAAACTTTTTTTCCTTCCCCCTTTCCACTGAAACTGTAAGTGGGTTGAAAGTCAGACTGTGGAAGTGCAGTATCCACTCACTTTCTGTAAGATCGTGTCAGTGGTTTCTGTGTCTGCATTCATCCACAGCAACTGCATCCTCCAGTATTTGAAAGTTGTTTATATAGGTAGTAGCAAAATTTTATGTCCAGAGCAACGAAAAATTTTAAACAGTTTCACATCCAAAGCTATGCTGTCACTGGTATGTGGTCAGAGAGGGATTGAGGAGGTCCATGAAATTAGGGTGAGAGGCAAAGTTCAAGTCTACCCTTTCTTTACAGCCTCTGAAAGCCAGAAATATACCAGACATGGACCCAGAGGGTACGTGAAGAGTTAGCATGAGGCGAATGCTGGTGCACCTGGAAGTGCTGGACAAAGAAAACCTTGTTACCTTGCGGTGCCTTAGCCTTTGATGCATTCATTTCAGTCACAGGATGTTCAAGTTTAGCCAGGAGTTGGCAGCCAGATGGACCGCGAGGCAGTTCACAGAGTGACTCAGTCCAGGCGAGCGTGGAGAGTCATTCACATAAAAGTAGCCTATTACAGTATTTTCACAGATTTTTTTTTTCCTGGGTTTTCTTGTTTTTGTGGTAGTGCTTGAGATTTTGTTCATGGTAGTTTTCCAGTTGATTACTGCTTCCTGCCTTCTCTTCTACCTGGTTGAGTTTCCACCTCAGTGGAACGGAGATAGAGGAGTTTTGTTGGCCTGGTCCAATGCCTGGCAGTTGTTGGTGGCCAGTTGGCCTTGCTTTTTCCAGGATCCATCAGGCAAAAGTGTGGTCAACGTAAAAATGGTGACAGCATCCCTGTATTTCCTCCCCACCTCCCCACTGCTTTGCTGTCCATGCTGGCATCATGGAGGATGGAGAAGCCCCTGTGATGTGTGATTTAGGGCACTCATCTTGCTGCTCATTGCTTGGTGCAATCCTGTTTCTGCAGTCAGGCAAGGTCTTTAGGAAGAACTGTTTCACTTGACCTTTCTTTCTAGAAAGCTGTGGTCTTGAGGCCGTATCACATGGTGGTGATGGTGGTTTTTTCCTAAATGAGGAAGGTAGGAAAAGCATTGTATTTATTTTTGCTGGCTTTTCTCAAGAGGGAGCTGAACAGGAAAGTTTCACCTCTGAGTCAGAGTAGACAGATCCCTTCTTTGGACTGATTTACCAGTTTCTTATCTTGTCATTTGATGCCTGCTAAATTGCTGTGGAAGCACCAGAGTGAGGAGCTAGTGAACTTCTTTAGAAGTGAAAGAAATTTAAAAAATGAAGGATTAAACGGTTTATTCTCTGAGGCTGAAATTACAGATATTAAGTGCTTTGTCTGTTTCATTGTTAGACAAACCTTTATTGTTTTTTACAAGTTGTTTATTTGAGAAGGGTGAGAAGAAAGTCTGTAACACCATTTTGTTGGTAGAGATGAATTATTATGTTGTTTCCACTACTAATTCCTTTTCCTATACCTTTCTGCCTGCCTTGCCCCTCATTTGGGGCATAAGTGTTTGCCTCCAGTCACCTTAATAAAAACACCATGGTCTTGAGATAAATTTCTGCTTTTTCATATGCTATTATTATAATTTGGTTTATTTCTCTGGGTGTGCGAAGATGAGAACAGCTTGCACAGAGCTTGTAATCCCAGCAATGAAAAGGGAGAAACTCAAAGAAAGAATACCTTCAGGAGGAGAGGAGAAAATCATTAAGGTCCAGCTTCAGATATCTCTGTGGCTTACAGGAGCAGCAGGGCAGTTCTGATCTTGGGGCCTGTGAAAGAAGCCTCAAATATCAGGATGCCTCACTAGGCTCAACTCCCAGCTTGCACATCCAGGATGCCTAAAGGTGTGCAGTGGAGCTTGTCCCTCTCTTCTTTGCCCTCTATCCCCAGCATAGCATGCATCTCCAGCTGGGTTTGGAGAGGTGTATGCCCCAGTACTGGGATGGTTGCTTGTGTGTATTGTTGGTTTGATATCAGAGTAGTTTTAAAAACAAGCAGGCAGGCAAGACAACGGCTGCTGGTAAAATAACTTTGGGAAGGTGCCTCAGGGGGGGTTTAAGATACAATGCCAAAGCTATTAACTGGGAAGATGCTACCTCCCCAGCTACACTCCCCAGCCAGTGTTAAGGAGGAACAGATCAAAGGAACTTCCAAGAGTTAAAAAAAACTCTTCAGGCAGAAAGTAGGCAGTTGTTCGAGAGCCACTCACCAGGATCAGACACCTGCCTGTAAGTTTGCAGGAATCTCAGCTTCTCAGCAGCTTCTGGAACATATATTGGCATGGGACCAGCCTAGGAGAGACAAATACCCTCTTCTGAGTCAGTTTTAGAAAACATTATGCTGCCTGCTTTCTGTTACTCGTAAGTCATATTCTGATTTGATAAAGCTGTTCCATGGGGTCATCAGTGGCCAGGACTGGAGATCCCTGAGTGCCACTCCTCAGAGCTGTGGTCACTGAGCCTCAGTGGGCACTTTTGGACAGGGAGAAAGGATGCAGCCACACTGAGGTGCGTGTCTGTTGCAGCTTGATGCCCTGTTGTACACAGACCCTTTTTGTTCACTGAAAGGCTGGTTAGGCTGCCCAGAAAAGTGGTGGAATCACCACCCCTGGAAGTGTTAAAGAAATGTGTGGATGTGGCACTTAGGGACATGGTTTAGTGCTGAACACGCTGAGTTTAGGTTAGTGGTTGGACTTGATGATCTTAGGTTTTTTCCAGCCTTGAGGATTCTGTGATTCTATGACCCCTGCATACCCCAGGGGAAGCAGTAAATCCTTGCTGGCCCTTGAGAAGGAAGGTGCAATGACACTTGGGTAGGTAAGGTCAGGCACCTCCCAGCCCTCCAGCAGCAGTGCTGCATCTTTTGTTCAAGGCAGTTATGGCCACAGGTACCTGCACAGCCTTCAGCTTAAGGCATGTAGCTCCAGGAAGTCTGAGCTTTTGCAGTCTACTTTGAAGTCTCTCCTGCCTTCTCTGAGGGTTTTTAAAAAATCTACTTTTCCAGTGAACAAGAGTCTCAGTCTTTGCCCTTGTGCTTCCTCTCCTATCCCACTCCAGAAAACAAGAGTTGCTTGACCTCACTGGCAGACAGTCTCTCATAAATCTCTATGGGCCAGATGGTTCATAATTTATTGCCCACTTGACCCCACCAAATATTTTCACATTACCCCTGTTACTGAAGGTCTGATTTTGCTATCCATTTTCCCATTCTTACCCAAATATTTATCCAGGGCTTTTCACACATATGAAAATCCTCAATTTAGATGTATCAGTTTTGAAGAAGTCTATATCTTCTGCTTTGGGTATGGTTCGTCCTTCTTGACTTTGACTTCTCCCTAGTAGAAATCAGTGTTGCAGAGGAATCTGTGGCTATTGGGTTGCCTCTTGCCTCTGCTCTCTTACTTGAAGGAAACAGCCTCTGAATTTAGGAGGCTTAAACTGTGTCCTTTCCTGGATCTCTTCTGCCACGTGTCATTTCTTGTGTGTGAAGTTGTTTATTTGGCTAAATTATGACAGTCTCTGGCTTTTGCTATCTCTGCAGACACATATGGTCCTGCTGATAGAGTCGTGTGTGTCTGCCTCAGATTTGTGGGCGACGGTGGCATGTGCAGGAAGAAATGGGTGGAGTTGGCTGCGCTGTTCGGTGTGCAAGAACTGCAGAATCCCTATCTGTGGGAATTGCTACTCAGCTCTTATCAGTCACGTCCCGATGCAGTCAGTTGTAGAAATCAAATTAGCAGACAAGTCAATTGCTTACGTCAGTCAGAAGTTTTGCAGTGGGGATGATGTGATAGCCCAGGGCCCCTCACTGGGTAGCCTTCCTGGGTTTGATTACAAGGGCTCTAACAGAATGAAAACCTGACAGTGCAGTTTCACTTCTGTTCAGCTTTTTGGTTTTCCTTCTTTCTTGCTCAAAAGACTTTTTCTCACTGTCGTTTGGGGCAAGCAGAGCAGAGACTCCGTCCTTGCTATAAAAGTAGAGAAAGCTTTGCTCTGTTATTTTACAAAACAAGTTATTGTGGCATACTACGTGGTTCCTCACATCACTCAGTAGCTTGTTTGTCTGTCACTGTACAAGCATCCTAAATGACAAGCTAAAAGACAGAAGACAGTACACCAGTCCATTAAAATTCATATAGGATATCAAATATTCAAAGTAAGGGATGTAAAAAGATGCCACTTGCTGTAAATACGAATACCTGTAGTTGCATAAACATAATGAAGAAGTGCTGTGCACCACCAAGCCGTGGACTGCTGCTGACAATTCCACAGCTGCCTGGGAATCCCTGTAGTTATTTATTTCCAGAGAGCTGCTACCACTTCAGGGAAAGGTCTCCTTCAGAAGCTCCAGCCTGTCATGTGAGCCTCTTCTCCTAAACAAACACCGTGGCTAACTTGAAATTGGAGGCAAGATCAATTACTTTCAAGCTCTCAGTGTCATGGAGTAACGAGACATGATGTTATTCATTTCTTGTGTCCAGGGCAAAAGCAATGGACCTCAGGCTTAACATTTTGGTGAGCTTTTATTTTTTTTTTCCTGTACTGCCTTCTCTGGAGAGTTAACATCATATGTCATGATATCCTCTAGTAATTCTTAACTTTATTTGAAACTGTGAATGCCTGTATCAGCAAACTGGGACTTAACTTCCCAAGCACAGGCAACAGGCAAGCTTTTAGGTTTTAAGGGCAGGACTTCTGAGGATCAAATAACAGTATCAGAGCTCCCATTAGATCTTTCAACAGCAAATCCCAAATTCAGTTTCAGCTTCATCCCACCTTTTGGAAGAATATCCAGCCTTAAATGCAAAAACTTAAGGCACTGGAGAATCCACTCCACCTTCAAGTGTGTTTTTCAGAAGGTTAATTACCTTCACTGTTAATATGTACATGCTATTCCTGCTGTGGTTTTGGGTTCCAAATACTTGTGCCTTGTTAAGGCTTTGTCTGCTATTAATATAGTCCCCAGCCTCCTCTACCCAAATCTGTAATAAATTAGTTTTCAAGGCTTTTGTCTGTAGCGATTCTAAAAATAATTTCTTATTGGAATCCAATTGAATCCAAGGGAAGCGAGGTGATAATCAAGTGATGTCACCCTCACGTCTTGCACTGCATCTCGCTGCCTGCCAAAACTAGCAACTGTTGCTATGTACCCAGGGGAAGGTGATACTCCCAGCCTTTTCTTGGTGCTGGAAACTCTCCTTTCCAGTGCTTGTCAGGCCTCTGGGAGCTGCTGACGTCTGTTCCAGGCTTTTCATTTTACCCTTATATGTTGGGATAGTCATGGAGAAGCGTGGATCATGTCCTGTAGGATGCTTGGAATTTTTCCTGTTCCTGAAGAAGACCATTTCTATCAACCACTGCCAATCTAGAGGACTGATGGTGTTTAGCTGGTTAAGTGCCTGTATTGCAGTGCGTGGGCTGTGGGGTGGAAACCTTGCTGCAGCATGTGTGGCAATGTCCAAAACTACATCTAAAAGGACAATGGCATGGCACCATGACATTTCCCAGATATTCTTTTTCTTTTTCTCAGTAGCTCCCCTGAAAACTTGGCTCATGGGACTAATCCCCCAGCTTTTCTCTAGGTACTTCTCGAAGTTAAAAATACCTCACCAAAAGAGCGGAGCTCATTATCATTTGACATATGGGGCTCCAGGAGTTCTCTGATAACAAACCCAATTGTGCCCCAAGATGGCTTCCATGCACCTGGCGTTCAGGGTGGAAACCTGGGAGTAAAACAAGTCAAATGTTCATAGGGCTTCATCCAGTTAGTGCCAGTGTGTCTTGGCAGTCGCTCCCTGCCCTGTCTGCATTTTAAAGGGATTGCTTACAGTTTTACT
This sequence comes from Phainopepla nitens, assembly GCA_013400175.1. Lineage (NCBI taxonomy): Eukaryota > Metazoa > Chordata > Aves > Passeriformes > Bombycillidae > Phainopepla > Phainopepla nitens. Next base: position 260,798 of record VXBQ01013277.1, on the reverse strand, counting down.
CTTCATTTTGCTATAGTTGTTATCTAAACATGCAAACACTGTCTCTGTGGTTTTGGGCAGCAGAAGGGAGCTGAATCTCAGGCAGCCTGAGATACAATCCTGGACTTCACTTTTTATTTCAAACACGGGTGGCTACAAATAGCATTGTGCTGAATTCCAGCAATGCCCTAATTCCGTGGAGGGAGTGGGGGACAGAGAGGGGCACAGCAGAAGAAAGCACTCTGTGTTCAGAGTGATGATGGGGTAGGGTTGAAGCACCCAGGTGTTCTATGGCGTTACAATTCCCAGGACACTTTCCCAAGCATGTACCCTGTCCCAGTATATAGCAGCAGTCCAGAGCTAATTGGCATGTAAGTGCTACGGAGGAGTAAAGTTATTTGAAGTTATTAAAGTTATTTTGTCTTTGACAAAGTGAAAAAAACCCAAAGTTATCTAGGTGGAAAAAAGGAGGGGAGGAAAAAAACCAGCAGACTACCAAACTGTGACTTGTTCAGACTAGCTTGTGAAAGTATCTTGAGGTCATCTATCCTGAAAGCCTTTGAAATTTGAAGACTATGGACTCTTGTCTCTTGACGCTCTGCTGGTTCCTTCTCCTCCTCCTAGCAGATTCTGCCTAACAGTTGCCCTTCTTTTCCACTTTTAAATACCCTGAATCACAGAGCTTGCTCGTTTTCTTCATTCAGGTCTAAGGCCTTAAGGACTGTGTTGGAGTAATGAAGAGGACGGCATGTACTGGATGTTGGAGCCAAGGGAGGGGGAGTGTGGGCAGAGGGAGGGAATGACCCTGCTTCCAGGCTTTGGTCCTAATCCTGCAAACTTTTTCTCATGTGAAAAGTCCTACAGAGGTCAGCCAGACATTTTGCACGAACAGCGACTTATTTGCCATTTGGCATCATGCTCGAATTATGCTTAAAGTAGTTATAAAAACACAGAGTTTGTGATAAGGCATGGATGGGGTGCTTTAGGCCAACTCAACAGGGAGTCTGCTGAAGACATGCATGGGATTAATTAAATAGAAATTTTGTATGTTTGGCATGCGTGACTGGGTTTGGCTAAACTCTAGGACTTGGATAAAGTGTCTCCCTGAAAAGAATATATAAATGCAGTGCCAGCAGTGTCCAACATGCACTCCCTGGCATTGCCCTCAAGGAGGAGGGTTAGTCCAAGCGCACATTCCTTGCCAGGAATTATCTGCCCAGGTGGCCCAGTTCCCTGCATGCCAGTATCTTGTGCACTCCGGTGTTTGGCTATGGGATCAGGAGGCAGCGTTCTGACCCACCCCTTGATCATGTTGCATTTGTGATTACATTGTTGGCTCTTGCAGTGGGAACCATTTGTTGGGGCCTGAAGGTGCAAAAGCAGCTCCCCTGGTGCAGCCCTGAGCCAGGGCTATTGCTGACAAACATGACCTTGGGTAAGCAAGCAAAAATTTCATCCTGCTTGTGCTCTAAAACCTGATGACTGTATATAGGGTCTCCTAATACAGAAGGCCTTGTCAGGTAACTGCTGTTGATTTCCTGGAGAATCAGCTTCAGTCATTGCTTTTCTGCTGAGGAGACATTTTCTAGAGTGTGCATATATTTCTTAGATACTTCACTAAAATGCAGCTTACTAAAATGCAACTTGCAGCGTGGAGTCCAAAGCGTCCAAGACTTCTGCAGTGATGGAAAAAAGGTGCTCTTCTGTACACAGAGCTTTAAGGTTTCTTGCCATCCTGACTTTAATTGCTTTTGACACACTCATTTAAGAGCAGTGGGGCGGGGAGGGGACACAACTCTTCGGTGTGAGTTTAACGAGAGGAACCCAAGTGCTGCCTGCTCCAGCTTGTGCAGGCAGAGTGCCACGGGGGCAGCAGCTGAGGAAGATGGCAGCTGCTGCAGATGCAGGAAAAGACAAGTACCCAGCTGCTCCCTCCTGCCGCCTTCCCCCTGTGTTGACAGCAAAGCTGGTTGTCCTGCCGAGTCCTTGTGTGGCTATCACAACCTTCCTCCCCAAAGACCAGAGTATGGTGAAAGGCTGGGCTGCTCCAGCTTCTCCCTCCTTATTTATGTGTCACAGGAGGAAAAAAACCTAGATGGAGGTAGGCTGTTCAGGGTCATCCTGTTGTAGTTACGATGAAGGCAACAATTCACAGCTGAAGCATTTGATTTGTTAACCTTATAAAAAGATGCCATTAAATACTGTATTTAGCTCCTCAAGGGAAGTAGCCTAGTTTCTTTTTCATTTTCCTTTTCTCATCCCTGTTTTAGCATTAGTGACTCAGCTGTCACTCTCCTGCAGAAGGGCTGCTGGTGTCATAGCTGTGATTGGATGGCACCAAAAACCCATTTCTGCTGAAAATAATTAATATGGTGCATTTTCACCTCAAAAAGAACCTGTTACAAAACTGCTAGAAGGTTTTCATTAACTTTTGCAAGTTTTGAAACTTGCCTATGAACAAAATTAGAAATTTCTGTATGTCTCCTTGTGTTTATCCTTGTCACCAAGGCAGAGTCTGGCAAAAGCTGGTGTACATCTACCCTCCGTATTGAGGGCATTCCTGTTCCAGCACACAAAGAAGTTCACATGCATTTAGACATGCAAAAAAAAGCCTTTGCAGGTGAGAATCTCACTTTGCAACGGGCTCGTGAGCAGATCCTCATAAGCAGAATTAGTTTCCACTGTCTCTGAAAAAAGTCAAACTGGAGATGAACATGGACTCTTCCATCTTATTATTTTTTTTCATCCCCTTTTTCTAACCTTAACTAGAAGGTAGCCTGGTTCATTTCTTTTTTTCTAGATATCCCATCACCTCTAAGCTTCAGTCATGGTGGAGGAGGGTGGGGAAGGGGAAAGAAGTTGGAAATAAAAAGCACAAAGCTATTAAGCCCATTTTATAATGCATATTGTCTCACATTGAAAAAGTAGTAGCAGACTTTTCATAATGTATGTTCATCTCAGGATTCTTGGTGTAGTGGTCCTTTCCCTTTCCGAAGGAGGAAAAATATCTCCATAAGTATTTGCCATTGCTCACTCTTTTTGCCCTCATCTATTCAACTACAACTTGAAGGTGCTTGTTTCTTGTGTACTTTGGTTATGAAAATGATTCCTGGCATACTTGAGAGGCCTTGCATTCTTGAGCTGTGAATGCTGTGAACAGTGTCATAAGAAAAAGATGATGTACAAAGGCATCATCATTCTTGGCATTGTGCTTTAAAATTTGCCCTATGTCTTGAATATGTAGGTGTTGAAAAAGAGCTTGCTTGAAGAAGTGTAATTCCACTAACAAAACTCAACAGTTTTCCCCTAAAAACCAAATGTGGCCTGTGTCCACCCAACCCATGTGGGATCTGGTATAGTTTCTCTAATAAACAGAAAGTTATCTCAGAGAGAATGTATCTGGAGGACTTGTAGGGCCATCTCAGAGTCCACATGGCTCCTGCAACCCCAAAATGCATAGATTTTGATTCAGCAAGTCAAAACTTAGAATTTTGCAACATATGGGGTGGTGTCTGTGAAGTTGCCTCAAAGCCTGTCCTGAAGGGCAGGCAAGGCAAGGGCCTGGTTTGTGCTAGCAAATGAAAGCAAAACCAGTTTTATTTTATTTTCTGTAGCATCTTTATTGAGTTAGTGCTTCTTTGTCTGCCTGTTGAGGCTGTAGACTTTCAGATGCAAGTGTCTTCTGTAGATGCAGCCCTTCCCACTTGAAGCTCAACCAGACTGCATCCTACAGGGTAGGTAATTCTTGTCATAGTACCTGGTGACAGCTCTTGCTGTTGACACAGTCAAGGTCCTAAAACCCATTGCCCTGTGGCTCCACAGCTGCCTCTGAAAAAGGCATGTATGGAGCAATACAAGGACCCCATAATGGCCCAAGTGTTGGCCTCAGGAGGGATTACTCATGTGTACAGCTTCATATCCAGAACATGAAAAGGCTCTTCCACTCATCATTCTACTATTCAGGCTCTGGTGTTGGGGTGGAGCTTAACAAAACATCAAGTGCTGAAGCATTTTGACACAGTCTAGCTTTAGGCTCAACATTCAGCACTTGGGGATTATGATTGTATCGATGACGGTGGTCTTATTTCCTCAAATTAGGTAAACAGCTTAAAAAAAAAAAAAAGATTACTTTCATACTTGTGCATTTACCTGGATTATGAGGTTTCTGGGATGGTGCTGCTGCCAGTTACGTGTGAAACAGGAATGTCCTGCTTGCTGTAGCAAAGGGCTGATTCATTGGCATTGTAATAGGTGTCATATTCCCTTTTGTCAGCTCCTTGGGTATATTTTGCCCCTGCAGTAAACAGAAAATAAATTTTAAAAATCCAGTAGAACCAGTAACATGCAAGTCGTCTGAGTGAGGTGAGGTTTAATGAAAACTAAAACAGTTCATAAGTGAGGTTAGGTGAGGCTGGGATGAATGCAGAGACATAGAGTTTGCTTTGAGTGTGGAGGAGCTCTCTGAAGCTGCGAGGCACTGGGAGTCACTATCCCAAAAACCTCCCTGCCAGAGGATGAGATCTACCCCCACCAGCAGAGAGGATCTAGGGCACTCTCAGACGAGAACAGGAAGATGAGCTCGTGGGCCATTTCTCTCCAGGACACCCAAGGGTGGCTGGTGTCGCTAGCTCCAGGTCTGACCTTCTATCTGCCCAGATTTTAAGTCTGCAGAAAAGCTTTTTCCATAGGGAGGGAAAAAAAAAAAACAAATGCTGTCAGCTTGGAGATTATATCCAGGGCATCACAGCACTGAAACTTAAAGCCACGTGCCTTGGTGGTGAATTTCTGGGCAGACGTGTTTTTGGGACTGAGTGCCCTGATGAAATGTATCAGGGGAAGTCAGATCAAAGAATGGGCCGGGGAAAGACTTCTGGAGTAAAGCCACCTTGCTACTGTTCTTGTGAAAATGGTGTGGAGGTGGATATTTTTGTCCACCCATGTCATCTGCTACAGCATGAGCTGTGTTTGTGTATACAGAAAGCAAGTCTGTATGATTCTTCAAATATACTCCGAAGTGCAGTGTTTAAAGTATGTTCCTCAATGCACAGGGACAATACAGGAATCTGTGTGACCAAGAGGCTAGGAAGGACCCGTGTGTTATTCTCAGGATGAAAGCAGAATACATCAGAAGGAAAACCGATCACTTTCTACTTTCAAAAGGCATTAATATTTTACAGCTGCCATTACCTTTTGAAGAGTGCTCAGGTATTTATTGGTAGCTATCCAGTCCAGCGTCGTGAAGGAGGAGATACCTGTTTTTCAAGTTGTTCTGTTCACTTATCCCTCATCTCCTGATTCACACCCTGTCCACAGCAGTGCTGCAGCAACTCCATGAGTATCTGGAGTCACAGTTGTGTTTTCCCACACCAGCTGCTCTTTGAGAGGCTCCCAAAGGTTTTTTGCATGTAAAAATCAGTGGGTTAGACCTGCTGAGAGCCACGCTTAGGTGCATCCCCAGCTTCCCCCAGAGCTCAGGTCTGTGGAGCAGGACCATTCCCTTTGCCACTTCAGCTGCCAACTGAAGCACATCATATTTTAAAACGCTGTTGTTTTTTTTTTTTTTTAAATCAGATAGTATCTTCTGGTTCAATAATAAAGTAATTATGTGTTTAAAATAGCACAGGAGAGGGGTCCTGTTTCAGATTAGTTGACAGAGCAGAAATGCTGGGGGCTGGTTTGGAGGTTGCTTGTGGGCTTTCTCGTGAGAAGGTCTCAGGTGCCTGTGCTGGCTTTGCTCAGGCCTGATCAAACTCAGTCAGGCGACAGTGTATCAGATCTATTCCTCTCATCAGTCACATGTTTGCTGAAACTGTCACCAGATTCACAATTTAGTGTGTGCAGCTCAGCACTTCCAATTAATCCAGGCCGGGTGTTTAACAGTCTATCATTTCAGAGCTAGCCCTTTGCAGAGCCGCTTGCAGGGCAGCCTTGAGCTTGAGTCCCAGGAGCCTGGAATGCTGTCTCTGCGCACGTAGATTTTACTCTTCCTCTGCCACTGTGTGGTGGGAGTTGTTGGCTGGTTTAGTTGCATTTCATAGGCTTAGAAAGTGTTAAAAAAAAATAATCAACCCATGACTGCAAAAGATTTTAAAAAAAAATAAGGATTTATAATAGGTGATTCAGCAGTGAGAGGATTTTGTGATCTTCCATGGGAAGCTACTATCTTTAGTGACTTATTATAAGCAGTAGCATCACTCACATTTATTTATAAAGGCATGAAAGAACGCCCATACGTGTTTCTAAATAGTCAATGTATAGTAACAGCCATATGCTGAGAATGAGTAAAAATAGAATTGAGCACTCTGGCTTCCACAATGCTGCGTGAGAGTTGTGCTGGAATCTTTGCATCTAAGAAATTAAAAACAGAGAGTTTTTTTTTTTTTCCCTAGGTCTTCTTTCTAGCAATACAAACCCAAAGCCTTCATGGTGAAAGTCTGCCTAGCAGTAAAATTGCATTGTGTTCATTGAGGTCGAACTGGGTGACCACTGAGGTTTGGGAGAGCTCTTCCAGTAGCTTCAGCAGCTGGACTGGAGCTGTGCTGACCGGAGTAGCTGTTTTGGGGGCAGTTACTGTTACGTACAGTGTTCAGGTTGATAAGTTGTGTGTGCCTGCCCTTCTCTGGGGGCTTCATGGCCTGGAGGAGAAATGCAGCAGTGCTGTGCTGAAGGAGCTCCACAACTAAAGCATGGTGTTATTTCCAAAGTTCCTACAGTGGAAACGCTTGAAATGCTGGGGCTTGCCATTGAGGAACAATAGGAGAAAATAAGGATGTTATCTGCTGGTGATACTACTCCTGAACAGGAATCACAACTGTTTTGCTCTGAATCTGCAAAGACCCAGCCCTGTGTGTCCATTGCAGCCTTTTTGTATGCAACTCCTTGGATTTAAGTTCAATAAAGGGCAACATCTCCCGTTATCTTGCTGACTCTGTTCATGTCCCAGTCAAGCCTGTGATGAGTTGCCTTGGGATTTCACCTTACAAGAGCAATGCCTTGCAGTAAATTCTTGCTCTTAATTAAGTTAAATCCTTTTGCTTAAATCAACTGTGTTTTTTGAGTTTCGGGCAGCCACAATAAGAAGTGGGTGGAAGGGACTGAAAAAGGTGCCTCTTGACAAGGTGCCCTAGCAACCTAGCAACAGTGCCTGCCTCCTGATTCCCAAATCCTATTCTGATGTTTAAAAGCATTGCCATTGCATGCAGAGGATAACACTTCATTTTTTAGGGGACTTCTCTAGCAAAGGGTGCTGAGGTACCTGGCTCCTCACGCTAGGAGGAGTTGCTGGAGAGCCTGACCTTCCTGTTCTGCAGCTGCATTCAAGTATCAGCCTTTTCCTTGCACTCTGCTTCCCATCTCCCAACACCCAGTGTAAACGACAACCAGCATGCTCTACTCACAGTGAAACAAATGTTATTTATTAGAGTCCTCATGTGGTCAGAGCATGACTGTAAAATAACTGGAGATTTTTCTGCTAACTGGAAGCGTGGTGCTCTGAGGCAATTTCCAGGCAGTGTGTATTTTCAGCTAAGTTTTATTTACGTCAGCGTAGCAATTTGCAATATCACTGTTTGCAAAGAGCGAGGCAATGGCTGTTTTAACTAGAATTAATTTTTTTTACTTTTCTTACTTTTTTTATTTTTTTTTTTTTAGGAAAAACTTTCAAGTCATGGCTCAATTCCCATAGCTCCGTGCTTTGAGACGCTTTCCTTTTTAAAGAGGAGGGCATTAAGCCCCTTGGTGGGCAGTGCAGCTGGAGAAGCGTGGTGTGCGTGTCGGGGAGGGTTTGTTTTCCCTGCGCTAATCACTTTCTCCTGCTGTAATTTGGCACGGCGCGGGACGGAGGCAGATCCGTGTACTGCTCTCCTACCCGAGCCGGCACAGAGCAGGGGATAAACCTTTTGTGCACTTACTGTTCTCCCAAGGAGCTTAAATCCCTCAAGGCTCTGCTCTTCTGGGGTGGGGGACAACGGGCAGAGGTGAGGCAGAGCTAATCACAGAGGAGGCCTCTTCTAGTGTTCTTCCCCTACCACCAAGGTCAGAAAACTCCTTTGAGGAGAGGATGAGGAGGGGAAACCACAAAGCCACCTTTCAGATGCTGAGCTGACTTTCTTATGTCTGTGGGGTATTTTTTTTCCCTTTTCCTGAAGGAGGGTGTGCTTGGGTAGGGCTGAGCCTGTGTCACCCCACATATCCAGGAATGTGAGGATGGTGCCTTTGCCAGCTGGGTGTGAAGGGGTGTACCCTGCAGGACTCTGGTGTGCTCTGGCTGCCTGCTTCTGCTGAACAGCTGGTGGGATTTTTGGGAGCTGCCTTGGGAGTGTGCAGATGATACCAAGCATCAGGCATCAAAACCACTTTGGGTGTCAGAAAAGATTTCTTTTTCTGTGTGTAATTTTCTTAATGTTTCTTTTGTCCCTGCAGCTTCCATAATTTAGGGAAAATATAACAATCTGGAACACATAATATTTGGTTTAATATGGAAAAAGAAGTATATCAAGACACGATGACTGGATAGATATTGTGAGAGAACTCTATGTTTTAGTTCTTATTTTTTCTATATCTGCAGAACACCCTCACTACTTTATTAAATTATATACATTTTTCTGGTTTACAAAAACTCCTGGGAAGGAGGAAGAAAGAAATTCTGAGACCTCTTTGGGGTTTCAGAGTTCTTTGAGAATAGTAGCACTGCAGCCTTATGGAGCTAGGCAACAAGGGGCTGTATGGAACCAATAGATTGGTACTTCCTAAAGATCAACTTCCCTAGGCTTGCAAATCCCTTTCACCAGGAATTCCTGTGTACATGCACACAATTGGCAACTTCAGCCACTGCATCTGTTTTCTTGTTCAGTTGCAACTGAATCTCCTTGGGGACTTTAAAGCAAGCAAAATATAAAACGTGAAATATAAAATGTGATTGCCCCACTCTGCTCTGCACTGATGCAGCATCCCCTTTAGTCCTGCATGCAGTTTTGGGTACCACAGTATAAAAAAGGCATTGAGCTGTTAGAGAGTGTCCAAAGGAGGGCCACAAGGATGGCGAAGGGCCTTGAGGAGAAGCCTTATGAGGAGCACTGAGGTCACTTGGTCTGTATAGCCTGGAGAAAAAAGAGACTGAGGGGAGACCTCACTGCAGTCTGCACCTTCTTAATGGGAGGAAGAGGAGGAGAGGATACTGATCTCTTCTTTGTGGTGACCAGTGACAGAACCCAAGGGAATGGCATGAATCTGTGCCAGGAGAGGGTTAGGTTGGATATCAGAAAAAAGGTTTTTCACCTAGAGGGCGGTTGGGCTCCCCAGGTAAGTGGTCACAGCATCACTTGTCTGAGTTCAAGTGTTTGGACAATGCTCTTGGGCACATGGTGTGACTCTTGGGGTGTCCTGTGCAGGGCTGGGCATTTGACTTGATGATTCTCATGTGTCCCTCCCAACTCAATATATTCTGTGATTCTATGATTCTGTGAAAACTGGTAGTTGTAGCAAGTTTTGAGTTGCTTCATGAGAAGGCACAGACACTGGTCTGGACAGGTGAGAAAAATATGTTGAATTATTAACAGACTCCAGTTTCATCAACCACTGAATGCAAAAAAAAGTAGGGTTTTCTTAAAGAAAATAATTTTTTGGTGGAAGCTGTCTTTAGGGGTGTTCATCCCAAATGAGATTTGTGTGACAACATTTTGAGCAAGATGACATAAGCTGAAAACTGAAATTCAAGTGAGCAAGCAGAGCCATGGAGAAGCTGGACTCCCTCTGTTCAGCTACAGGCTGATAAGCTGGAGTTATTTTCATGGCTTCTTTTCAGCGGTGTTAGATCTGATGCCTTTCCCTACTGCATGGCCACCAGACAACTGTATAGTAAATGAAAAACATATATGTTAATACAGGATAAAATAAAGTGTAATTCTGTAATTCTCCCAAGGGAGCATTAGCAGCATTTATGGGTCTGCAGATAGTGTTTTTCTCCCACCATGTCCTAATATCCCACTTGTTAAATAACTGCTTTTGATTTCTAGCCCTAACTTTACAATTTAGGAGCCCCTATCTGAAACAGCAAATTTACTACTCACGACAAAACACTGAGAAAAAACCAGATCAGTGCGTAACTTGGACTCCTCAGCCACCAGCTGCACCTCATCTTGCTGATCTTTAGGCAAAAAAAACCAAAAAACCCAGGGACTTTTAAGAGTTAAGTTACACAACTCTCATTTTATTTTTAAAGTGAGTGGATTCCTTGTTGCGTTGTCGAGGATGATAAATTGATACCACATGTTGCTTCCAGACAAAAAAGACTCTGTACTGCAGTGGAAGCACTTGCAGCTGGTGTCTGACTTACTGGACAGGCTCCACAAGGTAAACACGGCTTGGAAGAGGCTGAAATGGGCACAAGGAGGAGGAATTTTCTCCATTTTAAAAGCTCAAGCATTTGCTGCTGTTGTCTGACCGGGTCTGAGTGTTGAAATAACACACAGTCCCAGCCCCCTTGGGAGACTCATTCAGTTGCTTGTATCAAATCAGGGATATGGCACTTTGGAAATGTTGGAGAGTCCTCTCTGTCAGCTTGCCCGTTCGCAGTCTTATCAAAATATTGAGAGAGACTCGTGTAATTAGGACATGGTAGCTGATCTCAGGGGATTTTCTTGCGAGCAAAATGTGGCTGGACTCCTCGAGGAGTATTAACCGGATAAAACACGGTGCAGTGGATCAACATTTGTTGAAGTTGAGGGCATGTCCCTGAGTTTGGGGAAAGTGGTATAAGCCCTGGTGTTGCTGCCCTGTTTGTTCCGGGCACCCAGCTCACCCCTTCTTCTGGTGCCATAAGCCTCTGAGCCAAGGCAGGACAGCAGCAGCCCTGCTTGCCTGTGGCACTGCACTACCCTCTGCTCACACCAGTTCTGCCAGGTCTCGTGTGTGCTCTGCCCTGAGTCTTCCTTGTCTCCAGGGACAAGCCCTCTTCTTGCAGGACCACTTTCAAAGGGGACTTCAACCCAACTGGTCTGGCCTCAGGGCAGTACATGATGCTCTAGATGTTATCTGCAGGAGCCTCAGTCTTCTGGCTTTCAGTAGAGTGCATGACATACTTCAAGTCCAGTATAAATAGTAACACTAATAAAGGGAGGAGCTCATCATATTTCTTTTTTGCTCTGCTCGAGTACAGTCCATATGTTGTACCCATCGGTGGTATCTGAGCTGTCTGCAGCCTGGCTAGCATCTATCCCATCTACATATGGTCTCCAGGACAGATGATGGAAGTTCCTTTATGAATCTTTTAAAGTTTCTCATTGCATTTTGGCATGGAAAAATGTGTTAAGTTTCCATCATCATGGCCTAATTCGTCTCCCACATAAGTCAAAGACAAATCCCCATTAATTTCATCGGCAGCGAGTTCAAATGATAAACTGTATTTTCTTTGCTTCTCCTTTGTGGTTTGTTGCATGGTCATATATTAGTAATGCATGTGGTGAGCAACGATTGTCCCTATATACTTTCCTATCTTTTAAGCAGATGGGAATTTTTTTTGGCAGCTCAGAAAACAGGTAGAAAATACAGTTATTTCCAGATTGCCACCTGGTAGCACAGTGCAACAGCCTTTACTGATGTGAGTTGTCAATCCTGATGGCTTCTGTAGCAAAACTTGCATGAGAAAGGATAATAGGATCCAGCCCTAATTTGATTTGGCAGGGCATCTGACAGAAGGAGAAACCAAAAAACTCAGATACTATTGCTGAAGAGGTTAGTGTTGAAGGTTACGTGGAAGAAGTGGGTTTTAAGGCAGTGTTTGAACAGAGGGTGGAGAAGGGGTACACAAAAATAAATTAGCCCATAATTATTTTTTAAAAAAATCTTCCTGGAGAAGAAAAGCAAAGGAAAACAGAAACAGGATTATAAGTGGCATGGTACTTAATGTAAAGGAAAACAAACTGCTTGGATTTTTTATAACCACCAATTTTCAATGCAGAAAGATTATTACATTCTTTTATTATTTGTGTAAAACCAACGCTGAGCAAAAAGATATAATAAGAAGAAAATTACACATGTGCACATATATATCCACACATGCAGGAGTCCTCATCCTGAAAGGTGTCTCAGTCTCACAATTTAACCATTTAGGATTTTTCATGGTTTTAGGCCAAATACTTTCATCCTACGGATACCAAGCAGCAGAAATAAGCCTTTTTATGAGAATACTATAGGCTGAAAACCGTTAGCTGCTGGCACTTTGGCTGAGTGTTTTTTATATCTAAAGCTGTGCACGGCACGCTGCGTATGCCACCTCAGGTGTTTTTCCTCTCCAAGATTTATTTTTCATTAGCAAGAGGCGCGATACCCAGCATTTTTAGGTGGGGAACAGCATGGTTTGTAGGGCTTTTGAAGCCTGGCTTGGACTTTATATTGAGAAATCCCCATGCAGATGTTCTCACAAGGCGGTTGTCCATGGAAATTCCAGGGAATGAGGGTGAGAGCTACCTGCAGAGATGCAGTACAAGCTGGAATATTAAGAAGGGTTATTTTTTAAAAAAAACATCAGTCCTTCAGCCTGTTTTACGGGGAGAAACCTGAGGAAGTAAGGAGTGGTGCCTAGTTATTAAAAGTTAGATTGTTGCCAGACTCAAAATATGGTTAAAATGTCATCAGTTAAAAAATAAAAAGCTTTTTCCCTCCTTAGACTGAAGAACTATTATGGTGCAACTCAATCCACCATATTTTGATGGCATGATAGTCCCTCAGAAACGGACATGTTTATAGCTGAGGCATTGACCCAAACTTCTCTCGAGCATGTCAGCAAAGTCTGATCAGCTGCTTTGTGTAAATTGTTTAAAATATAACAGTTGCTGTTTTGAAGCATGGTCCATATGATTTCTCTTTTCATTAAGTGATAATCACAACCACGTCTGCTGTCTGCGTGCGAGAACTTCAGGCGTGTTTTCCATTTCACAATCTGATAAAACCCACAATGCTCAACAGTGGGGAAAGAAAGGCTTTTTATACTGAAAATAATTGTTTTAGAAAAAGCTGGACTGTACTTCTTTATAAGTATCTCCAGTTTATTTATGTCAAGCACCCATTTTTCCTAAGGATGCAAATTTGAGGTGCTGGTGAATGATTTGTTGATTGATTCGTTCTTTGCCCATTTAAATCTGAAGTTTCTTCAGTGTTTTGTAAACAAAGGGCACTTGTTCTTAATGGTTTGATTGTGTTATGGTCTTGCTGACTGTGTTTTTAAAAGATGTTGATAAGACAAATGTGATTTTATCCTTTTCATAGATACACGTGGTAATTGCCAAAATATGAGAAAAAAGAACTCTGCACTCTTTAAGCTTAGAGGAGTAGCACAAGGGATTTTTCAAAGGAATATGGATAGCTCCAAAAATCTTTTGACTTCCACAAAGGAAGAAAATGTTGGTTTACCAAACTGGAAGCATTCACACTAACAAGTACTATTTGCTTTTCCTTTCTTTGATCCATATTTTAAGCCCAAGATCGGCAGGATGAGTGGAGTGGGATTTTCATCTCGGTTATTTCGTTTTGAATCTGGTGCCGTTTCTCTGCGGGTACTGTGGGCTGGTTTTCTCAGACCCTTTCTGATTCTGAGGTGATCATCATAGGTTTGAGCCAACGTGGTGTTTGGGCAGTTGGATGCTGCTGACCAGTGCAAGCAGGTGGGATGCAAGAGCAGGCTTGTGTGCAGGCTCCCCTGAGAGCCCTGTATTTCACAGCATCCTGTACAGCACGGAGTGTGTACAGCAGCTTTATCCAGCTCCGTATCCAGCAGCTTACGGGGACAGGGATATCGTTGCATACTGTGTCACATCACGTTTTGAAGACTGTGAGGATACTATAGCGAGGGGACAGCTGGCCAGCTACTGCCGTATGGGCGTAATTCTGGTGCCTCTAATCAAGAGAGAAAGTACAGCTTAGTCATGCACGGAGTGCCTGTGGGAGAGGAGCAACAACACTTGCAGTTTTCTCAGGAATTATTATAACAAACACACAGCACACGTGCCCACGAAGAATTAAAAAGACATTTGCAGAGGCTGCAATGAGTGTGACTAACCCTCCAGCCAGATTTTTGCTGTGCCTTTGCAGGTTTTATTTCAGGGAACTGATGGCAAGGTTACTGATAGTAATAGTTTGTCCTGAGTCAAAAGTAAGGTTGAAGCATCTAGCTCCTTTCTAGCAGGAATGTCACACTCATTTTCTTAGGATGAAGCTTTTAGGGATGTAGAGATGGGCACAAGGAATGCCTAGCTAGTGCAAGCTTGGGGCTTGCTTTACAGCAGGACTGCCATGCCACAGGCACACTCCAGGCCTCCCATCTCCAGCACTAGAGAAATTCACTGAGATGTCCAGGAGGGTCCAGTGATTTTATTCATGTTGTTGTTGCCATGGAATGTTGGTTTAATGATTGAGATTTGGGTTGTGAAAGAAGCGGGGTGCCGATCTTGACGTTCTGTTTTGTTCCTTTCCTGCAGAATTCGATCCGGCACAACTTGTCACTCCACAGCCGATTCGTCAGGGTGCAGAATGAAGGCACCGGGAAAAGCTCTTGGTGGATGATCAATCCAGATGGTGGAAAAGGCGGCAAGGCGCCCCGGAGACGCGCCGTGTCGATGGACAACAGCAACAAGTACACCAAGAGCAGGGGGCGGGCGGCAAAGAAAAAGGCAGCCCTGCAGACAGCCCAGGAGACGAGTGAGGACAGCCCTTCCCAGCTCTCCAAGTGGCCAGGGAGCCCCACCTCCCGCAGCAGCGACGAGCTGGATGCGTGGACAGATTTTCGCTCCCGTACAAATTCAAACGCCAGTACGATCAGCGGCCGCTTGTCTCCAATTCTGGCCAGCACCGAGCTCGATGACGTTCAAGATGACGATGCTCCGCTTTCTCCCATGCTGTACAGTAGTCCATCGAGCTTGTCCCCATCGGTGAACAAACCATGTACTGTGGAGTTGCCTAGGTTGACTGATATGGCTGGGACAATGAACTTGAATGATGGACTGACTGATAACCTCATGGACGATCTCTTGGACAATATAACACTCCCTCCCTCCCAGCAGTCACCCACAGGAGGGATAATGCAGAGAAGCTCCAGTTTTCCTTATGGTTCCAAAGGTTCAGGGCTGGGCTCCCCGTCAAGTAGTTTCAACAACGCCGTGTTTGGGCCGTCGTCCCTGAATTCCCTCCGCCAGTCACCCATGCAGACAATTCAGGAGAACAAGCAGGCCACCTTCTCTTCCATTTCTCATTACAACAACCAGACGCTGCAGGATCTCCTCACCTCCGATGCGCTTAGTCACAGCGATGTCATGATGACACAGTCTGACCCGCTCATGTCACAAGCCAGCACAGCTGTGTCCGCCCAGAATTCCCGCAGGAATATAATGCTCCGCAACGACCCCATGATGTCGTTCGCCGCACAGTCCAGCCAGGGCGGTCTGGTCAATCAGAACCTGTCCCATCACCAGCACCAGTCCCACAGCTCCTCTCTTAGCGGCAGCCGTGCCTTGTCCAATTCCATCGGTAACATAGGCTTGAGTGACTCCAACAGCTTGGGATCCACCAAACATCAGCAGTCACCTGTCAATCAGTCTATGCAAACACTTTCTGACCCGCTGTCAGGCTCCTCTTTGTACTCCTCTAGCGTGAACCTCCCGGTCATGGGACACGAGAAATTCCCGAGTGACTTGGACCTGGATATTTTCAATGGGAGCCTGGAGTGTGACATGGAGTCCATTATCCGCAGTGAACTCATGGATGCCGATGGGCTGGATTTTAACTTTGATTCCCTCATCTCAGCTCAGAACGTTGTCAGTCTGAATGTGGGGAACTTCACTGGTGCTAAACAGGCTTCATCACAGAGTTGGGTACCAGGCTGAAGGATCTTTGAGAACAGGGAAAACGGGCAAACAGGTCAGTGCCCCATAGATGTGGTAAAATAATTGGTTCCTTAGTTTTATTGGAGTTTGCACCAAACCCTTAATAGTTAGTGCACACTAATAATAGTAATTTGGCTTGTGATGGCTTGCTGTGTGTTGGTATGCAACAGGCACAACCAAGAAACGTGGAGGTGTGGAGGGAAACGAGGCTAAGCTATAAAAGCTGCTCGAATGCAACACTGTCAGCACGCATCTGGTGCTCAGCGCCCTTCTTAATTTAGGCATGAGAAATGTTAATGACAAATCAGGCAAACCAAGTGGAATATTTGTGGTCTTCAGGAATCTCAGAGCTCTAACTTGTCTTCTTTGAAGTCGCAACAGATGGATTCTTTCTTGCAGCCGATGCCACATGTAGCCAAGCTGTGTTACAGAGGGATGGGGCGAGGGGCTCTGCAGTCAGTGGAGCAGTGTTACTGCGGGGGAAGAGGAAGTGTCCTTGCAAGATCAGAGCACTCACAGGGGATCAGGTGTGTGGGACAGATCTGGACAAAATCAAGAGTTGTGGTGCTGCTGTGGCGTAGCAACAATAGCGAAGTTGTTTGGGTTTGCTTTTTCATGAGATTGTATTTCTTGACCAAAAAGGGGTATCAGATGGAGGAATTATATATTGGTGGGATCCTGGTCCCAGGAATGTCGTGGCCTACTTAAGTTTTAAGTATGCAATAACTGCTGTCCTCCTCCCCCCAGGCCTGAATGGGGTAGATATCTTTTTCTTCTAGACTCCTCCAAGAGAGTATGTGCAGATTTGGGTTCTGACATAGATGTTTTTTAAATGTGAGCTTCTTCAGATTAATTTTTTTCAAGACTGATAGTTTTTTTTCTGTTACTTATTTTTCACAGCTGAGGACTTGTAATCATTGTTTCTGTCCTTCTTTTGTGATTCTGCAGGATTCTGCCCATACCTCTGCCTGCTCACGCATACGTATTCCCTGACTCATAGGGCAGGTACCACACAAAGTGCCCTTTCTCCTTTGTTTATTTGTTAGTATAAGGGAGTAAATTTCAAAATGTAGTAAGATAAAAGGTTAGCTATAAATTATTGAAAGTGTTCTATTAACTTCAGAATAGTATGTAGAGCATCTCAGTGGTGAGGTTAAATGAGGCATTTATTCAGTTTACAGCTTACTTCCAGCTTTCTTATTTTCCAGGTGAAGAATGGAAAGAAAGAGTCAGTGTCCTTTGACTTTACAGTGCGTAATTTGCCCCTTTCATCTTTAATTGCGTTTTCATTCACTATTTCACAGCTAGACGTTCAAGGGAAAGCTTTATGGTGGGTGAGCAGCAGTGGTGAACCTCGAGAATGTTCCCCTGTTTCCTGTGTGTACAGAGCACCTCAGGAGATGTGCTGCGATCTGCTCGGTGTGAGGGAGAACAGGGTTGCCCAGGCATCCTCCTTTCAGTCGATCTGCGAAGCTGCCGTGCTCTCTGGTGGAGTGGTTGGTGAGCACAGTCCTTCCTCTGCCAGTGCAAGGATTTCCTCTGGTACTTGCACATCTTCTCATTCTTAGCAAGAGCATTGCCATGCATGGCCAGGAGACGGGCTGTGGAAAAGGGCTCTAGAGGACACTGGAGTCCCACGGACCCCGAGCAAGGCAATAACTTGGCAATGCCAGGGCCACAGATGAATTTTGGGGTTTCTTCAGTTCCAGTACTGGAAAAGAAAGGGGGACAAAAAGATAATTGATTCAAGGTTGAGGAAGCAGAAGTTTGCAGCAGGTCATGCTTGCTGACCAGTTCTCTCTTCCTTCAGGTGCATGAACTGCTTGGATTTAAAAACCTTCTTTGAACGATGCAAAAAAAAGGCTGTAGGAACTTTATTGCTGTGCAACATCCAGCAGTACAGTCTGTCAAGTGGAAAGTAGATGTTATTGACAGTTTTGCTTGACACAGGCAAATAGGGCAGCCTCCTGCTTCCATAGCTTCGCGAGCCGCGTGTAGGTAGCAGCCGCCGCAGGGGGACTTGTGTGGACAGCGTGGAGGAGACACAGCACCCCACCTCCTCACCGATGTTCCTTGCTGCCTCTTCACCCCAGCCTCTGGCATCCATGGAAAGCATAGCTGCCGTGATCTCTTTCAGGCTGCTCCTTCCGAATAAAGGAACTGACACATCTGTGTGAGCGGAGTCTCATTGCTGAGGACAGATTTATTAAGGAGACAGCTCTCCTCGGCGGATTACTGTCCAGTCATCTGTGGAAGCCTCTCTCCCTCTCCCTGACAAGTGGACCGGCTGCTGCAGGGTGCCTCCGGTATCAGGTGCAAGCGCAGATGATTTCTGCTGAGCTGGTTCATCATGCACCCTTCCTCATCTGTGAAGCAGCACTGAGAGAGTTTGAGAGTTTGCCTCCCTGTGAGCATCTCCTGATTTGATAGGGGCTTCTCGCATGACATCAGATGCAATCGTTCTGAATTGCTTTTCTTGGTTACTTCTTCACTGCAGCAGTAGAGATCCCTGAATTAAAATCTTCTCTCAGCAGTGTTAATGACCCCAGTTACGGATCTTTACAAGCCCAAAGACTGGAGAACGCTTTCAGCAGAAGAGCCTGGCAATTGCTTGTGCTAAATCCATTTCACAAGAGTAGTCAGGTGTGTTTTGCAGGCGGGCAAATGCAGTTACAATGGATTATTGGCATACCTAGGAATAGAGAGTGCTATGTTTTCTATTAAAAAGCAGAGAAACATTGGAGTCAGTTTTCAGGAAGAAAAGAAGGAAGGCAAATACACAGGTATTTAATTTATACATACTTAGGTATCAAGGGAGGTTTACTTTGGAAGAAAATCAACTACAATTTATTCATGGGGAAATTAAAAACCCCTGCAGGAGATGCCACTGTTGCAGGTTTAGTGGCTGTGCATGTTTGCTGCACACAAGCCTGTGCGTGGTCCCTGCCTAATCCCACCCTATCCACCTGTGGCCCTGAGGCTCGCCATCCCCAGCCTTTCACAGGGCCCTCATTGAGGCGTATAAATGAATGTGGGCTTGTTTTGGTCTTTTTTCTCTTACAAGAAGGAATGGAGGAAATAATTTTTTTTTTTGTCTTGCTTTATTCACCCAGCCATAATTTTTTTCCTCTGATACTGCCTTGGGCCTCTGTTCCTCTATCTCGACCTGCTTTCCAAAAGCACTGGGTAATGCCTTCTGCCCACTCAATCATCACCTTGGTATTTCAGCAGGTTTAGCAATAAATAGACACCACGGTTCTCTCACCTGTCTCTGGAATACTTTTTGTTTTGAAATTAATGGGTTCTTCTCTTAGTCTGGGATTCTAACAGCTCTGCACTTTGCTCTGGGGTCTGTCTCACCTGGCAAGTCCGAAGAGACTTGGCTTTTGCCAGAGAGTAATCTCAAAACAGAGCATTAGGGAAGGCTATTCAGGACATTTGCTGCTGCCTGGAAGGTCATGAGTTGGTGAACATGTGTTGCAGGGGCAAACATTTTCTCAAGCACCAAAACCCATCCAAGAAGTTGCTTTTACCTGGATCGTTCCAGTGATCCAGTTTACAGTGGCATCATGTAGGCTGCAATGCTGGCAGGGCTGGGCATGGGGTGGAGAAGGCTGAGCACGAGCAGGGCAGGAACTTCTTGACTTGGTGTCATAGTCTGAAAAACTCATCTAAGCTTCATCTTCTGAAAGAGATTTCAATATGTCATTTATCAGGGTGCCTCTGGGCTCTGTAACAGAGCTGTGCTGAGCTCACGTTGACTTACTTGAAAATTACATATAAACTACTTGACAGATCAGTTAAAGTCACTCATTTCCCACTAGTATCACCTAGGTCATACATCATCTTATTGCTGAATACACAAGCTGCAAATAGCAACGTCATGTAATGTTCTCACTTGATGATTAACATCTCTGGTGAAAATAATCTTAGGAAACCTAACAAAAAATGTCTGTTAGTCTTTCATTAGTTCATATCAGCTGGGACTACTTGCCAGTTTGTTAACTAGTGTTCAGCCTTTTTTTTGTGTACAATTCATACCTAAGACAAATAGGTCTGAGGGTGACTTCATGTTTACAACACCATCTTAAAAGGGAAAATAGGTAGTCAAAGATCTCCATTTGGATGGAGTTTTGAATCAGAGAGTTCTATGCAGTTTGCCACAAAGAAAATGATTTTTGTTTTCTGCCAGAAAACTTCTGCCCGTGACAGCTGAATTACTGGACCTCTTACCTGATACTGTGTGATTGCCTCAGGACCAATAGCTGCACTTCCTTCTCTCTTACTTTCAAAAATGAGGTCTTAGGGATAGGGCTGCCAGGTTTCTTGCTAAGGTGAGGCTGTGTGCCTTTAAAAAAAACTAAAGGAAATTCAAGAGCAGCACATTCTTCTGCTCCATTTCTAGTAGGCTAGTGGTTAAGGTGGTGGCACTTGTAACATTTAATGTTGTTTCTGCCAGCCCAAGTTTTGAAAGGTGGTTTTGTGACTAGCAAAAGGTGGTTTTGTGTGGAGTTTTTGTAACTCCACATATGCCAAGTTTAGTCTTTGAACAAAAACATCCATGTAGAAAATGTATTTTGTGGGAAACAGGGATCCCTTCATCTCCAAGGAGGGCCTGCCCTGAGCAGACTGTCGGTGGCTGGGGAACACGTCAGTGGCACAGGAACATACTCTGTGCTCATGGCTGCTGGCGAGGAGAAGAGGGGAAATCTGAGCAAACTCCATTGGGACTGCCCCCCATGAGGTCCTGCTGAAGCTCATCAAAGCCCCTTGCATACAGAGGCCAGTCCTGGGCTTGCAGAGATGCAGTGACTTTTGCTGTGTGAATACGGCAGGAGCTGACACGCAAACACAATGAATTGCTCACTTCTTCTGGGAGCAGGGCTTTTTTGTTCTGGTGTGGTTTTAATCTGGGTTTATTGTTTGGGGTTTTATTAACCCAGGGAAAAGATCCTTCCAAACCAGGATTGCCTCCGCAGGCTTGTGTTGTGAGTGTAAAGCAGCTGAAGCCAGGACAGTGGTCTTACCCTGTGGTTTGGGTGTTCTTCTGTTGGTGTTTTATATAGATGTATTTTTTAGAACCTCATGCTTTGTCATGTGATTCAGCAGCAATAATTAGGCAGAAACTTGCTGTCCCTGCAGATGCTAAGATTATAGGATGACATACTCTCACCAGATGACAGCACAAACTGATATTTTTAGAACAGCCCGCATCAACTGGTCTCCCCAGTGCTTTCCTCCTTGGATCAGCAGTGCACAGGTTTTGTTACAGAATGAGTCTTTGCAAATCATCTGTCTCATGTGAATGAGCCATAATGATTGTTTAGAGCTGCAGATCAGTGTTGGTCCCTCGATATGTGGTTTGCCTGATAACTGGGCTGGTTACAGGTGGCTTTTCTTTGTTCATTCCTTCCTTTGAGCCAGGCTTTTAAATAGCCCCCATGAAAGCATATTTTCTTGAAGAAGTGCGTAATAAGAGCTCCTTTTTAGAAACATAGCGTCATGCAGCTGAGGAAAGGTCAGGATCTTTTTTTCAAGGCAGTTGGGCACTCAGCCCAGGTGATGAACTGACAGCTGGAGAGGTTTAAGTCTTGTGTTGGTGACAGCCAAAAAGCACAGGTACGGTGTGGGCAGTGGGAGTGCACGTTTGAGTAGTGCTGTGTGCCAGTAGCCAGCCTTTCTGTCCTGGCCTGGGGAAGGGGGATGAAGGAAGGAGCCACGCCGGGCTCCCGGTGCCGATGGCGAAGGATCTCCAGCAGGATGTTCCCGTCAGCGCTGTCCCCGATCAAGTCCCGAGCGGTGCGTGGGGACACTGACCCCGTGCAGTCAGGTCCCTGTGGCTGGCTGGTGGGAGTGCCCCACTCTGGTCCAGTCTGCCAGAGCTGTTTAATCAGCTTTTCCACTCAGATTGCTGCACAGGGTGGCAGTTACTGGAGTCTGGCAGAGGGGACATCTGCTGAGCAGGGATCGGACGGGGATGCAGCTTGGCTAGTGGAAGCTGCTGTGCAGCCACGGCTGTCTGCCATTACTCCAGGAAAAAGGCCACTTTTCCCAGATAATGCTGTGGAGAATGCCTTGTGCTTGTGCACTTCTACAGCTGAGCTGAGTGTCTTGCCCATTGTTTTTCCCTTGCACTGCCTTAATCTCCTGGCTTTTATCTACATACAAATGTCAATAAAATCTGGGTTTGAGGTAGGACCTTTCCTCTCTTGCCTTTTCTGCCACTTGTAAGTTATGACAGAGGATGTCCTGCCTTTTGTCAATGTGGTATTGGCCTCTCATTTCCATCTTACTGCAGAGGAAAAGAAGAAGATTCCATAGGAGGGAAGATGTTTTTAAAATAGACTTGGTACCTGGCAAAGGCAAAGAAGCTGTCTGTGAGCACATTCAGAATAACGGGTACATAGCATGTTTCCCTAGCACTATAAGCCTGTAATTCAGGATGTCTCTAGCCATGCAGGTACCTTTCACTGTAAAATGTGACTCTTTTTCTTCAGATTCAAAAATGCAAGCAAAATCCTTCTGTGCTCTTGCACAGGTGCAGTAGTTGCACATGTTTAGTGATCCACAGTAGACATATCCTTTCCAGTGCTCCCGAGTGCCAAAAGAGAACACAGTTATTCCAGCTGATGGGCTTTACCCCTAAAAAAAGATGTATTTTGTAAGTATTTTTTGCCTTCTTCCTCTAGTCCAGCAGCATCTTGCCTAAAAAGGGCTATGTTGAACACCTGGTGTGATGTCTTTCAGTCATTGGCAGTGTCACCCATAACTGGCAGGATTTCCATCCCACTCCTTGGGCTACTGAACAAAACACAGGGGATAAAATTGGCCAAAGGTTGTCAAGTAAGAAACCTGATGACCTTATGGAGAGAAGTTGTTCTGTATCTAAGCTCTCCTGTGTTGGCCAAGCCAGAGGATTAAACCCAGCCAGATGTGATGGTTCTCAACAGCAATTGTGTATCAATAGTGCTTGGGCTCAGAGTTTCCTTTTCCACTGTAAAATGGGTAGAAGGGACTTTACCCACCTTTGTGGGATAAATGAACTGCCCAATGGATTCTTCTGTGCTAGAGATACTCCATACATGACAGGATCCTGAATAATCTAACCTAAGGCCCTGCCTTGAACAGCAAGTTGGACCAGATGATGCTGATCCCTTCCAGCCTGTAGAGCAGTGGGATATCAGAGTAACCTGCTTATAAATAATTGTGGCAGCTCACTACAGTTCTGGCCTTCTTTCCCAGGAAGCTGGTACAGGATGAGAGAATGATCTGCTGTCTTAAGTTACATTTACTTCCAAAATACTTGGTTGTCTCCTATGGTTTGCAGTGTTCCTGGAAGAAGAGCAGCAACAGAAGGAAAAGAAGACACTTCTGTGCTTTACGTGCTTATGCAGCTACAAGCACCGCAACATTTTAGCTCCCATAACTCCTGGTTCTGTGCTGGCATTCTTCCTCTTTCCATCCTTTAACCCTTATTCTCTGCCCCCAGTTCTGAGCTGGGAAAGATCTATTTTTACAAGCAGAATTTAAAGAGAAAAGGCGAAGTTCCAACATGCCTGAAAGTTGAGGAAATAAAGCCACGTTAAGTTGCCAACTCTTTTTTCTGTTCTTGGGCTTTGTCCCCTGACCTCAGTGCTGTCCCTGAGCACGGGGCCATCCTATTGCAGTGTGTGCTAAGCTTGTAGCTTGTCACTGTGGCATACTTGCAGTGGCACTGGGATTTCCAGTTATTATTGTGCTTGAAATATAAATCTTGTGCTGTAATTCTGTCTTTACAGAAAGACTGCCCACAGTAATTATGTTCCTTACTTGTTTTTAAACAAATTCTGTGTATTTTTTAGTCTTCAGCTGTGAAACCTCAGGCAGAATATTAACTTCTAACCACATGTAATCAAGTCTTACCTTTTGAGCCTACCCCCACTTTGGAGTAGAAGCTCTGTTGCTAGAGGCGATGACGAATCGAAGGGCAGAGGCACCAGAACAAATGCACATCTGTCACTAAAGGACACGAGTTTCCTTTTTCATGTTTGCATCCCAAGTGTCTAGACAGTAAAAGTAGTTACTGGGATTTTCTGTCCCTGGAGAGTTGTTGCAAAGTGGTACCCAGGGAGAATGCTTGTTTTACAGACCTCTGAAGGGTGATATTTTCCAAGATGAGATCCACTCAACAAGCCTTCCAGCCAAATCAGGAGAACCGTGTTAGGCTGCCATACAGAGGAGCTGCGTGTTGGTAGTGCAGATTGTCATACCATAATTGTGTAAAGGAGCACAGAGCTTTTCTTCCAACAGAAAACTTTATGTGCTGGTTGCTGTATTGGCTCACTGGTAAACCAGGGCACATTATCTATGCCCCACTCTGGGGAGCATCGCCACGTTACCTTTCTGTTCTGAAGAAATTTCCAGTGCTTCATAGTTGGCAGCACCACTGGGAATCAAAGGGAGAAAGCAATAGGTGGCAAATGATTCTTCAGAGCTGCTCTGATGCATGGGGCTTGGGAGTCCAGTTAGGTGGTGGAATGATGTGAGACAGAGGTGGAGAAGTGTTGTTGCGGGAGAGAAATTAGAACCAGTCAGCTTGGCCACCGAGTAAAATGAGAGTAGCATTTGTAACTGGTCAGTAGCAGGGCAGAGGATGCGAGGGCAGAGAACAGGACAGAAGAAAGGGGCCTCTCATCTCCTGCATGACTGTTTGCAAAGCTTTTAGCGGGGCCTGCTGCAATAGGACAAGGGTAATGGTTTTAAACCAGAAGAGGGCAGATTTAGATAAAATATACGGAAAACGTTTTTTACAGTGAGGGTGGTAAACCACCACAACAGGTTGCCCGGTGAGGTGGTGGATGACCCCTCTCTGAAACTGCTCAAGGCCAGGTTGGATGGGGCTCCGAGCAACCTGATCTAGTTGAAAATGTTCTTGCTCACTTCAGGGGGATAGGACTAGTGAATCTTTAAGGTCCCTGCCAGCCCAAACCATTCTATGATTCTCTGATCAATTGAGATGTAACTGGAGCACTTATTTCCTTGCCTTGATACAGTTTTCATCACTGTGGGGTAGCAGGCTGCTAAGGCTTTTTGTGATGAGACAGAGAGCAAGACTTTGTGGGTCTGTTACAGACTTTAACAGAGTGATTTGAAGGCAGACAGGTTAAGACTTTGATCTAGCTCTTTTCATTTTTAATCCATTTGCAAAGTCCATGTAAGCAGAGGTGTGAAAATGGAACATAGTTTGCTTCTGCTGTGTGATGCACACCTTAGCTGTGCATCTGTCTCCAAAATGTTGGCACTGTCTGAAGTACAGGTCCCACAAGAAAAAGTATTTGGCAGTGCCACTTCCACAAAAGATGCTCAACTTAACCCATCCTGCAGTTTTTTTCTCATGACTGGTTTCGAAATACAATATTTCACATAGATTTTTAACTTAAATGTAAAGCAGTACTCTGGTGCTTTATTGGGAGTTTCTGTACTCTTTTAATCAATAGCTTTATTCAAAGTCAGCAAGACTTCTCACACGTGCCACAGTTAAGCCTGTGCTCAACATAACTGGCAGCTGCCTGAGAGGGAGCTGACTTGGCTGGCCTGTGGCATTTGGGACCCCAGCCTTGCCTTCAGAGGATGTCGTGCTTTGGGAAGTCACTAATTTCCAGCCCCTTCTGGTGCTCAGGCTTTAAGGAGTAGAGAAATGGGCTTGCACTTGTTTGAGCTGCTTACGAGGCTGTAGCCAGGTTTTACTGGGGGCTGCCAGTCCTGTCTGGGTATCTTCTGCTGACCTTGTTACGGCCATGGGGCCGCACCAAATGGAGTCATTGCTAGGCAGTCACATTAACGAACGGCCAGCGTTCATTTGCCCTCTGAAAATGAAGAAATCAATGTGTTGATCCAGTCGGAAATCCCTTTATTCACAAAACAGTCTACCCCAAACCCCTCCACATAATTAAGGTTAAAACCAAATTTTGTTTGGGTGAAATGCACAATCTGTCTGCTCCCTAAGCTGTGCTGAATGAAGTTCTCCCCTAATGGCACAGGGAGCAGCTGTCACGCTGTTGCTCTAATAACCATGAGACAAAATGATTAAATTTCCATCAATCATTTAGTATTATCAGAATAGGTCATTTTAATAAATTGTTATCATAGGATCAGTGCCTGGCACCTTAGACAGGAGACAGTCTTTGAGTGATCCTCCTTGTAGGAGATGCTCGTCCTGGTTAAACCAGCAGTTCCACTAAATCCACCATTTTTCATGAGGGTGTCTGCTAGCAGGATCTTTTGGAAGTAAAGACATTCCTGTAATCGACTCAATGGCTTTTTGGTTTCAGCCAATGTCCCCTTGTTCTTGCACTGTATAAAAAATCATCAATCTTTCATCCTGGGGAAAATCCTCAAATGGTAGTAAGTGGTGTGAGGGGGCTAAACCGTGTTTTTCAGAAGCCAGAAGCTACATGCTCAGCAACACATATGTCTCCCAAGTGGATTTTCTGAAAATGTGAGAGGATTTCATGGGAACATTTAAATGTACATACTTTCCAAAACCCTATGTGATGCCTGCCTCTATACCTTTAAAAATACCTTTAAAATATACCTTTTAAAGAATACCTTTAAAACTCTGTCGCCTTGGCCCCCTTGGTTGAAATGTTCATCTGTTTTCGGTGTTTTACCTACTTACCATGTTTCTTCATAATCATCTCCACGCTGTATCCAAGGTGTCTTCCCCACACTTCTCTCTCAGCAAAGAAGTTTCTTGGCTAGAGAGCAAGATAGACCCTAACCCAGTTTTTAAAGCCAGCTGGACCCTTTCTGTTGCTGGTGTGTTGTGTGAGCAGGAAAATGGAAAACTCCACACTGAAATTCATGGCTCCTTACTGTTTGTCTTGAGCATCCTCTTCATCTGTCCTTCAAGGGTAGTGGTGGATGTCAAACACTTACAGAAGATTTATTCAGCTTTTTGGTGATGCTGAGAAAAGGTGATCATGAAAAATGGAGAAAAGCTGGAAGATCCTTCATTGCTTCTACCTGGAAATATGCTTAACAAATAGACAGTGCACTGGGTTTCTGTAAATCAGACTTGACCATCATTTTTCATCAGAAAGAGGATTTTTCTGTCCTATTTGGGAGCAGCTAAACCATCAAAGAAACACATGAACTGTGGCAAGGGAAAAGTATTTTCAGGCAGGGTCATCTTATTCCTTGCTGTATGTTTGAAGCTCCTGAATTGCTCCTCAGTGTAAGCTGTTGTTTTGTTTGGAGGTTTGCTTGGTTGCCTTTTTTGTTGTATTTTTTTTTCTACATGCAGTAATCTCACTGTCTTTTCTTCTTTCCCTTTTTTCTTCTCCAGGCCCTCAAACTGACACGAGATGTAGAGCGAGAACCCTTTGCCAAATCTGCTGTCAGCAAGTGGACAGTGATACTGTTTACAGCTTACGACCTTTGTGAACCCTGCATTATTTTCCTAATGAAGCAGACTGTTAATAGGCCCCTTCCTGGAGTGAAGAACCGACTTTTTTTTCCCCCTCTTTTTTTTTTCTTTTTTTTTTTTCCTTTTTTTTTGTTGAAAATCGAACTCATTCTGAAGTATGCAAAATCTTCCTTTTCTGGGATGGCCAAGCACCTGCTGTGGAGACAATGTTCAGCACCATCCTGTTGAGAACACACTGTGTAGCCTTTACACTAGTTACTTGTCAAGGAGTATGTGGTGTTTCAATATATTAATGGTTTATGGGATGTTTTAAGTTGGCTTTTCTTTTTGGAGGTTTTCCCTATCTGCCCACCCTTCCCCCTACAGCCTCCAGTTTGATTTCTGTAGATTTTTAACCATTTTTGCTTTCTCTCCCTGGGGAATCTGAGGCACTGTGCACATGCATGGAAATGACCGTAACCCAACACGGCTCAGGTGTCAGGGTTTTCTGAAGATACAGAGTTTGTCAGTCCTATCAACCAGCTGGATTCCAGAGAGCGGATGTGCGTGGCCTGTTTGTTTGTTGGGTTGGTTGGTTGGTTTGTTTCTTATTCTTTCCTTTAGTTTAATGGTACACCCCTGTTTTCCATAAGGGTCAACCCAGAGCTGGTTGCAAAACAAGGGAAGCTGGCGAGTTTGCCTCTTGGCTCGTGCGGATGGACTGACAGCGGGTGCCATTGCCCTCCCGTGCCCCGAGGCGGGAGCCCCTTTCCTGCCCGCTGGAGCAGGCTCCCCTCCTGCCCTACGTTAGCAAAGCTGCCCTCCCTGCCACAGGGAGCTGGTGAGGAGCTATGGGCTGAGCAGCCACACGAGGTGGATGTGGTCACCTGCAGAGATGTGTTTGAAAACACAGAAATTAAAGGAAACCTAGCGGCTGGGCGTCGGCAGGTGACTCGCAGTGACAATGCCAGGAGCTGAGGCACAGATCACTGCAGGGTGTGTTATGGCATTAGTGATCCTGTTTATTTTTGTTGTTGTTGTTTTGGACATATCCTTGATTATTTTTTCCTTCTCATTATGTATAATCCATTGTGGCAGGAGAAGCAGGAGTGGGAATGGCAAGGTGACAGTATCATACAAATGGCTTTTCATATGAGCGTAGATTGTAGCAGGATAAATGACACTGAAAGACAAGGCAGTTTTATATATTTTGCTTCTAAGATTTTCTTTTGTAAAATGAATAATAATTAATAATAATAATGAATAAAAGGTATGGTGCTGTATAGATCCTCTCTATAATCTGGAAAGATTGATTACTTTTTATTAGTATCTTGGGGGGAGGGATACAAAAAAGAGGGGAAAACACCAGTGGTACATAGGAACTTGGTATGAAGAGGTTCCGAATAGGACAGTGTATACATAATTCTCCAAAGCGATATATGAAGTTTTTTTTTCCTTTGCATAAAAGCATTATGCATATAAATATATAAATATATTTTATTATGTACAGAAATGGATCATTATGCATGGATGTTAGGAAAACAAAACTAGCATTTTAACCCAAAGTCTCAGTGCATGAGTTCCCACCGACCCGTGTCCCATGCAATGTGGAGTGACTCCCTCTCACCACTGCCACCACACATGCACAGTCATGCACCAACACTCACATGCATTCGTGGGCCCTTCCTCACTCCTTTACTTTCCAGGTCCCTGAGGTGATTTTGGTGAAACAACGGCTCCTAGTGTGATGGAAGTTTTGGTTTTGTACCGTAGCCCCCATGCTGTTCTCTCATAAAGATGCACCTCTTGGTTTCTCCCCCCAGTTATGACTGTGTAGGCTCTGTGCAGTTGTGGTTAGCATAGCCCTGTAGCATATCAACTCTTCCAAGCAGCCAAGGGTTTATCATTTGCCTTTTAAAAAAACTTCTCTTTTGTTTTTACACTGAGGGGTTCTGTTTGTTAGCATGTGGCCTAGTTCATTGCGTTCATTGGTGCACATTGCCCATGCCTATCAGCAGCCGGCGTGTGTGGCACACCTGCACAGCCTGCTTACCCAAGTACAGTACCAGGCACCTTCTACTGAAACTGGTCACGAGTTCATCACTGGCCTCCTCTGAGCGTGTGCTCTTAGCTTCCTGGTACACCCCAAAATGTGAGTGCATGCTGAAGGACTTCCCTCTGGCGTTCCTTTTGCTGAGGCTTCTCTGCAGCTGCTGCCCTGTGGCTGCCCCAGCCCCACGTTTTGGCTGTCAGCAGAGCTCACTCGCCGGCTCCCCATGCTGAGTGCAGCTTTTGATCCCTACACAGATGAGCCTCCAGTGAGACCCACGGTGCTGCCCAGAGACTCACCATCACTGACGGATCAGTAAAGCCTGACTCGGTGCGATGGCCAAAGTGATCAAACCCCATATTTTTTTTTTTTCTTCCTTGGTACAGATTCAATTCTTGTCAAAGGCAAGGGAAGGCCTGTCGAAAGCTTAAATTAAATGGCTGCATATTCTGCTCTGTTCCAGCAATTTAGCCTGCTTAGGTTCAGAGAACTGCTTCCCACTGGCAGAAATGAGAGACAAAGCTGTGGCCTGCTCTGTTCAGAAAATGGAGAAAAATCACTTGGTTTAGAGACAGCCTATCAATGGCAGAGAAGTTTTTTTAAAAGAAATAGTAAAAGCATTAGTGGCTGAAAGGCTTAACCTGCCTCCCAGTAGTGTCAAGGGGAGCATTTCCATTGGCATGGCTGGGACAGCTTGGGCCCCTGCTGTGGAGAACATCCCAGCACTCACTGAAGAGGGACGGCCTTGGCCAGCCTTTTCAGTTTGGTTTGGTTTCTGTTGCTCAGTTTTGGGGCCAGAATTTTCAGGCAGAAGTGCCTGGTGTCGGGCACCGAACATCGGGGACTCCAGCGGGGTCGCAGGGGGCGAGCTGCTCTGCCCTCACGGCTTCTTGAAGGAAGGGGAGGTGACAGGTCCCCCCAGGCCCAGGGGAAGGTCATCACCCTCTACACCTGCTGAGGTGCCCAGCAAGGCCCTTCACTCCAGAGGTGCTAAATAAATCTCCCTGAATTCAAAGGGCCGCTTACTTAGGTGTCAAAATTAAGCCTTGAATAGCTAGTTTGGGGAACGTACTTTTTGAAAATTTGGCCTTGGAGTCTTTGAACATATTTATGCCTAGAAATTTTCCTTGTGAAATCACGTAAAACAGATGAAGGTCAAGGTCACAATTACATTGTTATCTTTTGAACACTTGGTCTAAATAAAAGGTCTAAAAAGGTGTTATTTGTGCAGTTCCCAGTCGCAAAAGGTTGGAGCTTGATTTAATGATTTTCTAAAAAAAAATTTCTCTCAAGAATAATTGGATAGTTAAACACTGCTTAACTCCAGAAATTTTTGTGCCACTGCTTAAAAAGTTACCTTTTAGGTCATGTATTTCTCCAAAATTATATCATTGCTTGGCAACTGTGTCCTGTAAGTGTTTCAAGTACACAATATACCTTTGGAATTGCCAACAGATGCGAAGGGGGACCAGATACATTTCGTAACTATGGGTTGGAAAAAATGGATTGTACATTTGGCTTCACATGTTTAACTTTTTTTTTAAAAAGTTGCATGATTGGAAAAAATATGTATACAGTATCTGTAAAACTGTTTTATCTGTTTCTGTTTCAAGCCATGTAAATTGGAAGAATATTAAATCCACAGCCTTATCGCGCATGGCCGTCTTTACATACCGAAGAGCTGAACAGTTTATACTTTTCATTTGGGCTATCTTGTACTTTCATTTGAAAGCAGACACTCTCACGTTGCAGTCTTACTGAATATTTTATATTTAAAAAAAAAAAAAACAAAAAAAAAAACCCAAAAAAAAACCCAAGGAAAGAAGATGCTGCCCTGGAGGAATATATTACCTTACTACTCAGAGGTTGGAAGGAAGTTTGTTTTGGAGCAA
The DNA here is from genome assembly GCA_013400175.1 of Phainopepla nitens. NCBI lineage: Eukaryota > Metazoa > Chordata > Aves > Passeriformes > Bombycillidae > Phainopepla > Phainopepla nitens. The sequence goes on along the minus strand of VXBQ01013277.1, from coordinate 229,619 downwards.
AACCTGCCCCTTTCCAAATGAAGTAGAGACGCAGTGCTTACTCCACTTGGTGTTAGTAGATATTGCCTTGTGTATTCCATTTTAAATTGTAATCTAGTTTGTAAAAGAGATGGTGACGCATGTAAATAAAGCATAATGGATCTCTACATTGCACATTTGCCTTTGCTCTGTTGTGTCACAGACAGACAAGTAAACACAGGACCTGGAGAAGGGGTGACTTTCAAGCAGCAAGTGAAAATGGCTGGTGGGGGGCTTGGAGCCCCAAGCTCCAAGGGTCCCCAGCCTGCATCCAGTGATATCTGTCAGTGCATACTGACATGGGCCTTCAGTCCTTCAGCCAAGCCCATGTAGTTTTGGTGGTCAAATAAGCCCCCAGGGGATCATTTACTGCTGCTGAAGAATCACAAAGTTCACTTGAATCTGGGGACAGAAGGGGCTTGTCCCCAGGGTGGCAGCTGCACCCTGCAGCTGTAGCCCAGCTCGCCTGACCTGGGAGAGAACCAGTCCAACTGCAGACCTGTTGGGAGGAGGGATTACACTCCCCACCATGGGCTTGGCTGGGTTTCAGACTGTCTTTGAAAAATGCCTGGAGTACTTGAAACCACCCAGTTGGGATTTGGGATAATGCAACCAGCAGCCTGACTCAGCAGCAAGTTATACTGAGGGCTCTGGCTGGGGCACTGGAGTGCATGCTCAGAAATGAGAAATATGTCAACAAAAAAAATCTTCCACCCTGATGGGAAGCCAGAGACATATAGGGTCTTTCTGAGTCATTTTTCAGGAGGGAATTATATTTTCAAGAAGGAGGAGCCTTTCCTAACAGGATGGAGGGGGTTTTCATTACTCCAGGGGGACAAACCGTGCTGTTGCCCATGCAGAGCCCACAGGAATGTTAGCCGAAGTACTGCAGCAATAAAGAGCAGCTTGGGGATATCCCATGTTAAACATAGCAGGAGCTGTTCAGGTTTGGTTCTAGCTAGAGATAGTCTGAAATGTGACAAGGTCCAGACAGAGAATAAATAGCCTTTGACCAAGAGAAACTTCCCAGAGTGAGAGTGCACTTGTCCTGCAGCAACTACAGCTTCGTCTCACAAACAGAGCTGTTCTGCTTGGGTTTTTTTCAGAAGGCTTCTCCAACAAGGCTCTGCCAGGGAATGACCTGTGCCCTCTGCCTTGGCATCACCCCACTGATATTTGGGACAAACTATTGAGATTGTTTGGCCCAGTGAGGTGCCAGGTCAAAGGGACTCAGCTTTAGCCTGAGTTTAGGCAGAGGCAGCCACAGCAATGAGGATGAGCTGGTCAAATCCTGAGCAAGTTTTATGCTGAACCTACTTGGGTCTGTTGTGCAATGCCTCAGCTGTGACCTTCAGTTCACCTGGCCTTGGAATAGATCATTCTTATCAGCTTTCACAGTACTTTCAAAATAAGTCCAAACATTTTAAAACTTCTCCAAGTTGTCCCAGAAGGCAAAAGAATTTTCAAGTTGCTGCTGAGGCTGGTGAGGCAACAGAGAGCTATTTTAGGAGCTCCCCACCACATATGCTGAGTCGTGAGATCAGCCAGACCAGGGAAAACAGTATTTTACAGCTCTTGTTTGGTTACTGCTGCCAAGGAAGTTAGGGGTGCTTTCAAGAAGGCTGAGATAAGTAAATCTGGGAGGTTACCTCTTTTACTGGCTGGAGTCATCATGACTGGAATCTCCCCCTTCAAAAGGAAGTCTTCCTGGATGAAGTGGAGCCCAAGCCAGATGGAATAGATACTGCTCTTGCTGGTGCACACATTCATCCCACTGCCAGCGGCTTCTGCACTGTCTCATGGCATCTCTCTTTGCCCAACCCAGCCCACAGAGCTTTTTTTCCCCACTGGCTCTGCCTGTGGATTTTTTAAAAATGAAAATGTATTTATCACATAAGTACAAAGCATAGAAAATTCCACGAGAGCAACAACGACAACAACAACAACAACAACAACAACAACAAGTGAGCTTGGTTTTTTGTTTTGTTTTTTTCTTCTTTTACTGTGGTTTAAATCTTTGAAAAACTTTGGAATTGTCTGACAAAATTCAGAATCTCCAGTTCGGAATTTTTATTTTTGCACCTGGATTTTCTTCACATACTCATGACATGAGCAGTTTTGCATATGTCAAACATTTACTTACTAGAACAAAGTGTCTCCTGCTTTTATTTTTTGATGGTTTGATGACATACCAAGGACCTGGTTTAATCTAGAAAATGAGATAAAATGTCCCAATTCAGTAGGAACAACTGGCCTAAACGAGGTTTACTGCTGTAACATTCTTTTAATGTTACATTATGCCATGCAGTTTAAAGATGCCTATATCCTATGAGTGACATGGTGAAATGGGGGGAAAACTGTAAAAATACATGACATCTCATAAAAATATATCCAACTTCTAAGACAAAAACAATGATCAGGAGTCTTTTCCCTCAATTTTCACTCTTTTTGAGGCAATACCTAAAAACTTTGCTTTTGCTGAAATTTAAAGCACAGAGCATTTCCCATGTGTTGCCTTTCCCTGTGGATTAGCCTTCCAGCAGTGCTCACTGCAATGGGCATTGAGGCTGCTGCTGGCACCTATGGACCCTGGCACTGCAGGAATGTGAGATTTTGGCTCTACTTCATGTTCTGAGGGCCTCTGTAAACCCTGAAAGATCCCATGGCTGGTGCAGTGAGGTCAAGCGCAGGAGGATGGGAAGCAAACACAGCAGATGTCAGCGCCTTGCTCTGGTGTCTGGTAACCTCCCTGAAGATTCACCTGCTGCATGGGCAGTGGTTCCCTCTGCTGTTCCTAACCACCTTAAAAAAGGATGCCATTGGTTAGAAAGTACTAGTTAAGAAAATCAGGTGTATTCTACCTCTGACCTCCAAAGTAAAAGATGGAGGAAAAACTGTGTTTTGGCAGAGTCACCTCAGAGGTGCTCCCTGGAGAGCACCAGGGGAAGCTGCTCCCGACACCTTCCCCTCCAGGAGGGAGAGGTCCAGCCATTCCAAGCCTCTACTGTGAATGACTGGCCTGGTGTTTGTCTTGGGTTTGTTGTTTCAGTAGAAAATTCATACTTCATACCAGCACTTTATCTTCAATCTCTCTCAGGCTCCTCTTACTTAAGGCTAACCAGGCTTGTACACCATTAACTAATTCATGGATGAATGTCCTGGAGAAAAGTCACCGCTTAGCAAGCAATAAAGCAATTCATTAAAGACATACAATAAACCAAAAAGTCCTTCTACTCATTCAATGAAAACCCATTGTCATTCACACTTCTCTGGAGAGTCATATTTGCAATATCATGTTGTGTTATCAATCTCAGTGTGCATCTGTTAGTCAAAATATATGGAGAGACTGTCTCATTTATAGAGAAGTTTTTGCCGTGCATTGTCACTCAGCCTAGCAGACTCCCATGGAAAAGCCACAATTCAAGTTAAAATTCTACTCTGCCTGAGTGGTTATAAAATTATAGTGACTTTCAGAGGTGGATCTAAGTCTCTTCCTGAGGAAGGCAGCTACCTTTGGGTGTCTTCTCTGAAGCCTCTGCCTCTGGAGAAGGTAGCAGAGGGGAAGGCCAGGTCTGGATGTACAGGGACGTGCAGTGGAGTTGTGTTTGCTCTGCAGCCTGGGGACGGTGCTTGTCACCAAAGGGCCAGGGCTAGCCAAGTTACACAGACAGGAGCGGTCACGTGGCAAGTTTCCCTGGAGTAACACAGATACAAAGCCTCTCTTCCCTTCTCCTCACACGTACCAAGCATTTCAGGGGGAGCCCATTTCACTCGGTTCCTCACCAGAGGATGTCAAGGTGAGAAGCTGCCTGCAGAAAGTGCCCTGAATTGCTGGGTCCTGGGGGATGTGGCTGAGACTCTGCAGCTGCATTTCCAGCCTCTTAAATCTCCTACCTGAACATCTTTGCTTTTCCACATTGTATTCCCTTGCCAAAGCTTTGTTCCGTTATTAAAGAAGGGCCTCTGGGATGACAACATGATGTTGCTGTTAGCAGGAGACTCTCAAGGTTTGGCTTTCCCACACAAATGAATGTGTAAGGAGCACAGGGGTGGCCAGCTCCTACCTTAGGGATCTCATGGACCATGCATCCAAGGGGGCTTCTCCCTATGTCCAGAGAAATGTCAAGAGATGTGAGAACACAGAAGTGAAAAACAAAGCGACAAGTGGAAAAGGTTTCATGAAATGCTACTCTTTAAATGAAACAATGCCATGGGGGCATCTGAACCACTTTTTCATTCCCTTCAGTCATTCTTAAATCCATATCTAAGGTCACCAGTGATTTCCATTGCTGTCAGCAATGACCTTCCTATCTTTTAATACTCATGAATCTTTCTTTGGAAATAAATTTGTTTGGTTTTTTGTTTGTTTTTTTCCTTTATTCTATGACTTTTTTACATTCTCTGTTTTTCTAAGGCCAGTTATTTAAATGTTTGTTGGGTCAATTATGCAAGTTGTGCACAAGATTCTTTTTTATGAGGCTTTTACTTAAGCAAGAAGCCCTGGTAACCCGGTTACCTGGTAAGAGCTCATTGCCAGCACAAGTTACACCAGTCCAGCTACACTAGGAAGAAATACTCCTTGTTTTGCTGCTTCAAGCTACATCTGAGTCTGAAGACACAGTTTGCTGCATCAGCCACCCTTTCATAACAAAGGCTAAACCCTGAATATTGCTTCACCTGGAATAGTAAGTTTGCAGCCAGTGTGGTCTAGTGGCTGCATTCACAGGCCTGCTAAGGTAAGGAGATGCAGAGCTGAGAGTACAAATGGTTTGTGGATCTCTTACCAGATAGGGCACCTCAAAGGGACATGAGCCCACCACTTCAGAGCAAACTCCTACAGACAAAAAAAAATATGGGCAAGAAATTAATGCCTTGTTCTTTTAGAAAGTATCTCTCTTCATTCATGCTCTGCCAAGTTTTTCTGTGAGAAATGAATATTGTGAAGTAACTTTGTACAGTTTAGCTGCAGCCCAGAACAACCAGCTCCAGAGTTGACAGTGCTGTCTGCTCTCTGGCGGTGCTGGCACCATGCGACCTGCGATTTTTCCCCGGGCCATAATCTGCAAAATAAAATTGAAAAGCTTTGATTCTCTCTATTTCAGTGAGTCTAGAATCTGCAAACTTTTCCAGCTGAAGGTTACCAGAATTTGATCATTTTATGCTGATCACCTCATCCATAAGCTAACAAAAGGCTTATCTGTTTCTTTTCCACTATAACTGACAGTCCTCTGTAGGCGCATGTTCAGCATTTCAAGACTAACTTAAAGGTCAGATTTACCATACAGGCAGATTGGATGAGCTCATGGTTAAGGAAAGACTATCTAAAAGTGACTTGTCTAACATCTGTACACACACACACACACACACACACACACACACACACGCTCTCAGAGTTCACATACATTTCTTTTTGGTCTGGCCTTGTCTCAGACATGACCCGTGTGCTGAGAGTATCAGGATAAAGCTGTACTGGAAGTGTTAGATGTGGGTTGAAGCTGGTACCTGAAACATAAGATAATAATAAGAGTCTGACAAAAGAAATTTTTTGAAGAAAGAGATGCAGCAGAACTACATTGTTCTGACCCCTCTTATCTGAAACCTGAATTATGACGAACTGCTGAAGTACTTTGTGTTTAAACAGTTTACTCCCAAATTTTGGGTAGGCCATTAAGGGATGCAGACTCTCATGCTGGGAAACAATGAGCAGTCCCTACATCCTAGGAATTTCTCTACCGTGTCCCACAAACTTTCTGGCCAATTGTCAGTTTTCAGCCCCTCTACCTTCCACCTGGCAGAAAAACCACAGGTACTTGACCAGAGAAGAGGAATTTGGAGATAGCAACTGCTTTTTCACCGAGACACTTCAGTAACTATCAGCTTCCTTGTGCGCATTTCTAAAAGTAAGAATTGCCTGCTCTCTCCCCTCCCAACTGTCCCTTCTGTTCTCCTCCTGTCAGCCTAATCTTGTGCCACACTTGTCCCCCTGGTCCTCCTGCCACCTGCCCCACCCAGCCTTGGCTGGATGCCCATGGCTGCAGGGCCCTGGAAACTCAAAAGCTGGCAGCAGCCTTGGCGTGCTGGTGTGTCAGACAGCCCAGCAGCTGGGGGACACGTGCCCAGCACCCTGCAAGACCCACGTGCAGAATGAGGACTGCCACCATGTGTCATCTTGAGGAGCTGGGAGGGAAAATCAGCCAGGTGAGATTCAGCAGACAAAGGTGCTGTGCTGAGGAAAGAGACCAGCTGCCAAATGCCAAGGGAGGCACCAGCAGCAGCCCTAGAAAAAAGGTGCTGTGGGCAGCAATGAAGTAGAAAGTCTCTAAGCTCCTGCTGTGGAGTTGTGGCACTGGGGCCCCCTCAGATGTTTAAGCCAGGCTGAAGAGTAGCAAGAATAAGCAGAGGCAGTGAGAACGGGGACCAATGGGAGAAGGCTGATGTTATTTGTTAGAACAGCTTGAGAGGACACAAAAAACCTTTGCATTACTTCTTGTAGAAAATTGCTTAAAACCCCCCACCCTTCATACCCACTAAGGAGAGGACATAGCCGTGTTTCATCTGCAGGAAATTTAGGTTATGTTCTCTCAGCTGTGAGCATAATTCACACATTTCCTAGAGGTGTGGACTTTTCTTCACTAAGGGTGTTTTTTGGGAGCAAAATGTTTGCCTGGATTTTCCATGGCCCTGCCTCAGAGCAGGAGGATGATCTCCTGAGGTCACTTCTAACTTCATGCTCCTATGACTTGCCTTAAGGACTTGAAGCAGCTGTAAAACAAGATGTAAGACAAAAAAAAAAAAAAAAAAAAAAAAGCACAGAGGCTTCTGTCCTTTCCTACCTGAGGCACAGGTCTCTATGTACATGTACAGTAGCAAACTGTTATCTTTTCTGCTGGTTTTACTGTAACAGGTATTGAGTAATGTTGTCCCACTGTGCTGACGCACAAGCCAGGGTGTGCCCCCAACCCCGTGGGGCGGTATTGGTGTCCTACAATCACAGAATCACAGAGTGTGCTGTGTTGGAAGGGACCCCTCAGGATCATCGACTCTGGCTCCTTCTGGAGCAGAAGTATCAATGTGGGTGAAAATACGGACATAGCTCCAGTGGGCCAGGTTTGTTTCGGAGGCGGCCTGCTTTCCCTGCTGAGGGCACGTGTTGGCCCTCCTGGCAGGGACAGCAGGCCAGACCAGGAAAAGGTGCAAGCAGCAAAGCCCCACTGACTGTGAGCAGCAGGACTGGAGTGGGCAGGGACCTGTCAGGGAGAGGCAGCTTCGGGTGAGCACCTGCTTATCAGAAAACCCAGGCCCTGGTGAAAGATGCAGCCTGGAGCCTTTAGGGGTGTCCCCATCACTGTTGCCAGGCCACCAAGGCGTGTGTCTGGGAGGGTGTCTTTCTGGGGCAGGAGGATCCAGACAGTCCATAATGGCAACTGTGGGCAGAGCTCTGGTGCCTGAGCAAGCAAATGATGCCAGAGGACAAGAAGATGCTCATGGCAGCACCAGCCTCCTCTCCTGCTGGCAAACAGGAGTGGCTGCAGTAGGGCCAGCAGTAACCTCACCACACAAGGTCGCAGCAGAGTCAGCCAGTAAACTGTTCTAGACTTGGGCTCCCAGACAGAAAAAACAACCCCCCGCCTGCTCGATGTTTACATTAGAAGTTTATTTTACAGTTCATTTCACAATCCGTTTCTCTTCTCCCTTTGCTGTGAGGTGATTTATGGTGCTGCAGATCCTATCTGCCTGCCCTGCCCAGGGCACAGACCTGGAGAAAAACCTGAGAGGGGTCTGTCCTTGTCCTTGTTGCTCCTTCATGTACAATTGCTCTTACCTATGAGTAAAACTGGAGCAGTTCCTTCCAAAAAATGATAAATTAGTCTCTTGCTCCCTCGTGTTGGTGTTGGTGTTTTGAGGGGTGGGTGGCTCAGGGTCTCTGAAGAGAATGAGCCAACAAACAAGGTGCCAAGGGCTACCCTGAACTTCCCTCTGGCTGACTCCTCTCCTGGTCCCACTGGTGGGGTGTTGAGGACTCTTGGCATGCTGTGGGACTGCAGACCCTGTGCCCCCAGATGAGGAGGTGCCATTCCTGCCTGTGAAGCTGCAGCCATGATCCATGGCTGCAGGAGATGGCTGGTCCCTGCCCGCTCTGTGCTGTAAGGGACTTCCAGGGGCTGTTGGGATTAACTGGGACTAGTTGCTCAATGGTATATTTAAATGCTGATTTTTATGTTTCCCCGTTTTAGCGACATTCAGAGAGGTGGTTTAGCTTCACTGGTTTAATCAAGAGCTCCAGAGCTGAACATGCAAAAATGATGTGCTGCATTTTACTGAGAAAATAAGAGATCTGATCAGAAGATCTGGTGAGAAGTCCCTGAGTAATACTTGACCTTCCTTGCTGTCTCTGTGTTTGAAGGCAAAGGATTTAGTGCTTCCTTGTGCAGAGCCAGGTGTTCCCTATGAATAACTGGACCCAGCCTAAAAGCAGGAGGAAGTGTATTTAAAAAAACAGAGGTGTGGTAATGACACTATCAAGCTTTTTGTGTGTTGTGTAATCCAAGTGCATGTGGCTCCTGAAGAGCCTGCTCCCCAGTCATGCCCAAATCACTCCATGAAAACAATGACAAAACCCTAATAGGTTGACTGGCAAGAGGGGTTTGTTCCTTTTCTCCAAGAAAATGATGTTCACCTCACATAAATATGAAGCTTTTTGGACTGAATGCTCATATGACAGATGCTGTGACTTGCAAACATTGAAGCCAAAAGTTCTGAAAAACGTTTCCTCTTACAGTTTTCTTTGTGTGCAGGCGGTACGAAACAGAGGAGTTTCATGTAGAGGGCACTTAGAACCTATGATTACCTAGATTAACAGCTAAATAAGTGTCTCTCCACAAACTTTAGTAATTTGCACCTTTTGAACTGCAGTTGTACCAAGTGGGGGGGGGATTAATGTTAAGGACATTAAGAAATTGTTTTCATGTTCAACCTAATGCAAACTGGAAGTCTAGAAAAAGGGAATCAATTTGGCAGTACATGTGTTTGGGCTCTAGGTGACTGGTCCAAATTTAGTCTATTCCTACAATGGAAACAGTTCTTAGAGGCAATATAAAAATACCTGCTTTTTCCTCCTTTCCTACAAAAAGCACATGTACTTTTATTTAACTGTGGAATGATTCTTTCTTGTGTGTAATAATTCTCCAGACATTGGAGAACGATGTTGGAAATAGAGAAACAAAATGGTCAGGGAAGTACAAACTTCTCTGCTTTTGAGCACATTACTAAAGACTTGAAGGGAAGATCATTCCACCGTTCATTTCACCATTTTGTATGTCAATAACACCACCAAACAGTGCACTAAAGAATAATAAACTAACACTCTGGTTATAGAAATTGACCTTAGATTAGCTAAAATTCTATCTGATAAGCCCCAGTAAAGCTTAAAGCATTTGCACCAATACTGTGAAGCTGAGATAGGTGTTGGGGGTTCTTTTCCTCTAATGAAAGTGTGCATTTTAGGAAAAGCAGCACAGCTGGCACTGCTCAGCAGCCTCATATGGAGATATTCTTGAGAGCTTGTAAGGAAGTTAAAGGTAGAACTGAAAAGCTAAGGGATGGCAGCACTGGCAAGGACAAGGATGATTTCTGCAGGATGATCAGGAGGTGCATTTCGTAAGAGAGAAACCTTCTCCCTGGATAGTTTTTCATAGCTAGCAACCATGCATTGCAGTTTCTGTCTTGCAACACAAGTTGTCTGCAGAGATTGTGTCTCCCTACCTGACCTGCATGCCCTGAAAGAGGGCCATGAAGCCTCAGGGGAAAAACACAGCCCTAGGGTGTCCTGTGGACCCCAAATAACCTCTCAAGCCTGGTGTAAACTCTGCCCAAGAGGCATTTGCAGAAAACACGCTTCCTCCTTGCAAGCCTGCCTTCACGTGGAGCAAAAGTGGAGAGGTTGTCCCCTTCACCTCCTGCCAGCCTCTCTGGCCAGACCAAACTCAAAACCCCAAGGGAAAAGATTCAACTGGTGTGTTGCAAAATCCTTCCTCTGGTTTTGCCAATCCTGTTCCTCAGTCTGTTGGCTAAGGTCCAGTACAATATCTCAAGGACACCCCAGTTTCATGAGGGCAAAAGGAGAGATGCAAACAATTTTGAAAATATTTGTTTACATTATTTTGTAATTTCTTGGGAATCTTAAATTAAATACAACCACCTATGAAATGAAAATAACCCAAGGGAAAATGTTAGAAGAGGGCTTGCCAATATATCCAACAAGGACTACAACATGGTGAACATACTGCTACTAAAAGGAACAGAGATATAGCTGCCAAAGTCTGCATTTCTCTGGTTTGTAAGTCAAATTTAGTGCCCACTGAGGATGTCCACTTCCCAGTTCCTGAACAGTTTGACTCCTGAAGCTCTGCTTCTTGCAGTAGGCTCTGTAGGTTTGGGTCTCCACAGTTCTTTTCTACAAAAATCCTGGCAGTTCATGAAGAATGGTTTTCTAGCACTTTATTCCATCACATCCCTCAAGAATGTAGTGTAGGATTAAGGCAAATCTATGACATATTTTCGGAGCAGTTTGCATTTAGCAGTGCAATGGATGTAATTCTTACACAGGTAAACCTTCCCCTAAAAGTACATGCTGGAAAAATTACATAAGCACAGGGCTCTCCCAGCCTTGCCACTGGAAGGAACCCAGCGGGACAGAGACAGGGCTCCAGCAGCTGCATCTGGGGAGGGACAGCTTCATGGGAGACTGGCAGCTCAGGGGTCTGCCCTGGAGCAAGCTGTGAGGGCTGTGGGCCATGGGCATGCAGGCCAGATGTAAAGGAGCAAAGTGCTGGCATTAAAAGACCTCCTGCTCTTTATGAGGCATCCAGAAAGGGCCTGAGAGACAGGGAAGGGATGGATCAGAGATCTGTAGAACGCTACTTTTTCACGCTGGTTGAAGGGGACTGCGTTAATAGGGCTGCTGAATGTTGATAAGGGCTGCTATAGTGAGAGGAGCCAACTGATATGATAAGACATGTATTTTTGTGTCATGTTTCAAGCCATTTAATTGCATTGGGTGGGAGTGGGGTGAACAACAGCAAAAGTTGGGTTAAAATATGTCCTTTATGTCAGAGAAACTTACTTGCACTTGCTTTCCTGTAGTTTAAATGAAAAACTGGGTTAAATTAGTTCTGATAAAGCACTAACTGCCTGAATTGTTGTTCACAGGCAGGAAAAGCACAAATTTCTATGACAATTCTGCCCACACATCCTTTTGGGTTTGAGGTGGGTTTTTTATCACCCCCCACAGGACAATACTTAGGGCCTTTCCCAAATAATAGCATAAATTGTAAGAAACTGCATGTGAGGATTCTGCAATACCACTAGTTCAGGATGCCAAACTTGCTTTCGTTGTGGATGATTTGATTAATCTTTTATTGAGTCTGTGAGAGGCTGACTCGGACATGTTTTCTGTGTTTCAAAGACTCGAGGTGTATTTTTTATTTACTCCCCTTTCCCTCTGAGCACAGAAAGCCTGCAATTACAGGCAGTTTTCAAGGATGACAGCTTTTGCTGATAGCCAGGACTTGTTGGGGCAAAGAGTGGAGGAGCTGGATTGCACTTGGACCAGAATGAAAGCTACTTCATATGGTGCCACTCAACCCCCTAGGGCTGGGACCTCCCCTCATTTCTGGATGCGCAGGCTTGGAAGTCAGGATTTGGCCTTGGAGCAGGCATGTCCCATTATTCCAGCTGTAATCAGTTGCTCCTCTGCTGGGAGAACAGGCACCCAGTGAATCCATATGCACCTCCATGTCCTCTGCCAGCACCCCTAATTCTTCAGGTCATGCTTCCCTGTGCAAACCAGGAAAGGGTAACTTTTGCACAAAAACTCCCAGGAAATGGGTGATTACAAAGATCCTCAGTCCTGCCATGCTTGACCAAAACCAGGCAATGGTTTCAAGAGCTGCTGAACAGGGAGTGTCTGACCTTGCTTGTGTAGAAAACCGAGCTTGAACAAATCTTGAGGAGGCCTGAGTGCCTTTGGAGAAGATGAGATTTCTTCATTTGTCTCCTGTTGCCTGGAGCCCTTAGGAGTGGGGTCTGGTTCTTTCCAAGACCTTTTCCAACCCCTCCCTCAAAGCCTTACCTGAAACACTTGATGGTGCTGGCAGCTGGTGTTTTGCCATCAAGAGGCTGTGGTAGTGTGGGCACGTGGCAACACAGGTGAGGAGCACAAAAAGGGCCTTGCCAGAGGGAAAGGGAAGGGCACCATCTGTGAGCTCTGGTCTTCTCAATGAACCTCAGGACCCTCCATTAGAGGATGATGACCTGCTCCTAAAACTTTGCAGTGGTGAAGCAGCGCCCTTTGTAGGACTCACCACCCTGCTCTGATGTATCTCGACCTACATTCAAATCTAGATGTCCTGGTGGGTGCTTCACGGTGTCACATTTATCTCTGGATGGAATCTGGCCCTGGCACTGCACACAGCTCTGTCCTCTCAGCCTGCACTCGAGGTATTTACATGACTTTTACAACAGCGCAGTATGCTTATGGAGGCAAGGCAATTTTTCCTCCTTGCAGAGGCAGTTGTGGGTCTTTTTGGCAGCTTTCTGTCTTGGCTCACAGGGTCATTTATGCTGTTAATGGTTGTAAAATTACTGTACCCATTCCTCATATCAGTTGACTTTGGCCTTGAGAGACAGTGCTACCCTTTACACTTTAGCAGTTCACAAAGACTTTAAATGCTGGCAGAGAGAGCTGGGCATGAACCAATCTGGGCAGAAAGTTACAGGTTGCTTCACTTAAGCTTTTCCACATGTTGACTTCAGGATCATAGTTACTGTATGACTCCAGTGATGTAAATGTGAGAGTTCATTTTTCTCCCTACACTTGTGACTGAGCTTGAAAAATTAGTTCCTCTGAAGGCCAGTGTGTTTTAGCACTTGCTGAAGTGAACCTTTTATTTCCAGGCAAGTGGAGTACTGGGCTAAGATTGAGCTTTGTGATTCAATCCTTCAACTTGCAGCCACTCCTCACCCTTGGCATGAGGTTGAGGTGACACAAAGTACAGATCATTTCCTTCAAATAAAACGCAAAATGTTCTTCTAAGAAGGCCTGAAATATCCATGGCCTGAAAGCTCCTTCAGGAATATAATTTATGGTATGTGTTTCGGGGTGTCAAGTAGATGTATCCCATACCTTTTTATCTGCACAACGTGCATGTTTCTCTCTATGATCCTTCACCCAGAATTCTATTTTATTGTTACAACTTAAGACATGTACTTAATTATTGTAGTGCCAGTAAGAAACTCCAGGCTCCTCTGAAGTCCTCTGACAATGCAAAGTGTTTCACAATGTATGAAGAGGTAATTTGCATGGAGAATCAATATGCTAATTATTGTGTCAACGCTTATTGTTTTGGCGTGTTTCTTGGCTCATTGTCCCAGGGTATACAGCCACGTATGGTCCCAATTCCTCTGCGAGATGTAAGATGTGCCTTGGCTCTGCAACAGTCGCAGGACTTGTTAAAAGAGATGCAAACCAAAGAAGACTGGCACAGCTTGTACTGTCTCATCCAGTCTAGCTTCATTCTGTCAGGGAACATCAATTAAATCAGATGAAGAAATTAGGGAGCTTTTGTCTAGCTGGTGAGTTAAATAAATATTGATTAAAATAAAATGATTGCTAAGCAGATGAGTCAAAATAACCACCATACCAATTCATATGTTTATATAAAGCCAAGTGGTGTGGGAATACAAGTGTCAAATATAGGCCCAGAGATGTTCTCCTTCTTCATTTTATTTATTTCAAAGATGGTTGTGCTCTGAGTCAGGGACCAGGAATAGTTGTGCCAGGCGCTGCGCTGCCTCACAACAAAAAGATGAACTTTGTCGCTTGGCTTTGCCGGCAGCCTGATGGCTCTTTGGGACACTGGGGCCACACACACCGGAGGAACGTGAGAAGCAGGGGGACAATACGGCTTTTAGCATCATGCCTCCCAGCAGGAAATGGTATAAACACTGGGCACACACGACCTGGGGTGCAGAGCTTTGGGCCGCTGAGTTTCTGACAGATAATGCCGTGACGGGGCTGTGAGCCACTCAAGATAACAGCCAAAGCTGTCCTGAGAGCTTGGAAAAAGCCACCAGAAAACACCATGTCTCATGTTAGCTCCGAATTGCTCCACAGTAACTAGAGACTGAGCTACCTAGGAAGAATTATAGTGTAAACTTGGATTACACTTCCAGTCTTACAGTGCTTGCTCTAGGGTGAGTGTATACGTGTGGGGCATGGGGAGGGCCGGCGGAGAGGTGCTGTGGATCGGGAAAAGCACTCATAAGAGAAGAATGGGGCTCTTTCCTCACCCTTACTGTTACTGATGCAACAAAAAACAGCGCAGGCAAAAGGGACAGGTGTGCACCTGAGAGCTCCCTGTTGTCCAGGTGTTCACAGCACAAATGAGAGTGGCTGGACTTCCTGCATTTGTCCGAATGTCCACTGCAAACTTTCTGGCAGGTCACTTTGCATTTCGTATTGTTTCCCCCTCAGTTGGGAAAAAGGCTGCTGGATTATTGTTTTGCCAGCCAGCTGCTAAGTTGCTGAACCAGTAGCACACAATCAAGCCTGACACCCCGCTTGACCCAAGTTTGCTTACCAAACCCTGTTACTCACCTCCCAAGGAACAGAATGGCTCTTACACCCACCCTGCACGTCTTCCCTGGGACACACGTATTTGTCGTCGATTCCAGACTCGGGGGGCCAGGCCAGGGGCTGGTGGTGGGTGATGCTGAGTCAGTCTTGCACCTTCTCCATGCTTACTCCCCACCTCCAGCATGAGGAAAGCAGTTATTTACTCTCTCTCAACTGCAAAGATAAAAAGAAAGAGCAGGGAAGGGTTTATAATATATTTATATTTACCAATAATTTTCAGGTATACTTTTTCTATGTCTCTGTAATCAAGAGGTAGGAGAAAAATATTTGTAAATTTTGCTACTCCCCACCTCAGGCAACCATCAAAGCTTTCTTTTCACAAGTAGTTCTAGTTTTACTTTATCAAGGATTCCAAGGGCTTTCTGAGCCTAACAACAAGCCTTTTAATTTGAACAAGCACATGTTTGGGTGGGTTTTCTGCCAAAAGATGAGAGATGATATACATGCAGGGTGAAGGTAGCCTAGAGATGACCTGCCCTGCTGCTGGCTAATCTCTTTTCTTTTTTTTTCTTTTTTTTTCTTTTTTTTTTTTTGGTCTCTGATTTGTTTTACTGGAAAATTTCTGGGCTACATTTGTTAGGCTCATGTTCTAACACTTCATATTTTTGCTCTACATGTCAGCTTTTAATTTTCAAATTGCCAGCTACTATCAGGTAACTGAGGTTAACAGAGGTCTCTTTCTTTAGCTGAAACTTAGAAAGCGGAGGAAGAGTAGAGACTATTGAGAAGTCCCACTCGAAATTTGGCTGGGTGCTTTTGCTCCTTTACCTGCAGTAACTAAGCTGGCCGCCCCACAGCCTCTGGAAAGCAGCTCTGCCAGCGGGACACCTCCGGCAGCTGCTCTCGCAGGTGAGCACGAAGGCTCTCAGAGCAGGAATGCCTTCGGGCCCCCGGCATGGCAATAGGTCTGCTCTGCTATGCCGAGTTTAGTCATGCATTTTAAGTTTCTTCCTGAACCAGAGTCTTGATTCTTGTGCCATTTTACTGGAACAAAGAGGTCAGATTATTTATAGGTCGGTCGCCTTTGTGTGCACGAAGCTGGCAATGCCTTCGGTGCTCCAATTTCTGGGACTCTTTTCCCCTGCGGCTCTTAAGTCCCAGCGATTCTCTCCCAATGCAATAACAGTAATTATCCTATCGCCGGCCACGGCAGCGCCCCGCATTAGCGCCTGCCTTACCTAGTGCACAGCGAGGCTGGCAGCCAGGTAAAACCCCTGTAATTTATAGCTCATCAGAAAGCCAGCCAGCCCACGGTCTTCCTGTTTTGCAAAGAGACTGACTTATCACTGAGACGCTGCTGCGATGGGTGCGCTGCAAAGGCAGGAAGATAAAAGTAGTGCACATGCAAGCTCTGGCCTCATCTCTGTTTGTGTTCTCTGTTGTTTCATCCAGGCATGCAGTCGAGCAAAATCATCGTGGCTCGATGCAACCAGGAGACAATATTGATGTGTTTTTGCTTCCCAGTAGACCCATGACATTTCACAATGTAATTGTTGTTTCGCATCCGGCTGCTGAGTGCGGAGAGATGTGGAGCTGACCATGCCAGGGTGCCTCTGCTAAGGCTGGGATTCGCATGAGAACATCTCAGATGTTTTGTGTGACTGGTGTCCTATAGCACCCTATAGGGTCTGCTGCAGGATGCATGGACTGACTTCACTTCTTCAGTCCTTGTACGGTTTAGTGACCAGAGGACTGGAGCACCTCTCCTATGGAGACAGGCTGAGAGAGTTGGAGTTGTTCAGTCTGGAGAAGAGAAGGCTCTGGGGAGACCTTACAGGATCTTCCAGTGGCTAAAAGGGACTACAAGAGACCTGGAGAGGGACTTCCTCAAGGGTATGAAGTGAAAGGAAAAGGGAGAATGGCTTTGAACTGAAAGAGGACAGGTTTAGATTAAATATCAGGAAAAAATTCTTCACTATGAGGGTGGTGAGATATTGGAACAGGTTGCCCAGAGAAGTTGTGGAAACCTTATCCATGGAAGTGTTCAAGACCAGGCTAGATGAGGCTGTGAGCAATCTGGTCTAGTGGAAGGTGTTCCTGGCCATGGCAGGGGGTTGGAACCAGATGATCTATAAGGTCCCTTCCAGCCCAAACCATTCTGTGATTCTATGAAATTCTTCATGACAGAACTTGTGGTGTCTCTCTTGCGAGGAGAAGATATTTTCTTTAACTGCTAGGCTGACACAACCAGCAGGATATGGAGGACAGCAGTATTTGATGAGGATAGATGAAACTAAGAGCAGATCTTGAAAGAATCACTGCTGACACTTCTCCCAACCTCATGCAGGCAAGACCAGACAGTCCTTTGTGCAGAGGGTGCAAACACATAGACATCTGCACAGGGGAGAACAGTCAAAACCTTCTCCAATACCCTTTGGACTTGGCCTGCTGCTGTTCTTCAGGGTGAGGAGCATTTTCTGACATGCCTTAGAACACCTCAGGATGCTAAGCACAAATTTACTAGCAAAGAAGTTTCTGGCAATGTTCTGCTGAGTAGCTTTTGCACTTCTGTGCACTTTTCGGGTCCCATGGCCTCTGAAACTCAGCAGAAGCAAAGCTGTGGGGTTACAAGTACACTTTCTCTTCATTCCACATGCTGTTCATGATTTTTAGCTGAGATAAAAACTCTTTTGGAAATTATTTATATCTTCATTCAGTGCTTTAGCAATCTGAGGAGACTCCATTACTCAATGATGCTTCAAGCTAGCAGTGGTAGGGCCCAGATATCCTTGGATTTGACAATGAACAAACATCTTCATCAGTGAAGTCATACAAGGCGAAGCTGTTTTGATGTGCAATTAAGTTACTAGAGATCTAGTCACGGAGCAGAGCTTTGAACTAAGTAGCTCTCCCTGTTTGAAACAAATGGGGAGAATAAACACAAATATGTGTGCGTCTGAGGCTCAGTTTGCCAGCGGGCAAGCTGACAAGTGGGGCAATGCTCCTCAACAAAGCTGACTCGAGTGGAGGAAGTGGAAGCTTCTGTGCAGGGGATGCACAGACAGAGGTGTGGAGGTGAGGCATCCTGCTGGCTTGCTCCACATGATTGGGATGCTCAGTTCTCTGGTTAATCCTGGAGAGCCTTGCAGAAAGAGGACTTAATTATTTTAGAGGCTGAAAAATACTAGCGTAAGCATCAGAAGCAAACCTGAGCTGAAACTTGCGAAGCATTCCAGAAAGAAATGGGAAAAGCTTCTTCAATGTAAGAAAAGAAGAAAAGCAAAGTCAGACTGTTCTGCAGTAAATGAGATTAAAGATAATTTAGGCATGGCCTGCAATCAAAGGAGTATTTTACCTCTGCTCTGGTTTAAGGAAGACAAATCCTAGGGTTAAAAGAAGGATGGTTAATGGGAACAGGGATATGGAAATAGAATTGTTACTGTGCTCAAAGTGCAGACAGCGTTCCTCTCGGGGAGGCAGGTCACGCCTGTCCAGGAGTTCTGGAAAGACCAGCATGAGAGGTGGCACGTCTACTAGCAACTGTTTTTATAGATCTGCCAAGTCAGAGAGGGACCCCGTGACTGCAGGATATCCATTACAACGTGTTCAGTTGTGCAGGGTTAAAAAATAATCCAGCCAACCATGGGCGTCCTTGCAACTCTGACCTCACTGGTATGTGTGGGCTTTGGAACATGCCTTGAAGGTTAATTAAAAATGCAAAGGCACATCAAAAATGGGATGAAATGCAACTAAAGGCACATCCTGCCAGACTAACACGATGGTTCTCTTTGATAAAACAATTATTTTTCCAGACAGGTGATATCTGCCAGATTTCCTTTATCTAGACTACTTTAATGTATTTGCTATGATGTCAAGTGAGAAACCACTGATGTTGCTGGAGACAAAATAGATTATTAGAGAAATTGTGTTGTTGGTTAGAGGAGGAGACAATGAGTACTGAGGCTGGAGATCTCAAGTCAGGAGAAGTTATCTGTGAATGTTCTTCAAACAGGAGTTTTGGGACCAATTTTGTTTCACGTATGCCTCAATGGCACGCTTCTGGCCCATGTGAGCACTGTGCTGATGAAATGTGCTGCACAAAGCCGTGAGGCACTGCTGGCATGGAGGTGGTTTGCAGGCCAGGCAGGATGAGCAGGGCACCTGGAGAATGGCTGTAATAAAAGGAGGGTGACATTCAAGTAAAAGACAAAGAGTCACATAGGTGAAAACTGATGTCAGAGGTGGCTTTTGCTATTAACAGAGAGTGAATCAGTTGGGAAAAGAACTGAGGAAAAAGAAAAATCAGCATTAGATACTCACAAGGGAGTTGTGTGCTGTACCTCGATTCTGATATTTCTCTATTTCCAACTAAGAAGAGGAGGTATTAGTGCCCAGATCAACTCTTCTCCCTTCCTACCCTCTTTTTGGGAAAGATGTAGAGAGAGAGAGACCCTCTTTCCGAGGAGGCCATGGGAAGTTACTGGAGCACATGCATGTGGTGATGGGGATGGAGTTTGATGAAACAGGCACCCTCTTGCTGTCACAAGTATCCAAGCGCTCCCTAATCCAGCCTAAGGTCAGCCCCAATTGTTGCCAGCCACTAGCATATCCACATCTATTTTCTTTGGATTAGGGTCAAAGGCAGCCCCTGGAAAAAGAAGAATGAGCGGGGGTAGGATGGGGGATGGAGAAAAGCTCAGTGGTGCCTCCCAGTGCCTTGGTACCAAATGAACCTGGGAGCAACATTCCACTCTCTGTCCTGGGAGCTGCCAGCTCTTCCACCCCCAGTCCCTGGCAGCTGAGCTGCAGCATCAGGGGTCCGACTCCAACAGTGGCATTCTGTGAGGAGCAGTTGCAGTGGCGTGCAATTGCGTTTGTTTTAATGTTTTTCCTTAAAGCTTGGAAAAGCAATGAAAAAATGAATAAAAACAACTGCCTCTCTGCATGATTCACAGCCAAAGCAACCAACTATATCTTGCTCTGCCTAGCAATTACCAGAGTTTTCATACATGTGTTGTGGAGAAGGGAATTTGCAGGAGGGCTCCAGGTGAAGCCTAACCAAACAGGTAGGAGCAGAACCTGGCCCTCTGGCTATGCCTCAGGCCAGTCAGATTTGGAGCAGCCTGGGTCTGGAAGCTACACTGCTGCCTTTGCTGGAGATGCACTGGGAGAGGGGCTGTTGTAGTGAGCTGTCAGATACGGCCCAGCAAGTGGCCAAGAAATGGTTTCCAGCCCAGGTTTGTTGCCCAAATGCTCAGGTCAGCAAGGGGACCAGAAGTGCTTGGGGCTGCAGGGCCTTTCCCAGAGGCTACATTCCAGAATTTCTTCAGCTCCTCTAGGAGCTAATATTGTCTTCATCACTGCTGCCTTTCTAAAGAGAGGGGTGAGAGAGAAAGGCAAGAATGTGAGAGAAGAGTAAGACAGAGAAGAGCTGGGTGCTCATGCAAAACTGCTAGAAGTAAAAGTGGTGGCTCCCAATGCTTGTTTAAGACCCACATGGCATTTGCAGCCTTGGCAAAGCAGCCAGGCAAGCTCTGGCTCCTCTCATGAGAACAGTGGGGAGCAGAGCGGGACTCTCCCACCAGAGAGCCCTGGCAGACTCTTGATTAACATGTTGGTGTTGAGAAGCTAAGTCAAATACAATTATTAAACTGATTATTCATATTCCATTCTGTTCACTGTGGGAAGATACTCCTTTTGGGGTTGTGTTTATGGGCCATACAGACTGTCGGAGTGAATCTAATTAGCAAGAGAAATCCAAATGGAACAATGACTGGTAATTGTTAATGATGCAAGTGTGTATTATACCAGCTCAAATGAAATCTTGGGTTGCAAGCAGCACTGAAAGGCAAAAGAACATTTACAATTGTGCATAAAACACTACAAGTCCTTACCTTGCTGCTCTCAGATGTGGTTGAGCTGAGCTTCCACCTGTACAAGAGCAGTGGAATGCTTCCTGGTCACCACCAAAATAAAATGCTGCAAGGAATGAATGGCCTGCAGAGCTTTGGTAGGAGAGGTGGTCTGTGTCTGGGCTGAAAGTGATCCCTTGCTTTGCTTTCACCAGCGCAAACCTCAGCTGCCTTCAGAGCTGATTGAAAAAAACAGGACCCTTTTTGCTGGCACAGTCTCTGGATTGTGTCTCCAGCCCAGGGGTCGGAGCACCCCGGGCCGCCAGCTGTTGGTGCAGCTCTTAGCATGCCCTCCAGCTCCACCAAGCAAATGTGGGGCGGGCCGCCATCCAAATATTTTGGATTCGGTTTGGATCGTGAATTATGCAACACACACAGGCACACACACAAAACCTATTTTGTTGTTTCTGCCAAAACAGGTGGCAGAAACAACAGGAGGTGGGCGCGTACACCTTTCCAACTGTACAGTGAGCTGTGCATCTGAATTTGTTGAAATGATCCGGTCCAGGCCCTGCATTTTGGTTAGCAGCCCCCAGCCCAGAGTGCTGGTGACTGGCACTCTCACTCTGTGGAAAGTGCCATGCTTAAACAGCCAGTGGAGCCAGGACAACCCGCAGCAGTTGTGGATTTGGTCCAACACCGAGCCTCAGCTCTCACATGAGATGGCCCTGATCCCATGCCCTGCTTCTCTTTCTAACTTTGAAAATGTTTCAGATGGGTCTTCAGCTCAAGACCTACTTATTCCCCTGTGTTTTCCGGGTAGGATGTGTTTGTAAGGAGTGAACTGTATAGAAATGCTGTGAAAGATGGTTTAAGCTGCAACATTTTGGTTTTCAGAAGTTAAACACAAGTTAGATGTGTTTTTGGCAATACTATATATGTGTATATGTGATGGGGAGCCTGGACAGCTGAACCATTTTTTACTTATTCATCCTTCCAAATATGTGTGGGCAAGACAACATGATACAGAAAAAAATGCAGAATCTCCCTTGCAGTATTTACTTTACATTTTCTGTGTCATGAAAGATGGGAGAAATAACAGACAAGGGTAGGAAGGAAAGTATAAGGAATAACATGAGTGATAGTTGTAAGACCAGAGCATTGGGGAAGGCTTCTGTGTCCTCGACCAGAATGTGCAAGCTGGCTGATAAACACCCTTTCATTCATATGGTGTTGGAGTGTTGGAGATGAAGTAGGACATTCAGCTAAAATGAAAATATTTTAGTTAAAAGGGAAAAATGTTTATGTTAACAGTTGCAGAACTTGAATAAAAACAAACAAAAGGGCTGGAAAATCTAATTCAGATACTTTTGTTTTAAATAGCATTGAAGAGAGGTCTGACATGGTTGGTGTCTTATAAAAACCCTCAAAATTTCAAGAACACATTTTTTATTATAAAAGTTTGGCAAAATTGTTAAAAACACAGAGAAAAGAAACCTTTGTTCTGTGTAGTCCTCTTCCTATTGCAGATTTGAATCATCATAATGAGTCCACTGAATGGCACTCAGTTTTGCCATGCACATGTGAGATTGAAAATTAAAAACCTGTGCAAGCACAGTACAACAGTACATTTAATATATTTTAAGGATTTTTGTTTGAGGTTTTTTTCCCAATGACTTTGCATAGAAGGTTTTCTATGTAACTAAAGTCATACTTAAAAATGTAATTTTCACAGCTCAGAATGCCATCGCCACTTCTACTTTACCTTAAAAATAATAATGAGATTTGACTTTCTCTATGCTTTTATTTCTTCAGGATTATAAACAGCAATTTTTTTATTTCTCTTTGCTATTGAGATGCGCCAAGGAATTTCAAAGGCAAACAAAATTTTGCCATTGAAAGCAAAGTTCCTACACTGTCAGGCAACCCTTGTTTTAGACATTAAGACTGAATTTTTATTTTGCAAATTATTCAAGTAAGAGAAAGCATAAAAACCCCCAACTCAGTTATATTCAAACTCAGTTGAACAAGGCACCATGGAGCCTGAACTAGTGTAAAAGCTGGTCCAGTTACGAGCAGGTAGTTGTACCATAGGAGGGCTCCAGAGGTGCCTTCCAACCCAAATTATTCTATGTTGCTGAAATAAAATATTTTAACTTCACAATCTCTAGTGCATTTTTTCTAGACTTATGTGAATTTAGACTTCTTCCAAATTTGAATACTTATTTTAAATAATCAAAACCAGGCTCAGAGTTAATTTATCTTTTTATTTTTATCAGTTGCAATAAATAAATCTGTTACCTTCAACTGGAGGGCTAGAAAATAATTAAAAATTATGAGGAGACCTCTTGGTATCACTTTAAGAAGAGTGAAAAAATGCTGAAGAGGAATCTTCACAAGCTGTTTTGCTAATTCACTTACTGTGTAAGAAGGCATAACAGAACCAGCAAGACATCTCGGATCATATTATAACCAAGCTTTATTCTGTAGCAGCTTCAATGTACTAACAAAAACCTTACATCTTTATTGCCCAAAACCATTGCACTGGAGCTAACTGAAATTGCCTGGTGTTTTAAACGTACTTGCATGGAGAAATCTCTGTAATGTGAGTTTCTCACTTGATATTATCGATTGACAGAACATTTAAGAAGACAAAAAGAGGAAAAGTGTGGCAGAGCAGGTTGAGGGGGGCTCCCCAGTACAGATCTGGGCTTTCTCTTTTGCCCACACTTAGGGAACACACCATTCCATGTATACAGTCCCCAGAGGAGTCAAGAAAGCCACAAGTCTTATTTATTCTAGAGTCCATGAGCCTGCATAAGTGGAAATTGTTTTATTAAGCCATAGATCAGTCCTCCAAGCCTGTTTCTTTTAGCATGGCTCCTGTGGATTTTCAGGAGCCAGAACTATCCCACCTGTGACTGAGAGTGACCTAGAGTGACTGTTTCTGTGTCTCAGGCACAAAGAGCTGCTATCAGAAGATGAAAGGACAAAAATTTCAATAACATTTATTGATTAAATGGCCACATCCCTTTTCTTTTGAATGTACATTCAACACTATCCCAAGATATCATCCAGTGTCAGTGTCCACTACTCCTTTTGGTCCACATGACTTCTCCATCCATTTGCTCTCCTATAGGCTGAAGTTCTGTCTTGTCTACACATACAGAACCAGAGAAGGAAGCAGCAGGAGGAGAAAAAACAACAGCTACCCAGACAGGATAGGAGAAGTTGTATTCCCAGCCTGTGAACATGGAAACCTGAGAGAAATTTGTACCAGACCAGGATGAGGTTTACAGCATCTAAATTCCACATAAATCCTAACACCTAATGTTTACTGCTGGACATTTGTTAATCTCCTGAAAAATATTGGTTAAAAAACCCCACACCAATACTTTTTATCTTCATCTCCCTAATCCCTAATTAAAATATGTGATTATCAAAGAACAAAGAATTTGCCCTACTGTCTTTATGATATACAATTTACATACTACCCCATCCTCCCAGTGCAGGTTTGTAATTTTTAAAGGGCACTAAAATATGATAATAACAAGTATTATGCTTGCTGATGTATTATGAAATGTATCCCATTAGTCACTTTATATCTGAAAGGCAGAAATAATTTCAACCTAGCAACAGAAAGGCTTTTAGGATTAAAAAAAATATTTGGCAGGCAGTAGGCGTGTTAACTATGCCAGGAGGAACCCAATTGGAGGTTTCTAGAGACAACAGGAGCATAAATAAGTTGCCATCCATATCGCCCACCACAGAGCTGGAAGAAAATTCAAAGCTTTGTAACTTGAAGGAGCAAAAGAAAAGCAAAGGACAGCCTGGTGGAAATCATGGCCTGGCTCTGGGATCCTTGGGAGGAACTACTGCCCTCCAAAACCCCAGAGAGAAACATGGCAGCAGATATTCCAGCTGATCTGGAATATTGCAGGTATTTCATAGATATTCCACCCCACTGTGCCATGCTTGTGCTCGTCAGGTGGGCCACAATAAAGATACCTCACTTCCTTAGCTTAGAAGAACTGATCCATTACCAAAAATGCTCAATTAATGATGGTGCTGATGAGACAGATTGAGAGATTCTTGCCAACACTTCTTTTTTCCCTCCTACATAGGAAAATAGCTAGCGCAAGAGATTTTACTGGAAAGCAGAGCAAGCAGAACTCTTTAATTTTGGACACAAAGCAAGCCAAGCAAAGGATGAGAATTCTTCCTGCTGTTTATTTATACCAATAACTACCTAGAAAAGTTTAGGGTTTTTTTGGTGTGATCTCCAACTTATTTTGGAACAGAAATGTCCTTGATTGGCCAGGCAAAGGCTTTTCCCGTGAGAAATATGTTTTAATCACACTGAAATTTTCATTCAATCCTTTTTGTTTGGACAAGGGGCTCTTTCAGCAGAAGAGGAGCCTGCAGCCAGTGAGACTCCCTGTATAGCTCAAGACTGACCTGCTAAAGAAAAACAGGCAGCAATACTTCATTTCCCAGGTGTGTCCAACTCAGGACCAGGCATTTCAGAAGGCAGACAGGGAACTTCTACAGGCTTTATTGAAGATGAGGAATATCCCCCTGCCTCAGCAGGACACATACCTCAGCCACACTGTGCTATATTCCCTAAAGTCATCCTAAAATGAGATGGAAAAGTTGTTTTTTCCACTTTTGAAGGGACACTGCTTTCATGCCTGAACACAGCAAGTAAAATGAACAAAATGAGTATCAACTGGAAGGATATCAACCTGTTGGAGAGTTCAGAGGAGGACCACCGAGATGATCAGAGGGATGGAGCACCTCTCCTATTAGGAAAAGCTAGAAGAATTGGGATTTTTCAACCTGGAAAAGAGAAGACTTTGAGATGACTTAATTGTGACCTTCGATCACTAAAAGGAGCCTACAGGAAAGATGGAGAGACACTACTTACTAGAGAATGCAGTGACAGGATAAAGAGGAATGGCTTTTAACTGAAGAGAATAAATTTAGGTTAGATATTAAGAAGAAATTCTTTACTGTAAGGGTGGTGAGACACTGGAAAAGGTTGCTCAGAGAAGCTTTGGATGCCCCATTCCTCAAAGTGTTCAAGGACAGTTTGGAGGGGGCTGGGAGCAATTTGGGTCTTGTGGAAGGTGCCCCTGCCCACAGCAGGGGTGTTTGAACTAAATGATCTTTCAGGTCTCTTCCAACCCAAACCATTCTGTGGATCTATGATTCTATTGAATGAGCATAATGAATGCATGTCACCCCTCCGTCCTGGAGAGAGCTGGCCTATTCACAGGACACTTTCTTCTGCACACTGCAGGCCAGCAGAGGAAGGAGGCCTGAGAAAGGACAAGCTACACCTTCAGGAGTCAATGTTCCTGCTCTCAGTGGGAGAGGAAGGTGTTTGCCTTATTTCTCTGGCAGTGAGTGACAGTATTTGTGCCAAACCTTCGGGAAAGGCTCTATGCTGCACAAGAGGGCAAGAGGGTCACTCTGAACTGAGTGTTTCACAACACTGACAAACAAAGAAACACTGTCTGTGCCCCTTGCAACCTGGCCCCCAAATGCCAAACACAAGTGGCCCGGTGGCAGCCCCATGGAGGATGCCAGTGAGCAAAACAGTGCTGGGCAGGGGAAAGTGGCCTGCTACTGGTCATCTGAGAAGCCTTCAGATGCTCCCTTTCTTATTCTCACTTACTAGAGAGGGTGCTGGGACTGATAAACCTCTGCCTGGAGTGAAACCCTTCCCACCTTCTATGTTAAACAGAACTCACTTTACTTTAGTTCAGAGACAAGTCCGTAAGCAGTAATTTGAGGATATCTAAAATGGCTGTGCACAGCCCAGTCTTTGTGTTCCCTATCATGAATTAGGTAGGGCAAACACAGCCAGACAAAACACGGGCTGAAACCTGCCATCAGAGCTCGGCCCCATCACACAACCAGTGCCCGAGGCTGGAATTTGATCATGAGAGAGCTAATAATAACAACACACAGCAAAGAGCAGAGTACCTTGCTGCTGTTGCTGAAAGCATGTAAAATACCATCTTAATTTAGAGACTTATTATGGCATATTATGGCAGGGCATGCCGACAAATGTGGAGCAAGCAGGAGTGCTATGCTATGGTATCTACCCTTATTGTAATAATAATAATAATAGTAATAAAAATACCTGCTGAAAATACAATTTAAAAAAATAATAAAGAGAAAAACTATGACGTCCACAAAACATTCTCTCTTTAAAGTGGGCAAAAATAAACTAAAATGAGCCAAGTTACTTTTCTGCTTCTGAAAACCTGTTAAATGCCCCCATGGCCTGAAGAATATTTCACACAAATTATTTTCATCTTTTTCAGATTTGTTTTTCATCATTGTTAATGATGAAAAATGAATGAAATGAAATGTAATGAAATGAAAATGTAACATTTAGAAAATGTTATCCGTTTTGTAAAATTTTATTCTTAAAACCAGTAAAGCTCACACTCAAAGAAACACAGGAACTTCAAAAGCCGGTGGCATTTCATGGCTTTCATTTTTACCTGGATGTGAGAAAAAAAACTAAAAACTCTAAAGACATTGCTGTGAGCTCAGTTAGGATGCGGTGCTTGCATACATGTCAGAGGCAGCGGCACGTGTGCAGGACCCACCAGTTTGCTAGGCTGCCTCCTTGTGCTGCTCCAGCTGGGGAAGCAGAGTGGGGCTGCAGATCTGCTGGAGGCTCCCCTGGGTTGAAGTAGGATCTCAGCTTCAGGTGGCCTGAAATTCCTTGCTCCTCACTGCCCTCGGCTCCCAGCAAACCAGGAACAGGACAGGTGGAGAAACTTAGGCATACCACGGGGTTCCTGTCCTCAGGCATCCTTCAGGGCCATCACTGGTACTCTGCACCAGAGCTCCCCAGTGCCAAGCTGGATTCAGGCTGTTCTTTGCTTTTTCACAGCGTCTCCTATAAAGCCACTCTAGTGCAGGAGCAGGCTGCACCACCACCAGCACTGTCAGAGCTTTCCACATGCACCGGGGAGGTGACCTGCATTTCATTTAACAGCAGCTTATAATTATTATCTGGGGTTTCTTAGTGAAATACTAAGAGAAATCCTAAATTTGGTTGGAAAAAGATCAGCCTTTTCTGTTTGCAGTTACTTGCTGGAGAGATTATTCTCAGGAGTTATAAACCATTCTCCAGCAAGGAAGGAGTGTTTGGGATTTCCAGCATTAATGCTCCTAAGAAATCATTTGGCTGTCACTAACGTTATGTAAATAGATGGTTCATGTTTATACTCTACAAAATACATTTACAAGAAAAAGACTGACTAATTCGGAGGTCAGCTTCTAATTCAAGGTTAGTGCTCAACAGTTTTTTTTCCCCTGCTAAATAAAACCACTAAAGGCTAAATTAAAACCATGTGCTCTAACTTACCTTTATGCAGTTACTGATACAAAGAGGGTGGAAGCAATTTTCCTGTCAAATTTAATGCCTCTGTCTAAAGAGTGAAGTAAAACTTCCTAGAAGAGCTTTTGTACAAGGACACACATCAAGGGTGCCTGACCTAGAACGTGTGAAGTGCTTGAGTACATGAAAGCCACCTTTCAGTGACCTGTCACTGTTACAGACTAGAGGCTCTGTTTCCCAGGAATACATTGAAATGGATAGCAATATAACGAACAAATCATGTTCATTAACATGAGAAAAAAAGGAAAAAAAGATTAACATTAAGACATTTGACCCATATTAGACAGTAATATTGGAGATGGTTGCCAATTTCTGAAAACTACCAGCTTCCAAAGTTTGTACCAGCATTTTATTCTCCCTTCTAGCCATTTGTTTTTTACTGCTTAAATGTTATACAGTCTCTGAAATTTCACTTTAAACTGAAATGAAAACTAAACGCCACTTCTTTTTATTTGTTTCTACAGTGTAGATAAAATTTTAAATTCATCCATCACTTAAAACATTTTGCCTAGAAAGAGTAGGATTGCTCACCTGAGGAGTTGAACAGAAACTCAGTGATGCTGTTCAATGTTCTGTTCAGCCCCATGAACATGCTTCCAAATGGCTGAAGGACTGAGGTCTGTCTGGCCTCATCTCTCAATCCCCCTGTGCCTAAGAAACGTTTGGTCCAGGACTGTGAATGTGTGTCAGGGTGACAAAAAGCCAAGCAGATGCCGTGCTTGTTGAGCGCTGGGACTGAGGTGTGCAGGCAGCTCCCATGCAGAGCCAGCCTGGTCAGGAGCTTCCCAGCTCCTTGGATACTCAGTTATGGACCCTGCTTGGGGTCAGGTAGCCTCTCCCACAGATCCCAAACAACTCTTGTGATGCTTGCAGCTGCAGAAGAAAACCTTTGGTTTATGAATGGAGAGTTCAGCTGTGTGGCATTCATCTGCAGAGCCAGCCAGCTCAGAAAGGTTTCTTTCTGGCAAAATTATTGTGGTTATCTGACTTTGAAGTATAAAATACAAGTTGGATTATGAAATAAATAAAAACTGTTTGCACTTCATGGCCTCAGTAAAAGCAACCACTTAGTTTGTATTATGGGGGTTTGCATCTGTTCCACAGCATCAAAAATGTCACCTGTCCAAGAGCTCAAGTTTCCCACAATGTCCAGTTGTCGTAACACACTTACACATCACAGTAGCCAAGTGCATTCCACAGGCTACAGGTGCTGGAGGAAATACAAATCACAGCCAACTGTAGGATGTGTCTCCAATTCAGTGAAGCCCAGGAAATAAAGAACACCCATTTATTTAACTGCACTGGGCAGGGACAGCATGGGCATATGGTGGCCAAATGCAGGGCTGGGTTTGCCATACTGGCTGCCTGCTTCCACCTGGGTCAGGAGGGCTCCTCTGCCCTCACAGGACTGGAATGGTCCTGCAGCCCACAGGCAGTGCAAGGGTGGATGTGTCACATGAGTCTCCCAGCTGCTGGGTATTTGTGTTACCTGCACATGCACCCTGCACCAAATAGAAATAACAGGGATGGCTCCAAGTCAAGGCACTGGCTCAGACACTAAACTGACACCACAGCCTGAAAATTACTGAATCCGTTCAAAGCAAAACAAAGATCTCACAACTACTGTGAGAAGTGCTAAGCACTCACCCTCTCAAAAGGATTTCTCAGATGCTGAACTTCATATGTCTCTGCTGAAGTCTCTCTTATTTCCCAAACCCTCGTCTCATTTCAGGCTTTATGTTCATATTGTACCTTTAAACCCAATGAATCCTAAATTTATTTGCTAAACTGAACTATCACTGGATGTAAAAAGATCCATTTTCAGTATGTGCCCAGACTAGATGTGGTGACGCCAGAACAACTGCTGTTACAGTCATCTGATATGCAAATTTTTTTGTCTCTAAAAATGGTGACCACATGTTTTTATTGTAGGCTCAGTAGTGTCTGTAGGTCAAGCACAGTGTCCAGGGGTGGGACCTAGCACTGAAGGGGAATAATCAGAGGATTTATTATCTAACACTGAGCCTATACAACTTTAATAACTCCCATTGCATCTGTACCCAGATTCTGACCATGACTATAGTGGTAACATGCCTTCCATGAGGCAGGATATGCTGCCTGAAAAGAAAGAGCTTTAGGTTTTTGGATTAAGTGGAGAAATGGTTTTGAGTGGATCAGCCAAGATAGCAATAATTGTTATGAGGCTTAATGTAGCTTGTGCAGAAAATATTTCTCAATTGCTTATGGTAGATTGTCAGATGTAAGAGCAGGCAAATTGAGCAGACTGTGAAAATAATCCTAGCATAGCTTCCAACAACAGAAGTTAAACTTTTTTGTTGCTAAGAAATGTGAAATTACAAAAAGCAGTAATACCAGTTGCTGCAGTACCAACAAAAGCATAAAATATTGTTAGCTGCAGTCATTTATTATACATCATCTGATTAAAAGAACTTGATAAGTAGCATTTTCCAAGGCTTGCCCTTAGATAAAATTATGTTTTGGCAGAAAAGGTCTTCTATATTGACACATATTGCATAATGAGGAAACAGTTTTAAAAACTTTACTGAAGAGAGCATTTTTTTCCTGCTGCTCACTAAAGACTCACATCATATTAAAACACTTCCAAAGGTTTTTCATCATTTGAACAGGAATTGATCAGTTATTTGTCTGAGTGATTACAATATGGTAATGCAGCAGTGATAGAAATGTTTGAAAGAAAATAAACCAATAAACTAGATCACAACCAAATTATTTGTATTTCAATACTATCCTTAGTTGCAGATGCCAGTATTAACTCCAGGCGATGCTACTTTCTAAAAATTAAATGAAGAATGAGAATGAATGATTGCTGCCAGCTAACTGTTGAAATCATATATATTGCATACATCCATAATAGATGATCATTTAATCTTCATTTAATTTTGAAGGTTATGTTTAGCTTTCAATCATGTAGGGGGTTTAATCATCTCTCCAAATGTCAGAATTACCAACCTTTGTCAAACTTCAATTCATGGGAGTGATAAGGCAAGCCTTCACATGGCAGTTTATTTCTACACCCTAAAGTTGAAAGATTTTAAAATGCTTTCCGGCTAATAGAAGTTATTTTTGTACAGTAGTTAAGAATTGCTCAATTGTAATTTTAAAAATTCCTGAAGGATGAGTTAGATGGTGATGAAGGAAAGACGTTTTGGGTGACTGAATACCCCTTCATCTCACACTGTGCTAAAAGTTTGACTGCTCTAATTTTCGAGCTATCCAATCTTTTATGCGCTAAATAATATGAAATCATGCATTATTAGAAGTATGAATTACAAGAAGAGTTCATTTATTTGGTGTTATATATACTCTTTATCTAAAATGCATTATGTGGTTAAAATTTTTTTCATTTGGTAATATCCATTAAGTCCCAAACTCTTCTTTCAGAGAATAAAATTGCTTCAACCTGATTGAGATATTTTATCTGAGGAAAGAAAAGAGCGACTTTTTTACAAAATCTATATTCATCAGTGAATGTTTTGAAGCTTGACAGTGAATTGGATGTGAATCCTATGTATAAAGGATGTTCTTTACTGGGAGATCCATTCAAGTGAGTGCACAGGCCTCAGGAGTCTCACAATGGAAAACAGCCACATATTCTTCCTTCAGAAATGTGAGTTTTTCAGTTTATTAAAACATGTGGATTGTGTTACTTTCCTTTCACTGTTGCATCTGAGGCATGTGTGACTATCTTCTTTGTATACACATAGTTGGAAAGAGTGCAGAAATATATTAAAGGCAAATCCTATTTAATGTTGAGCTTTCAATTTAAATTATTTTCATTGTAGAAGGAGTTTTATCACTTGATTTTTTTGTAAAGATATGATTACAGTACTAAGACAATGCATATCATTTTACCAATAAAGTGAATCTAATCAGAGTGGAATGCTGCAGTTGAGAGAAGGGGACATTTCCACCTTGAAAAAAAATCAGATGATGCTTGAAAGGCAGAAGAGAATTTCTCTGAAATGTCCTTTAAAATAGTGTTCCTAATTTCTACCTGAAATATTGGCCAACCAGCCCAAGAATGATGCTTTCAGGACAGATGATTCGTTCTACAATAAAAACACAGTGTGAGCCTGCACTCGTGCTTTTTAGTTTAGTCCTAGGACTTGGGGATTTGTTTTTTGTTTTCAAGTGTCACTAAATCTTTCTCCCGGCCCCTCTGCTGCAAGATTAATTATTTTCTGTACAAGGGCTCTTCTTTCAAAGTCCTCCATTATTCTGCTTTGACCATACTGGGGAACTTATCCAAGTCAACAGAAAGGCAGCCTTTATCACAGAGAGGCTGTTCATGAAGTGGATGGTTTCATATATTGCTGGGGGAGAATTGCCTTAACATCGCTTATTCACACTGCTGTGCCAGGTGCATCCACTTACATGGCTCAAAATGCTGCTACCACCACATCCTCTGCTGCCAAGACCATTATGTGCTCCGAGTGATGGAGCAGGAGGCAGGACTTAGATCTTCTCTGCTGGGAAGCGGAGGGAGAGAGACCGATCTTTGTGTCTCAAAAGAAAAAAAACCTGCTGTAGGGAGCCTTTTAACTCGCTGCGGCTCTGCTACTGTGAGTGCTTCAGAAGAAGATGGGGAGGAAAATAGCAGGAGTTAAGAACAAGATTCTGCTCTGCATCACTGCCCCAAGATACTGTAAAGAGGACAAAGGGAAACTGGGATATAAATAGAGAATGACATTTTCCTTGCATTGTCCACAATGAATACATTTGTACATGAACAAAATCGTTGGAACGAGTCAACATGCATGCCTGATGCTGAAGAAAAGCTTGTTTGTGCTTAGTACATTGAAGACATTGTTCAAAAATAGTTCATCCTTTTGTAAATATTGCCTCGGCATTGGTGCCAGGGTCAGTGTTGCTTTGCGCTATCAGCTGAATAAGTATCAGTCATGCACATGCTGCTGGGAGAAATTTTAATACGGGTACCAGATTTAAAAGCAGAAAATTATCCTCTTAAGGACTGTCTCCTTCATTTGTAGTTAATACTCCCTGCTTTACTCTTAGTCTTCTTTCTTCGAAACTTACCTGATTTTCTCACGCCTAAAGGGTGTTTCATACACGTCACCAGGAAATAAAACTTGCCCCATCCCTCAGGCACTGCTAATGTGTGTACAGAAAGCAGACCTCCCTGTCTGTCAAAACCCTGGTAGGGGGGAACCTTGCCTCTGTTTTTCATTGTGCAGTGATCCAACTACAGCAGATACAGGCTATGCTCCCTCCTTGTGCAAAGTGGCTGAGGTCAGCTGAGCAGCGCCATGACGGAGATCTTGGCGCTTCAGTTTGTTTGCTTGTTTTCTGGAAAGATATTTATGTGGCAACATTCCTTTTCTTTTCTCCAGAAGTTCTGAGAATCCAGCAAAACAAATACTTGTACCACATGCAAAATCAAATCTACGAAATTAATACAGTATGTTCTGCACATCCAGTGAAAGCTTACTTGTATCCCTGAGCAGAAGGCAAATATGATGAGCAAGATATATCTGTATTCATCCTCATACTCAGATTTTTTGGGAAGATAAACCAAAATCTGAAACTACAAAAATTGTAGGACTCTCCAGCATTTCTTGCTAGCAGGCAAATACAGCTATCCCTACGATAAAGTCAAATAGATGAGGGGAAAGTGAACTAGTCACTTGAAAAAAAAAAGATCAATGGAAAAGCTGAAAATTATACCTCTATAAAATTCTATGATGTCCAGGCAATTTTGAAAATGTTTCTCTGCCCTAAATAAGATCTAGTTCAAGTTCAAATAAGATGTGGTAGGAGCTATTGTATCAGGCTTACACAGTGTCTGAATATAATGATGCCACACATCCTGAAGATTACTATACCCTGCCACTCGGTGCTTTTATCTCTATGGCCATGCCCCAGGGTTAAAAAGGTTCAAATCAGACCTCCAGATTTTGCACTTGGAAGTGGGAGTTTCATTAGGCTGACAGAACAGGGACATCACAAGTGTTTTTCTTGCAGTTTGCACTGCTCAGTTTGAAGTTAAGTTGTACTGTGCTCGCCCACTTTCACCTGGGCAATAGGGCTAGACACTCAATCTGCTCCTGCCTGGTAGGACAGGGCTGAGGGGATGAGAGTCCTGCTCTGCGGCTGGCTTGCTTGGAGACAGTGGGCAACTTCTGAGAGAGCCCTCTGGGAAGGATGGTGGTGTAGCTGGCAAGCTAGGGAGGCTGTAAATAGATACTCTTTAAGGCCCTCTTCAACCTGACCCATTCCATGATTCTGTGATTCATGATCACCCCAGGAATCCCTGTTTTTAGGAGGTCCATGTGCTTTAGTTTATCAACTGCTTTTATGCATTTGAACTCTGCCTGCATTTATGGCACAGAAGATGTGCTCTTCTGCCTGTTCCCAGCTCAGATAGAATTATCCTATTACCACCTTGATTACAGCTCTGGGGGGTTTTTGCCATGTTATTGCCTTTTATTTTTTGACATGTTATTACAATGACAAAGTTTTCACATTGTGCTGTCCTCTAAAAAAGGGTAAAATAATCTATAGATCAAGGATGAATGTCCAAAATTGTACTAATTAATTAATTAATGGAAAATTTATTTCATATCTGGTAATAATGATTTGCTACAAATTACTCCAACATATATCACTTCAGGCTTTCTCATAAATACCTTAATGAAAGCTACTTTTACGTCTTCTAGTTCAGGTCTGCCGCCCAGGAGCAGTTTGGACATTGTGAAATACTAGAGAATTGCCTGCAAAACTGTTGCACCTATTTGTTTGTCCAGAAGCAACATCACAGAGCACCCCAAAAAAAAACATACATATGCTTTCACACATGTAGGAGTCGACTAACAATGGCAAAAAGTATAGAATTGAAAAAAACAAAGGCAAGCCACTAAAATTCATGGTTCAGTCTTTATTATTACTATTACTTAAACCATTTGTGGCTACTCCAGAAGGTGATAAATGGATTTTTGTTTTTTAGATTAGTTCTGTAGGTTTTGGAACTAAAATGTTGACAAGACTGCCCAAAACCTACTACAGTGGCCAAATAGCTTTTGTCTGAGCTCTGGACACCTTGAGCTCTCATTTCAGTGTAGCTCTCTGCACATTTTCCAGCACTGCAATGGGTCTAGGATTCCATTCTTCCTCTCTCAATGGGTCAAAAATAGTAGGAAAACCTAGTGGTGAAAGGAAAACAAAATCCTTTTACAGTTAAATTATGTTGACTGGAAATGTGAATTTAAATCAGAACTAGAATCCATTTCTGTTGCAATCACTGCAGTGATTGGCTTTTGTATATGGTAGAATTTAGCAGACTTTTTGAGTAAAATTTGTAAATTTTATTCCAAAAACTGGAGTTAGAAAGTTCCTTCAACACAGCAAAAAAAAATCACCATCAAAAAGTTGCCATTGGAGAAGTGAGGACCGATTACTCATAGTGGACTGAGTAATCAAGGAGACAGTATCTACCTATCTTAAGTAGGTACAGCTTACCTCCCTAATTCCATTTTGCAGTGGGTAGAGAGCCTAAACCTTCTTCCACATTTCTGATAAGCAGAAAGGAAGTTTATCCATATCTTCACAGGACAGAATGATAACAAAGAAATTGCAATAAAATGGAGTTATTTCAAAATACTGCTTCCCTCATTATTGAGTGGTTCCTTGATAACCATAAATATAAATATTCAGGAGAAAGTACTCTCAACAAAGGAACATCATATCTTATGCCCTGGGAGTGATTTGAAGTAAGCAATTTCATTAACAGGATTCCAACAGTAGCCTATACAAGATTTTACCACTGTCTTTAGATGACATTCTGACATCACAAACACAATATATTATTAATTACAATTTGCTTTTAGCATCCAGGTGCCCCACTTCAGACCAGGGACCTTTCCTCTAGGCACTGTAAAAATTCATTAGAAATGTGTCTGGAAAGATTAAGATGAGTATCTGGCTACATCTTGGCCCTGATTGCAAAAAGCACTGTCAAGCATCTTAATAACATATTTACTGATGTTCAATTAGATGCTAGAGAACAAAATTGATCACCACACTTAAAAATATTTGCTGCTGCCTGACAGCAGTGGAAAATGTTACTATTCATCATGCATATGGCAGAACCCCTGGCTTAACACCAGTGCCTGCAATCACCCTCCACACCTTGTGGAGGAGCTGCCAAGTGCATCCAACCCTGCTTCTCCTCACCTACAGTTTTCCACGTGTCCATGAGCAGCAGTGACAGCAGGAAGGCTGTTGAAGTCTGAGAACAAAAGCCTTCCAAAAAACTATGTTCTTCCTGTCCATCTACAGCTTAATGGATCCAATGCTCTCTCTTGCTTATCAATGGTTTTTAGCATGACATTGAACAAGTGCTTTACCGTTATTAGTAGATTTGATCCAAGAGGATAAAAGAGGGGAAGAGAGGTGCAAATCAGGGTCAAACCATGATCAGTTTATTCTACATACTCACCTTCATCAACCCTTAGCATGTTTCCAGTAGTGCCATAGCTACCTCCTCTTATGTTGAATTTTTTTCCTTTTGGCTTTTCTGAAGGTGGAGGAGAAGCCTGTGAAGCCAACTGTTGTTTTCCTTTAGTGCAGTGGGTTTTGTTTGTTTGTCTGATATTGGCTTCCTAGCTTTGATTTTGCAATGTTTTTTAAACACACATGTTGCCATGCCTTTATGCTAAAGGCAGACAGACCAAAGAAACATGTGCAACACTTAGAAAGTGGTAGAAGAGTTTCACGCAGCACCATAACAATGAGATTTTTTTATTTTTTTTTTTTTTTAGATTTTGTTCCTGTCCCTTTCTTTGCAATTCCTAACATTTTGCATGCTTTTTGAACCACTGCCAAGCTGTGCATTGATGTTTTTGTGGCAGCATTTATTAGAGCCCCACGATGCTGCTCTGGAGGGGTAGGAGCCAGCCAAGACCCCTCTGTGTATCACAGGGCATTTACCCAAAGCAAGGCTCATCTGCTGTTTTCTTGCTTAGTCACTCCCCTTCATGGCCTCATCCCTCATCCTCTCCTCATGCTCACAGTAATCTCTGCAACTTTTATTCTTGTCCCTTCACAGAACATTTCTGAGCATGCTGGTGGAGGGGCTCTGCTATTTGACTCTCATCACCACAAAAAATGATCCTTTGTTTATAACCTTTGCTTCCTCTCTTTCGTGTGATGTTTGTCCACGTGAGAAGCTGCCTCTTCGCCCATGCAGCTAAAGGTTTTTGAGAGCCTCTGGTAAAAGAAGTCAAATGTCTTTCTTTAATTCCTTTTGTGTCGACCAGATCTCCCCTCCTCATAGAGGGACTTGTGAGGCATCGCCTTCCTTTGCAAAAGCTGCCTGCTTCTTCCCCTGTGTCAGGCTGGTTTTCTCCAAAATACTTTTTTGATACAGTTAATAGTGGTTTTATATATAACTGGCCAGTTAGATGTTCTTTTCTGATTTCTCCATTAGGGTATAACTTCAGGTTTTTAAAAGATGCTTTTTAACTTGTAGCAATCCTGACCAAGTTGTTTAGCTATGTTCACATTCGTTTTAAGACTTTATAAAACCTCCAAGATATGATCAGCCCTGGGCTGGACTAGAAGTGAAATGTGAAAGTCTTGGAGGAGTAAATTGCAAGATTTAGAGGCTCTTATATCTATGGTCTTCTCAGCTCTATCCTGAAGACTCCAAGAAAAAAATCCATGTTTTACTATTATCTCTGTGAGTGAGCTTCTCTGTGAATCCTTTAGATGGAGGTGAAATGGCAAAAAAAAGAGTAAGTTTTGTTCTGGGTTTCTTAATTTCTGAGTGGAAAAACTTGGTCCTTGAATCCAAGTACCAGAGCAGTCACTTCAACTAAGATTTTAGAAGTAATGAGAGTTTAACAGGAGAAAAAATTGGGACCGCCCATCAAAAACTTGGATGCAAGGATGCGTGGGATAAAACTGGGTAAACAGAAAAAAAGACAAACACTACAAAGCTTTCCTAATAATAGATTATGGCACACTAGCCAGACATTTACAAAAACGCACCAAACCCTACTTTCTACATCAAGGAAGTGAGTTGACCTAATCTGACTGGATTTCAGGAAAACATTTGTTAGTACGCTACTTGAAAAAAAAATAAACAGAGGAAGATAGCAGTTGCTAAATTAACTCTTACTATGAATAAAAGCTTGCAAAGTAGTTTGGAAGGTTAAGTCTCAAGCTAGCAGAAGGTTTTGAGTGGACTTCCTTAAAGAATGATCTTAGACAGATCTTATTAGTTATTTTCACTGACTACCTTAAATTAGGAATGATCAACTGAGGATACAAAGCTGGGGTACTGCCTGCAGGAAGTGGGGCTGGAATATTGTATAACAAGGGGCACAAGAGTCATTTTACATGATGAGCTTGACCCAGTACCCTGGAACTCTGCCTATACCAAACTTAGGAAAAGTTCTTCAGTATGGTATTTTCACTATAAAGACAAACCAAGTGGTCAAGTTTTTTAGTTGTCCTGCAGGCACAGAAGTAAAATATGACAAATCAAATTCCTATATAAAAATGCCACAATACAAATGCCATGTAGCCAGTTCCAAGGGAAGGCAAAAAAAAAACCAAAAACATAAAAAACAACAACCAAAATCCTCCAGATCCTTCTATGAAAAAAAGCAAAAAAGAAAATTCTTATTTTTAAGAGTTATTCAAGAGTGCCACAAAAGTCTTGTACATCCATTCCTCCTTCAGTTTCACAGGCATCACCTGTAAACTGGAGATTAACTGCAAGATCAATAGAAACAATACAATGAGACACCAAGTCCATCTCCTCTGTTGTTCCTGTAAAAATATTTCAGAATTTGGTCTCTTGCTCCCAAAGCTGTCAAATGAAGCCAGTGCAGGACAGCGAGTCAGAAGTGCTGTACAAATTCTGGAAGGCTTACCTGAACTAACACACTGTGATGTGCTGGAGGTAACCTAATCCTAGAGACAACTCTGTGTCACGAGCCAAGCCAGCTCACCTGCAGTGCCCTGCTCTGCATCGTGCATGTGTGCCAGCTCACGTCCATCGTCGTGCAAAGTGCAGACATTCACAAACAAATCTGGACATGCCGGGAAATTCAGGGGAAGCCCATGGCTTGTATGGAAGTGATGACACCTTTTCATAAAAAAGCCTTTTGACACCCTTGTCGTGCAATACCAGTATGATAGTGCAAGGGTCAAAGTCACAAGCTAGGAATGAAGTTTTCCTGTCAGTATCCATAAAAAAAAGGTTAAGTTGGGTGTTTCAGTCAATCCTTAAGCCTTTTGAGATGTTGAGAATAGGTAGCTCTAATATAAAAACAAATACATTAAAAACTGAAATATTAGTTGCATTGTATCTAGGAGGCATAGAAAGGTATTAATGCTACCGTAAGAGGCACTGGCAACATCTCATCTGGATCACTGTGCTTACTTCTAACCCTGCAGATTAAAAGAGATTTACTGGAAATGGAGGTGCAAAGGAGGATTACAAGAATGGTCAGGGAAAAGCACCCTTCCCTACGACAGGTACGGCACAGCGAGTTTGACTGAACTCAGGCTGAGCAGGTTTCGGCAGTAAACTAAAAACTCGAGGGAGGACAGATGGGAACGGACTTTATACCCAGTGAGAGAAATGCTCTTTAAACTGAAGTCAAAGGCCTTGCAGAATGTGAGAAGTTCAGCTGGTCATGATACACATGATCTGAAATCTTTAACCATGCAGAGGAACAGAAGAACAGAGGCAAGCTGATGGTGGAGGTAGCTTCAAGATGGAGTCCAGCATCTCTGCATGTTAAGTTGAATAGTGCAACACAGCTGCCTGCGATAGAGAGGATCAGGTCCCAGAGCAGAGGAGGTCTTCTCTAGCCCTGCCCACTTTGTCAAGGACAAAGCTGGCTATGAAAGCTCTGATTTTCAAAACACATATCAAATTTACCCATTTGTCACCGGCCAGTTTATCACCACCCGCTATCTTATATTCAATAGTGTTACACAAGAGCGTAAATTAATGTGGAGTGCAATACTCTTAATTATTACAGTTGGGGAGCAAATGGGGCCATGCATATGCAAATATCTAATTAGTCACATTGTGGTTGTCTGTCTGTGGAAATACCCTGGGTGACTATGAAATCATACTGCCTGCTTTAGCTTATACAATGATGTGTGTTGCTGCAACTCTTGCATAAGGAGAATTAGTCCTTCTGTTTTAATAATACTGCACCATTCTGCTCAATTCTGAGCCCTTAATCTTGCATCATAGTGAAACACTGTAACAGCAACATATAATTGTATATTTTTCCAATTTTCTATTTTGTAAAATGCTAGTTCCTGACCTCTCCTGAATGTGTACAGTGGCCTACCTTGACACAATATTAGATTAATCTTAACAGAAAAGAGTTTCAGTGCAGCTGTAATAGAAAAAAGAATATGACTTCACCTACCCATGAATTTCAGGTTTCGGTCTTCTTTTCTCAGAAGAATGTTATCATCTCACTATGACACATTTGCAGTTTCACAACTTCTGTTTGTTTTAGCCTGAGATGACCTGGCCTTATTAGCTCCTTCCATCCCCTCCAATTTTGGTGGGGTCCCAAGTGCCTCCTTAGCGGTATTGCAAAAGGAAATCCCCATAAACCACATAAATGCCTAAAAAAGCTGCTGGCAAAACTGAGCAGATCTCAGTTCGGGCAGGCAGCGTCCTCCCCTTGCGCAGCACTGCCACGGGTGTCGATCGCAGCCCTGCAAAGAGACAGAGGCTGCCACAGCAGCCCACAGGTTCTGCTTGCTCTCCGTGTCTGAAAGGACACCCTCACCCAGAACACTTTTTCTGTATCTGCTCAATATTTAAGGGACCTTATTGCTGGGATTTCCAGGGCAACATCGTCACTGTGGTGTTTCTGTAATTTACAGATAAAGGGTGACAAAACAGAAATGTGGTTTGGAGGACTGGGCACGATATGGGGTTGTGTTCATTGAGGCTGACAAGATACTTGCCTTTCTGCTCAATTTGTAGGGCTAACTGGTTTCTGAATTATCACTACTTTGTTCTGAGGAGCGTCAGCAATGGATCAATAAAAAATGTGGTTCTGTGGTTTTATAAATACCTCTATCTTTTCTCCAGAATACGGTAATTCCTTATCTTACTGCTTATACACAGCAATTCAGATTCCTCCTAATTACTAACTAATTCTATAGTTAATTTCACCTCCTTCCCCCTCTCCCACAATGCAGACATTCATATTCTTATGCATATACACATATCCCATCAAAATTATTTCAGCATAAGCATGAATACCACGAATCAAAAGTTTGGCATTCGTGCTACAGTGAAAGATGACTGCCACCTATGGGTAAGAGCTCATGTTAACATATTTAGATAAAATTTTAATATTATTCTTTTTAGTTAATTCAATTTGTAATTATCTACCAGGACAGAGTTCTGATTCATTGGCTTATATTTTTTCACTAATAATCACTGAAAATCATCCTCTGAAACTCAGGTATTAAACCAACTCCCTTATGAAGGAGCATTAGCTTTACGACGAATAAAAAAATGGGGTACGATGTTCTTATTTTTCTTATTCTGAATAAAGACTACATAGAAGTACTCTAATTCCCTACGCAAAGGAAAAAGACTCATTGCTACACGGTTAGGTACAGCATGTTAGATAAAGCTGTATTTAATGATGACAATAATTTTAAAGTTTAGCCGTCTCAAGGTTTTAACATTTTGCTTGCTGCTTTCTTTTACTAAATACATACAAATAGCTTAGCTGTGCAGTTCCATGAAAATGTGTGTACAATCAGCATGTAATAGTAATTTTCTTTGCAAAATTTTTCATTTTTCATAGCAAAATGAAAGCTAAGTGGGGGAAGGGAGACAGTAGAAAAATATATGTCCCGATTACGTAAGCCTCAAATTTTCTGATAATCAATCTGCGCAGCATTTACCTAGAAAACTCAAAAGAAAGTACAGACTGGAAAGCTAAATTTATCTTATCAAAAATACTTTTTTCAGATTCAGTTTTCAGGTACTTAAAAGCAAACAGCCTGACAATTCTGAATATCCGACTACCGAAGAGAAAAACGCTCGATTACGGCTGCTATACTGTGGTAAGCTGCATTAAAATAGATATTACGATCTCTTTCTCAGAAATACCGTACGTAAAAATAGCTGGAAGTCTAGCAAATTAATGCATGTATCTCAGTTTGGGAAAAAATAATTTTGCTCCAGTAAACAGAAGCTAATTGTAGTCATTATATTTCTCCCTTTCGGGGCTGGGACGCAGTATTTCTGAAGGAAGAGAGATGGAACTTAACAAAAGAGCAAATTATATTAAAAGAGAGAAGAACTAATACAAACTAAGAATAAGTCCAATACTGATATTTTAAAAAATCACCATTTTCAAGTAATCTTAGTCCTGGGCCTTCTCATTTGTATTGTACTTTGCTAAATATGATAATCAGCCTACCTAAAAAACCCGAAATTAATATTACACTAGTGCTTACCTCCTCTATTTTCCCTAAATAAAACTAATACTAAACCTATATTATAAACTTGCAAAATAATGTAAAAGTGGTCAGTAAATGTCGGTTCACACATCACCATTTCATGCTTGCTTTCCAACGGCATTGGTACTCTTTATAATCTACATAATTCAGGCGCCTGCGGTAAAATCTTTGTACTTCATAGATAAAACCATCTTGTAGGTAAAGTCACTTCTCCACAGTAATATATTAGTGATGTGTTTTCCTGACGTATTTTACGCCAAAAATAGCATTCCTCAATTTACTCCCTCATGTCCACTTTGGCTAACGAATCAAACTGTCACCGGTCCAGTAACATTTCCCTGTATTTTCAAACCACAGTTTAAACTTAAACCACTTAGTGTCTTTTTATGGGAACTTCGTATCAGACAGAAATTACTCCTTAGCACGTTTGATGAATCCAGCTTAAAATAAAACACCAGAACTGCATGAACATCTGTGACAAATGACTTGTCTCAGTCATCCTGCTCTTTCTTATTTAATCTCCCACTGGAGTACAATTTCGTAGGTACACTATTTTACAGTGCAGACCTCCTCCCACAAACCTACTGCTTGCAAAAGGAATTAAAAAAAATATTTTCCATGTGTCATACCAAAATCTGAACAGATTATAACTGAACCTTTCAAAATAATTAGAAGGAGGAAAATGGAAATAAACAAATAAGCTAGTACCTTAAATTTACAAAAGCAACAAAAAGGTAAAGAAATGTAGAAATGCAATAAAGGATTGTTAAACTAATAGGTCTGTTAATGGAATACAAAACCCTCCTTTCCTGGTGACACATAGCTGAGTTATTACTTGCATATTCTACAAGTAAAAAGGAAGAGAAAAAATTTTTAAGTAGAGTCA
This sequence comes from Phainopepla nitens, assembly GCA_013400175.1. Taxonomy (NCBI): domain Eukaryota; kingdom Metazoa; phylum Chordata; class Aves; order Passeriformes; family Bombycillidae; genus Phainopepla; species Phainopepla nitens. The sequence continues at coordinate 186,270 of VXBQ01013277.1, read as the reverse complement.
GTATGACAGATTTTGAGATATTCCTATTTCAGTCTCTTTAAAACCAAGGCCATCTTAAAGGACAGAGTACTCAAAAGATCTACATAATGTTGGAAAACCCAAACAGGTTTTTCCTGATTTTTTTGCCGCCAATGATCTCTGTGTTTTACAGAGGGAAAAAAAAATTCCACGAATCAGACAGCATTTCTAATTCTCTGAAGTGCTTGTTGTTAATTTTATACCTTTACAAAACAACGAGCAAAATTCCACTTTCCAAGTAAAGAAATACAGAACGTTGTATCATAGCTTTAAAAAATGATTCTTTCTGTTCTATATAGATGTCTCATCAATTTTACTTGAATGCTGCTTATGCTGAATAACATAGATTTTACTTTAAATAATACTACTTAATGCCCATATGGATTTTTTTGTTACCCAATAGCTTTGCTAGATTGGTCATGGATTTTTTACTGTGCTATGTATTTTTTCAGTGCTTAGTTATATGCCTGCATTCTCCAACAGACGTTCAAAATATTACTGCATTCTGGTCTGTTTCACTGTTTGGACACTGATGTGCATTCAGATACTCATCATGTGCTAGTAGAGGCAACTCAACAAAACAAGTGGTTACCTTCTGATGTACTGGAATGAATGAGACTTTATTCTAATGAGGGAAAACCTGTTTGTTCATAATAATTTAGTTTATAGCTGAGAAAGAGAGCAACGCATCTGGAATCACCTCACTAAAAATTCCAGAAATACAAGGAGCTTCGCAAAAAGTCTGCAGTTACCTTGTTTTTTAAGTAACCATGCAGAGCTGACAGCTATTAGCAGTAGCAAGGACTTGCATAACAAGGACTTGAAGGAAGGCTTAGTACTGTCGATGCCGGAGTGATTTAAAGAGAATGAAGGCACGTATTTCTTTATGATGCATTATGTAACAACAGAGAGGGCAACGTGAGGCATTCAAAAAACTACAGGACCCACATTTGATCTCATTCTTGTTATTTATCAGACAAATATTTAACAGTGCTTCTGGCGTAAGGCTTATGAAACACCAAGCATAGGAATGTTATCCAGTACAAATTAGTTTGAAATGTTTTAGGTGACATATTCTATGTTTTGTACATCTTTAGGAAAATGTAATAGGCACTCTCATTCATCTGCTTCAAACTTCTGCAATACATGCAATCTTAGATAAAATAAAATTGTCAAAATTAGTGATAGCTGGACTTCCTGGTTCACATTAGTGTGAAGAGAAAACTGCTGTTGAGCTGACACATTGATAGATTACGAGTTCTGCTGTAGAATAGCTAAAAACGGTGATTCAATCTTGTCGCTACTATATAAGAAGAATAACAGAGGTGGTGATGACACTCATGATATCATGTCTTTTATCAAAACCCTAAAGGGTATTGGTGCATCGAACACATTCTCTTCCTGAGAGCTTCTGATTCCAAAAAATACCTGTGTAAGTAAATGAAACTACATAGGCCTAATAAAAAAACAGGATCAGTTTGTGTCCTAAATTTATTTAAACAATGATACAAATAGCAGATTGCNTTTACAGTAGAGATGCTGGTCTTGTAATGACGAAATGGAAAGCTAGGAGGATTATGAAACACAAGTAACATGAAGGGCAAATCTGACTGAAAGAGAGGAAGAATATTATTCTGATTATTTAAAACTTCACTGGATTTCTTTACTAACTTAAATCAATACAGCTCCCCTGAAATCTATATGGTGATACAGATGCATCCAAGATTCAGGTAAGATAATGTGGATCATCATCTTCTGTTAGGACAGTAAATAAAAACACTTGTATAAGCACCTTTTCTAAACAGCTCCCTAATCTTTCGATATGCAAAAGAGAACTTTTAAAAGAGGCACCTTAAGTACTTCTGCTATTCTACCCCTGGTCCTCTGTTATCTGAAACTTGCATGGTCGTTAATGCCGAAGTGAAGACTGGTTTAAACACTGACTTCTGTCCCTCAGTGCTTCATACTTCCCTGTGCTGCTGCAAATCACCATGGAAGGCTCAAGATGGAGGGAACGGGGCCTGGGTGGCTTGTGCCTTCCTCCCACAAAGATCACAAAATGCTCCCGGCGCTCACTTCCGACACATCCGAGGAGTTCTGCAACAACAGAAGGGGAAACAAGGCTTCACAGTCCTCATCTTTCACTGAGAGGAATAACAGGTAAGGAGACGGAGGAAACAGAAACATGGGGGAGGACGGGGGGTAACGACTTCATTTTAGAGGCTCCCCTTTTCCAAAGGGAAAGAAACCTTGACATAAACTTCATCACATCACAGACATGTAGACAGGTAGGCACCTCAGATTTCTGATAACTCAGTGGGTTTGTTTCAGGGAAAGATTAAGCATTCATTTGATTTTTAGTTTTACTTTTACCGGGGCCTCCGCAGCAAAAATTTGCAGCTTCTCCTGCAATAATTAATGTTTCATGTTTTATAGGAATTTCTGATTACATAAAAAAAACTCCTCTCCAACAAAACTGTGGCTTAAGCTGTGTCCTTAATTTGATGATGAATGGGGAATAAAAGCAGCAACGCAGAAAGTTTATCATCCTACTCTGAAATGTAGGGAGAGCCAGAAACCGAAATCAAATTAAAAAGAAAAAAAAGGTGTCAGCCCCGTTCTGTGTTTTTCCTACAGTTCTTACACATGCATTTGCCTTTTGAGTACGCAGGCCGGCATCTTTAGGATATTCAGGCAATGCATTAACACACTGTAGATATGGGAAAGAAATAAGTCAGAAAGATTTGTAAGGGTGTGAAGCAGTAAACAGTAACCAAGAAGAAATGTTTTACGTAACGCTATCATGGCTTGACAGCAAAGTAGATTTATACCATGTCCTTTCAAGCTAGTAAGCTTGGTAACAAGTGAAATGGGTTAAATTTTCTGAGTTTGGAATGCAACTGATTTATGTTTGTTCCACAGTGCTACGCAGCTCTTAAATGTACGAGCTCCTGCGGATGGAAGTCTGCTTTTAGGACAGGCCCCGCAGTGACAGGCTGCGGCATGGCAGGGAGAAGCCCAGGTAATTCTGGCGGGGCAGCGGCTGGCGATGCAGCACCCAGCAGGTACCCAGCCATCCAGCCAGCCCGCCTTACGTAAGGACTTCATTTTCCTTCGGCTACATCTCGCCGCCGCGCGAGGCACGGGAGAGGAGGCTATTCCATCCCCCCGCGCAGCCCCATCCCCTGTGCCAGGCCCAAGGACCGCATCCTCGCATGGTTTAATTTTTTAATTTTTTTTTTTTTTCCTCCTCTCCAAACAGCACATCTACGCAGTGGCGTTTACCTATTCGCTCGCGCCGTGGCTGCCACGCAACCTATCTGGGCGGCCGGCTGGCACCGCAGCCGCGGTCACCGGAGCGATGCCGAAGAGGAAACTCCCGGTCCCTCTTGGGGCGAGGGGCGCGCTGCGGGCCGGCTCCGGGCGGGCAGCTCTCCCTCCTCGGCGGCGGCGGCGGCGGGGATGCTCCGCTCTGCGGCCAGCGGCGGGCAGCGTCCATTGCAGCTCGGCGGGTCCGCGTCCGGAGTCCAGGGGCTCCGGCAGCCAGCGGCCCCCGCTCCCCTAAACACCGCTGGCCAGGCGCGTTTATTTCTCATCCCGTCCTCTTCCCACAAATCCACCGTCTGCGGCCGCCGAGCCCCAGCGGCAGCCCGGCAGGCCCCCGAGTCCCCACCGATCGCTCTCCCCTCTCTCTCTCTCTTTCTCTCTCCTTTCAAGCTCTCCCCGAGGAGGAAACAGCACGGCGGGGCCGCTCGTCCTGCATTTCACCGCCCGGGAGACGCCGCCGCCGGAGCGCTTAAAACAAAGCGCAGAACGGTCACTTTCCACAC
>VXBQ01013277.1:143294-182242 GCA_013400175.1 Phainopepla nitens | reverse complement strand
CCGGTGTCGCTGCTGGAGGGTGCGGGTTAATGTCGGAGTGCTGTGAGGGTGGCGCTAAGCCCTCGCTCGCGGAGAAAGCAGAAGGCAGCTCTCCGCGTTAAAAGCACTTCTGGCAACGGTTGGGGGGAGAGGTACCGTCGCTGTACTTTATTTGCACCCAGTGCCTCTCTGTGGCCTCGGTCGTGCTGAATCCCTCACTTCAGGAGAGACATTGAGGGGCTGGAGCGTGTCCAGAGAAGGGCAGTGAAGCTGGTGAAGGGTCTGGAGCACAAATCCTGTAAGGAACAGCTGAGGGAGCTGGGGTTGTTTATCCTGGAGAAAAGGAGGTTTCAGAGGTGACCTTATCCCTCTCTACAGCCACCTGAAATGAGGGTGCAGCCAGGTGGGGTCGGTCTCTTCTCCCAGACAACCAGTGGCATGACAAGAGGACACAGCCTCAAGCTGTGCCAGGAGAGGCTCAGACAACACGAGGAATCTCTTCACCGAGAGAGGTGATTAGACATTGGAATGGATTACCAAGGGACGTGGTGGAATCACTGCCCCTGCAATTGTGATCGAAACTTACCCACGATGTGGCCAAAATGCAGGCATCTTACTTTACACAGAGGTGTGTCACCCATGATGGGAACACAAAACTGCAAGATTTTCTTAGTTTGCTGATAGATGTGTGCTGTGACCATAGATTTTTGGCCTATATAACTGCAGGCATTTTGGTTGCCCAAAAATGTGTGTTCAGCCATGTGGCTGGCTGCAGAAGGACTTATGATAAGGTGACATGTGGAAGTGGTTCCCTAAAAGCAATTCTGTGGTATGGTTAAGATGAACACAGACGAGGTCATCGAGCTGAATATTGTTGATGCCAGAGGAGATTTTATCCTGAGGAAATTAGGACCAAAAGCCAGGAGGAAGGAGGCTGTCACTGAAAGCATGTTTGTTTTTTTGCCATGGCAGGGTATGGCGACACAGGTAGGGGACAGCAGAAGGCAGCTGACCATGGAGGTGGCTTCTGTGAGGTTAGGGATGGCATATCATAACTTGGGGTCCTCCAGATGAATCTGATATTCTTTTAAGGACACTCTTCAACTGAATGATGGAAGACTGTGAGAGCCCCTTTCTGGAACTGACTCCATGTGTCTTTTCAGTCCCATTAGCATTTCCTTGCTTTCCCTATTTGGGAAACTGCTTGGAATAAAGAGTAACTCACTACACTCAGTGTGGTGTTTATGTATTGTATTTGTCCATCAATACCACTATACTCCAGAGTTTCTACGAGTTACCAGCAAGGCTCAGGAATAATATTTTTTGTTGCTTTGACTGCATTTTTCCCTCTATTTTTCCAGCTTGGTTACTTTCAGGGTGACTTGGGGAAGTGTTACATCCCTCTAAAATATCAAATCAGCATTAGCAAGAGATGAAAAGCTGGGCAGAGGTGTTCATGGTGGCCCTGCTCCTGACACATGCATCCTGCTCAAATGCTTAGAACTAGTGATCAGATATGACTTGAGAAGAAATTTTTCTCTAACATGGGCTGTTGCATGTTAGGTTAAAAAAAAAAAAAAAAGGAAGGGGGAAACATTCACCCCACTCAGCAAGATGGAATGTGGTTCATTTTGTAAGAGGAACTTGGGATGTCTTGGGGACAAGAACTACTGGAATGGACAGAACCCTTGCCCTGGAGCAGTATAAACCTTAAATCTGTTGGCAGGGGGATGGAGGGAAAGAGGTGAACTGAATATATATAAGTGGAAGACAAATGGATCTTTCTGGGCTTCACAGCTATGGCATAAACTTACAGGGGCGGAAGAGAATTTGAAGAGTTCATCTCATCCATGCCATGATTTTGCTACCATAAAGCACGATCCAATCTCCCCATCTCTTTCCTGGTAAATATCTAAATTATGCAAATAACATTAGGGATGAAACTTGATAACTTCCCCACTCATCTCTTTGAGTGCTCTGCTTTCCTTAGCTTAGGACAGTCTAGTTCTTTTTTTATGACCCTGAGAGACTGCAATCCCTGACTCTTCCTCACTTAGTTCCACATATCTGCTTAAGGAAGGTCTGGAGAAAAAAGGCCAGTAGTTATATCAACGTTTCCTCATGGTTTCATTTTTTTATCTTCCTAAATAAGCATGGTGAATTAACAAAATTAATGAAATTTGCAGCCCTGGGAAAGTAGCATACACTGCAGGGGAAGATGGATGGATGGTGATGAAGTGATGACATCAGCTCTAAAGAGAAAGGCAGGGACAGCTGGGTGCAGCTCCACTGAAAAAANAAAAAAACAACAAAAAAAAAAAAAAAAAAAAAAACAACCCAATTTGAGCATGCTTAAGGAAAGGGATGCTGAATGATGAGCAATAAAATACTACTGTAAATGATACTCACTGGACATTGTAGTGTGCTGCAGCACCTCAGCTTCAGAGTTTTGAGGGGTGTACAAAGATCACTGCTAGAGCTGGGTAAACAGAGACATGGAGAAACTAGGAGGCAGGTGAGTAACTGAAGCTCAGCTGAGGCAGAACTCACCTGGAAATCCTTTCTCAGTCTCGACACTGCTTCTTCCTGGCCAATCTTTAGAAATCATTCCTGCTCCAGACTAGTGATACATAATACTGTCATTTTTCCTGTTAAGAACACATTTTGTAGAACGGTCTATAACACAGTGCAGGATTCAGCTGAATTCAGGCTACAAGATGGGGTCACTGCAGTCCTCTGCTTTAAAACATCACTGATAAAAATCTTATTTTAAACGTTCTGGTCAGGACTAGCGAAGCTTTTCAATTTTTAAATGTGTTTTGTGTGGAAAATCCCTCTGTTAAATAATTAGCAAGTGCTCTGAGCATTACTGCATATTTTATATTTTGTCTGCCTGTAAGAAATGGACGGTTCTGTTGCTATAGATTAACCGCAATTTATTTTGTAATACTCTGACTGCTGGAAGAGTTTATTTCTTTTACATCCAATTACTCAAGGAATGGGGCTGGACAGAAGAAAAGTTTAGCCTTACCTTTTCTTCTATTCCCAGTCCTAGCGGTCATTTGAGTTTACAAAGAAAAAATCTGCACAAGCTGTAAATGTGAAAAACATAGACTGAGTGGTTTGGCACTACAAAGAATTCCAGTGCTGGATCTTATTTTCTTGGCAGGCATTAGCTAGGATAGCTTTGCTTATTTTACCTTTCACATAGCCTTATTCCACATTTTAGTGTAAATTTTCCTCAGGCTGGAAAAAAAAAAAAAATCATTGCTGTTGCATGAATTAGTCTTAGGTACCAACGGACACTAATTGTGTTTAAAAGGAAGAATTCAGCATAAAAAGCCGTTCAGATTTAACCTTTTCCTCTCAGTGGAAAGTGGCATTACAAATGATTCTTTTAATGGAATGAAGGATAAGATCAGCTTTTTAGTAATTTTGATGATCACATCTGTGTTCCTGAGGCTCTTTGAATGAGAGGCTGAGTCAGAAGTGTGGCCCTGGCTCTGCTGTGGGTATTTCTGTACATCTCACTGCTCTTGGGCTACACCAGCAGGCCTTGGAGTGACAGACTGGTAACAGTCACATCTATTTTCCTAGGAAAAATCTCTCTTGTCCCGTCTTCAAGACAAACTTTGAATTCTGAGATTAGCTTTATATCCTCAGCACTGCAATGGGCAGCACCATTCCTGAAGGAAAAAAAATGCTTCAATCCTCATGTGTGTTGGACCTAACAGCCCTCCTTGGCAGTCTGCAGGAGCCTTTAGTCTGCCAGAAGATGCAGATGTGGGTTCCTCAGCCTGAAGAAATTGCCCTAGATTACAGAATACAGACAAATGTTGATTAACCAATTGTGCCTACAACACACAAAAGTTCCCTAAGAGTATAAGCTAACTTCCCATTCTCCTCCCCTGGTGTAGCACCAATAGCTCAAGTCACTAAGCAGACCTCTGCTTAATTTCACAGCTACCGCTTGGCTGGCTGCTCCAGTTTGGTTTGTAAGCTGAGTTACACAGAAAATGGTCACCTGTGCATGCTGTTTCTGCATGCACTGGAGCTCAGTCACGTGTTTTGCCCACATCAGTTTTTTCCACAGTGCTGCCTGGTCAGCACTTGCAACAAGCAGCCTGTGAAGCCTTTAGAAAAGCCTCTTCCAGCTTGCTGGAACACACAGGATGCTGATGACTATCATGGAGTGTAAAGAGGATGTTTGCAGTGGTACTCAGTGGTCTGTTAAGGACCAGATCCCTAGTCAGGTCAATGAGGATTGCAGGGAAGAATCAAGGGCTTGAATAAAACTAATTCTCCGTTCTGGCAATCAGACTGGGGAAATGCGTGTTTCCTTGCAGCCCTGCTGCAGCTTGTGCAATCTCTTCCATCTCCAAAACACTGCTGAGACTGATGCCAATGAAAATAACAGGCAGAAACATTTTTAACATTTATGCTGTTCATTTGCAATTCAAGCATGGTGAACTCCTGTGTGCTGAAAAGCAGGGAGCAGAATAGAACAGACCAATCTGTTTATGAAGACTGCAGGGGTTATTTACCATCTCTGAGATTTAGAAGATTGTTTTAATGTTATTGATCAGCATTTCCAAAATGGTGTTGAACTGTAGCTTTCCTGTTGTGATAAAGCTAAACGACTACAATCTTGATACTTTCTTTGTGAGTATGTTGGCTCCACATAACAAAAGGCACGGGACACCAAAGAAGTCAGTAAGAATGTGTTCAAAATAGTGTAAGGAGAAATTCTGTGTAGTATTTCCTAAGTAAAATGTTCCTAAAGAAGGGAAAAATTTTACTTTATTCTTTCACAAAACTTACCTATATGTGTATAACAAAGTCTGTTTTTAAATATTGGCTTGTTTGAGCAACTACTTTTAGATTTGGGATGAAGTATAATGTGATGTGATACCATGTCAGTGGGCAGAATTAATCTCTGCATAATTTTCCATAAAGGGCATGCAACTTGAGCAAAATGTGCTTTTACAATCCCCTATAATGAAGGGGGAAGCTTGTCAGCTGATTTGCCCAGTATGTGGATTATTTTTGTTTTTAAAAGTTAGCTGTCACATTTCACTGTGCTCTTTCTTCTCCTTACAGTTCTGAAAAACAGATTATTCAATCACTAGCATAAAATTTAAGTCCAGAGATGACTCTTACAGTAAATACCAGCATGACATTTAATATAAATTCTTGCCTAAAAATATCTGTGATAAATCTTAGATCCTATAGGTATGCATATGTATGTGTTGGTACTAGAGGATGATGTAGTTGGGGGTTGAGCACCATGTTCCAAAAAAGCAAAGCCATGTAAACTACTCATCACCTCTTCATCATCTGAGCATATGCAGACACCTACCATTTTTGTGACACTGTTTTAATCCTATGTGGAATGTCTTCATGAAGGCAGCTGCATTTTTAGCATACATGGAAGATTACTGAGCTCAGCACAGAGCTATTTCCAGTCAAGAATGTAAAACAGCAAGGAAGGTTATTGTCCACCTCTTTCCTAAAGGCCATATATTTAGAGAATAGAGGACTTGGTGAGGAAATCAGACCTTCAGCACCGTCAGACAACAATTCCCACTTATTAGATGACAGATTTCCCCTTAGTGGCATGAGTGGAATCATGACACATCCTCTTCCATGGTTTTCAGAGCTGATTTATAGTCTCTACCATGCTTGCATGGGACTGTTTTCCTTTCTATAACCACTTAAAATGCCATTCTCCTCTAGTTTCTGTGGAATTCAAGGTTTGTAGTAAGGAAAGGTATAGTTTTAACTCAAGAACTGAAATTGTGTCTGACTTGAGTAGGTAGAGTATCTATAGTGCTATTTCCATAGGTCTTCAATTTCTAAGATTAAAAATATATATCTATTCTCTGGTACCAACTTCTCTTGCATCCTTTGAACAACTATTCTGTTAGGAGTTTCGAAAAACTCACAGTGCTTTTCAACACATTTAATTCAGCATGCGGGAGAAGAGCATATCAAATTTAAGGGCCAAAATGAAATCATCAACCACTCACAAGGCAACACTGGCAAGACAGCATTTACAGCTTCTTGTCCTGAGTGATACAGAACACAGAGAAGCTACTGGGTTAACTTGTCCCAACACAGAGCAGAAGCCCCTGGAGTGAATCCAGCATTTCTTATCTAGGAGCTGTGTCCATGTGTTTGCTTGGTGTCTTGTTTTGGTTTTGTTTTTGCATGGGATTCATAACTCATTTGCACAAACAATCCCTTGTCCATAATGAATACACATACCAGTATTCATAACAGATAAATTAAACGAGATGTGCTCAGGAGACAGCAAAGCATGCAGTAGTAGAAAGGAAAAGAAGTACTCTTTTCATTCTGCCTGATAAGAATGATCACTCAGAGCAGGATATAATTTTAATTTCTAAGTTATCCAAATATCCCCATCAAAAAAGGAAAACAGAGAGAAAACAGGTCATTATGGGCACACTAGTATCACAAGTGCTTTGGTATCTTGCTTTTGTGTGTTGCATTCAATATCTGATTCTATGGCATACAGCACCAAAGCACACAGCATTTATAAAGATGGCATTAAAGAATGTAACAGTCTAGGCTGCAGAAGATAGAAAGAAAGAAACCACTTAACCATTTGCCTGAATCTTACATGACTTTTTCCAGGGCGAGGAAAACGACGACTGTTAAACAAGTGGCAAACGAGATGCTGCTCAAAGAAAGGTGTGCAACTCTATCTGGCGTCATTAAAAAATGAGAGCCAAGAAGTTGTGATCTGCTGAAGAGAGCTGATGGTGTTTGTTACTCTTCAAATTAATTTAGATAAATTTAATTTATCAGTAAATCAGCTATGATAAAATGCTGGAGAGGGATAACTAGGTTATAGGTGTGGGTGGGAATAATAAGCACAGCAAAACAAGCTGGTTGGGTATGTGGAGAAGCGTGTTGCTGGACAATCCTGTGAGATGCTTCATCTAGCTGAAGTATTGCATATAAATTTGTGTCACATGCTATTGATCAGGCAGAATTCAAATGCTGAGAAGTCTGAGTTGTGGCAGTCTCTGGCTTTGTGGGATTGCCAAAAAAACAACTGGTGGAACAATTGGAAGCATCTTAACCTCTAGTTTCTGCTTGTTATGACTACATGGCACTGTTTCATGGCAAGGTTATTTGAAGGATTCCGGAGAAGGGAGCCTGAATGGCATATGGCATTGGAATGGACCCAGCAACTGCTGGAAGATGCAAGAGGATTCACAGGGGAGGACAAGTGCAGAGGGAAATTAAGAGAAGCCAAAGTGAACAAGCATGGAGTGCAAAGAATGAAGAGAGGGGTAACATTATGTACCATTATGGTGTAGTTTAAGATGTTACCTAGGGCTGCATGGGCCTGTGGGAAGCTGAAGCGGGCTCTTTGCTTAGCATGGCAGACCTACTTGTCTAGTTATTTTATCTTTGGTATTTCTAGAATACAAGTAGTGTGCAAGCTGCACTGCAATGTGGAGACAAGCAATAAAGGCAATTCATCTGCTGGATCTGCAGATGCTGATGCCTGAGGTCCCTCATAATCTGGTTATGTGCCTGGCAGGAGAGGAGGAAGTGTAGTAAAGAAGAGTCATAGTGCACTTGGTGCCGTGGTTCGAACAGCTACAGCTGTCAAACAATAGTGCTTCTTGTTTTGGAGTTATCTTGGGTTAAAACTGTTCAGGCCTACTTGCCTGGGGCAAGCCTCCAGGCTACAATGCTGTTAGGAATTTGCAGCTTAAATCTCCTTGGCAGCAGTTGCCATTTTTTCAGCTTTTGTGGCAGTGGAGCAGGTTCCTGGGAATGGTAAGGGAAATCTCAGAAGGTATTTGTGAGACATCTGGGAGATACCTGTAAGGATAGGGAGGAAATCTGTGAGAAGCCAGCAGGATGTCAGAGGTCTGTGGTAGACCTGTAATGTAGGGGAGGCTTTACTCAGTTTCTTTCCCTTCTCTCAACATGTTATCATCTTTCCCTCCTCAGGGGTGGCTCCTCATGTTCTTGAGAGATTCGAGCTTTTTTCTGAAGCCCACAGCTGTCTACTTCCCACCTTATAGCTGTTTTCCTCTATCAAGTCAATTGTACCTAGAAAAAGGCCTCCTTGTGGCTTTGCTGTAGCCTTTAATTATTCTCTGCTGTAAAGAAGAAGATGCTGATGTGGCTCCTGTTACAGAGCCAAGAAGAGGCAGAAGGTGAGAGGGGATTATTTAGGCCAGAAGAGCAGGTTCTGTATCCCAAGGTGCAGTCCCTTACAGTCTTCAGCTGCCCCTACTGGGCTGACCACACTCAGGCAGTGCAACTGATGTCAGAGGCTCACAGTTCAATCTTCATTATGTTGCTATGCAGTTGTCAGGGAATAACTTTTGTTAGGTAAAGCACGATCAGGCAAGTCTTATTAAGAAAACATGACTGATAGCAGTAGCAGAACTAACCTAATACAAGAATGCTTGCCCAGTGACTCAATGTACCCATCATCAAGCAACACTTTAGAATGAACCACCAACCAGTAAAAATCAGCCAACTTGAATGGTGCTCTCCACCTCATGAAACTCATCTACCTCAACCTGAAGGGCAGTAACAGAGCCTTACCTTCAGGGACATCTGGAACCAAGCCTGTGTGGCTGCAACCAGCACAATTAATGCTGCTCCTCCCATCTACTGACAATTGCTGGTCCTGTCAGCAAGGAGACAAGAAGTAGAGATAGCCACTCTTCTGTAACTTTGTAGTGTCCTTTGCATTATTAATCACTCTTTCATAGAGGTAATGAATAGTCACACTCCTTCCCACATATCCAATTATTGCACAATAATTAATGTGCAATTCAGTGCATCCTGACCTAAACCACAAGATGCTGAAGTCTCTTGAGTCAGTTCAAGACTGTCTTGTAGGTTTCTAAACCAGGATCAATTAATGGTAGGTATTTTCTGAACACTCTCTGCAAGTTCCTGTCCCAGTTCCTGTCCTTTGCCTTTGAAATCTGTTTTCCAGTGCAGTGGTGGTCAGGCAGTGGTGGCTGTTGGATACACCAGGATCATAGCTCAGTGGAAAGAGCCCTGATGGACACACTAGCCTCTTCTGTCTCTACACCTTTGTGTGTAAGTAGAGGTTACATCTATATAGCTTTGCATCTAGTTTAAATGTGCAACATTCACTTGCTAACTGAATGTGCATGGATGGAATAAAATATTTTCCTTTTCATTCCATATCTGTTTTCTAGCCAAACTAAAATCTTGGCCAGTTGACATATCTACCTCATGGATAATGTCTGCTGTCTTCTAGCATAAATAAACCACAGCTGTATGTGTTTCATGCTAATTACCCTGACTTAAATGACTAATCATCTCTTCGTTTACTTATTGCCTTTGATCTCAGGGTCCTCATAACCATGCACAGTGTAAAACTGGTTGATTTTCCCACTAAGTTATCCCTAAAATAGTACAGTCTTCTTGAACAACAGAAAGTTACCTGGAGTTACAGCTCTATTAATGAAAGATAAGTTTCAGTGGTTGGAGAAGCTCTTTGTTCTCTCTCATGATTTTCAAGGAAGCTGGTTCCTATCTTTACTCAGAATGCTTCCATAGTGGTTTGTCTATTTGAGTTTCAACTCATGCTTCAAAATGCTTTCTTCCTCACTAGTCTTGAAGTCTGAATAGTTCTTTACAAACAGGTAATGTAAGACATTTTAAATGTCATCCTTCCAGTCACTTTCCAAAGCTAGCCTATCATGGCTGGAGTTTAGTAGCAGACATTCCAGGATTTACACTCATCATAGTAGCTACTTCATAAATACCATCTTTCTGCCTCTGCATCTACCTCTCATTTTCTTAATACTTAAATTGCAAAATCTTTGTGACTGAGAACGTTGTCATATTGCCCTGTATTTAGAGAGATGTCTACTACAACTGGCTTATCATTCATGACTGGAATTCATAGGCGGTACTGAAATACAAATTTTTTTAAAAAAATTTAATTATATATTCATTCAAAAATAACATGGGTTTTAAGGGAGTATTTTAGGATATTTTAGTGGAATATTCCTGAAAATACAAAATGTCAGTGATTCAGGATTCTATCCATAAAATGGTTTCTCTATCACTCAAATTGCCATGGAGTTCTTCTTTTTACCTTGTTTGTAAAGCCAATATTAAACACTTTCAGTGTTTATCTGGATTCTAACCACAAGACCATAAACTGGATCAACCTTCACTGTGGGAATGCAGTGATATTAGGACAGAGCAGTTTCAAAACCTCAGCAACTGTGTATTCTTTTAGAGACTTAAAGTAAAAGATTTTCTAAGCTGTATAATCTCACCAGATTCTTAAAGGACACCATCTGTCTGTACCATCACAAAAGTCCAAGTATGCCCTCCCCCTCCCAAAAAATGCAAGATGTTTTTTAATCATAACTGTTGAATGTATTTTTACAATTCAAGAAATTTAACAATGTTTTTGAAGATGAAAGAACACAAACAAAACTGAGAAAGCAGATTGTGGGACCTTCCTCCCTCGACCTGATGGGAATGTGGAATTTGAACAATGTCCTTTGTTCCCCCAGCTCATGAACACCATTCTTGTACTACGGACAAAAATCTTAATACAGATCTTTCAATGTACTGTGGGAATAAGAGGGCAGGAAACAAAAGTTAAATACTTAAAACTGACCAAGTCCTACTCTGTTGGTTTGTACCCATGATGGCAAAGGAGCCATTCTCTGAATGATCTGTTCCTGGTCAGAGAGGCTTCCTACACTCTCAGACACTATCACTCCATCTCCTTTCTCCATTAAATTGCGTGCTGGCATGGGTTTCTGTGGAAATCCCTCATGCACATAAATGAGTAGAACGATAATGACAGCAAAGTGCCTCAAGCTGAAGTATCAGGATGCAGTTTCACAATTAGACTACACTCCTCTCAGTCCGTTTTGCCATATCCTTCCCCTGTGCCCCACACCTGCTAGCAGCTAAAGTGGTCCTACAATTACATACAGACTGATCAGCCACTCTATTTGGCAAAGCCAGCTGATTTTGGAGAAGGGAGAGGGTCTGTTTTCCACTTAGGCAGGTCCCTTCCCCCCTACACAGCCCCGTGAGAGTCAGCACCAACACACAACAAGGAGGCAGGATATAAGGGCATGTGTCATGTGGGGCAGGACATAAGGCTGTCTGTATCTTTAGCAGCAATGCAGATGACTTAAGTGGGCAAAATCTCCCACTAGAAAAGGCATTAGAACAGAATGATAAAAATGAATTTAGAAATTGCCAGGACTTGGCAGTATTTATTCTTCAATTCCAGCATGGTTAAAATATGAAACTGCTCTACTGCTTTTTTGTGATGTACCACTTGAATTGGGGGTGCAGGAATTGAAGGTGGAGGGTTTGGGATATTTTTGGTAAGCACAAGCCAGTATGTCTGATTTCTGTACCAAGTAAATATATTAAAACTGTAACCAAAACTAGAACTAGTGTTTACTAGGTGGTGGATAGAATATGAAGAGTCAATATGGCTTTATCACAGGGAAACTGTACTTCAAAAATAGATTAGAGTCCTTTATGCTGAGAGTATGAAAGTAAACAAGGAGCTGAGAGGGGATCCAGTTAGGCTTTCAAAATACTTTGAATACTGAGAGACCAGGTCTCTCACTAAAAACTCATAAAAAATAAGTTTGTTGAAGCAAGAAACAAAATCTGTTGGTTAGCAACTGTTTAAAAGCTGTGCAGCAATGGATAAAAATACAAGTGTTTTCACTTGTATAAATAATAAGGATTTGTTACAATTTCACTGTTATTAGCCTTGCATTGCCTAGTGAAAAGGTGAAGAATACAATATAGTAATGAGGTTTGCTGATACTAAGTTCTTTAGGATACTAAAATCAAAAGCCAGCTATAAGGTGTTGCAGGAGGACACCACAAATTGCTGAAAGAGAAAAGAGGTAACAAAATTAGGTAAATGTAAGCAAATCTTAACTTTTCAATGCAGACTAATGGTTTCTAAACCATCATTTCACTAACATTCAAGAAAGAGGCTATAGAATTATTGTGACCAGTTTGATTAAAACAGTCACAGTTCAAAGGTAAACCACAAGGAAAGAAACTGAGATTAAGTAGGAAAACATTGTTAAAGCACTCTACTTTTCTCTATCTCATATTTTTCTAGGTTATAAGGAAGATCAAGAGGAATGATCAAAGGTGTGGAACATTTCCATCTGAGGAGATTGTAAATGAAAAATAAACAGACCAAGATGTTTCTATTTGGAGAAAGGGTAATTGAGGGGATACTATGAAGGAAATCTATGAAATGGTGACTGGTATTAGGGCAGATAGAGAGCAATCACATACAACTTCTCACAATAAAATAATTGAATGAGAGTCTATAAAATTGTCGTTTGACGGGTTCAAAACACAAGGAAGTAATATTTTCCCATAAAATAGAATTGAATGTAGAATACACTTGTTGTTATGGTAATAAAAATGAGAATGGGTTAAAAAAACCCAGAGCTGTCTTGGAGACAAGCCTATTGAAGACTGTTATGCAGTGGTCTAGAAAGAAATCTCCAGCTTGGAATTATTGGGAGCTACAGGATATGCTCTGGAAAGAACAGATTTGTATGTTTAATGAGCTTTTCATAAGCACCCACAATTGGCCACTGTAGGGAAGAGGGAACTGAGCTACAAAGACCTCTGGTCTGTCCAACTACAGACATTTTAACTTCTACTTTCCAAACACAGTAAATTTAATGAGGCTTCTAATATCAGCCACATCATGTGAGGTTAGCGGAGGTAGGCAATATTTTAGACATCTAACTCCATATTGCCTTGATTAACAGCTACAAAATATCCAAATTATGCATTATTCAGCATCATTCAAGTGGAACTGGTCTTATGCCATGGATGCAACAAACCTCTACATGAGACCAGAGCACTTCCTCCTGGTAAACACCATGCCATATGTTTTTATCAGGCACTAATTTGGGGGAGAATTAATCTTTATAAAATTATTACATTAGAGTGTCCTAGTTATGTCAAAGTATAGAGCTGGGGGCTTCTTCATTTATACAAATATTGCTAAACATTTAATTTCAGCTTTTCAGTCTGGTGGATAATAAAAAATGACTACCCACCAAACTTGGAGCATTAAATGGAGACTGTGTTTTTGGCAGCTCATTGTAGAGGGATTAATATTACTGGAATAGCTTTGTTTCTCAGCAATGCCTGCTTAAAAACAGCTTCCTCTGAACACATATTTCTATTTTATTGAGAAAAGGAAATACTGTATTAAAAATCAATGTTTTTAAAGGGTAATTTAAAGAAATCTATCTTGGCAGATGCTGAAATATTTTCAATTTAGAACAAATAGTATTTCTGTCATCTAGTTGGATTTTTTAAATTAGACCATTACTCCTTGATAAGTTAATTACAAAACAGAAAGAGACTCAACCAGTCTAAAAAAGCATATTGATGAAAGTATAGAGCACATGTCTAAAAGCTGCTTTTACTGATTTATGGGTGAAATTTTATTTTTTATATGAAAAAACCTTGTCTCCAATGTCTTAAATCATAGAGAAAAATTGTCAATTTTTCACCCTATCACAACTAATTTTTTACATTGGTACACTGATGGACTATTGTTTTCCTGTGCTACTATCCATTACTAAAAGTGACAGCATCATAATTGAAATTATTTAAAATATGGTGTATTTAGATAATCCTTTACTTCAGTATATATATGACTACACAAAAAATGCTGCTACTGGAAATTGCTAGGATGAACTACCAAAATGGAATTATTGCTCAGCAGGCCATATTCCTCTGGGGGTAGGAAATGAAAAATATCAAAACTTCCTCTGAAATGCAAAAAGGTTAGAGGAATGGAAGGAACATTTTTTGTGTCTGAGATGCAGACAAGGGAAGCATGGAATATGTTTGCAACCATGGGTTGAACTATCTCCATCAGTTAAATCATGGTCTCGTCAAAATCCCTGACAAGTCTTTCAATTGAGTGAAGTCACAATTTCAGCCCAGGGATTTTGGGTAAAAGGAAGTAAAACTCACCAAAAAAATTGCACTGGGTGATTAGCTTTGCAATGTCTGCCCATGGATGTCCCTGTAACTGTGATGCATGGTTGCATTTTGTGCTTCTTACAGTAAGAACTTGCCAAGGTGCCCAGTGGGAATCTTTCCTGATTAGTGCTGGGGTCTGAGCCAAAGTCATGGCAGGTATCAGTCTAACAGTTTAACCAAATGAATAGTGGCAAGCCAGAAACCAAACTAAATGCCATCTATGCGTAATTTACCAGTATAGAAACTGTCCCACAGAGCCAACAGATGTTGCTGTCCTAAAGTGAACAGGCAGATTTAGCCTCTTCAGATACTGTAAAATTTTACAGAATTTCACAGAACTGGCCAGCTGGTGAAAAAGAACCTGGCCAACCCAACCACAGAAAAATGGCAGAAATAACAAATCAAGGTTATGGGGGATGTTGTGTCTATGAAACTGTATAGTATCTGAAAATACTAAATTTTCTTGTCCACTTTAGGGCAGCAAATTCTTGGGGTAAGAAAATATTTATCATATTATAAATACATTTAACAGAACTGGCCCTAGAATTGAACCTGAAGGAACACTGCTGGTGACTGGTCACCAGCCAGTTTTAAGTACGCCCCTTAGACTGTTCAATACTGGGTGAAATCATAAGAAATTTTAACAAAAAAAAAAGTGTTTGCAGAAGACTTCTATACTTCAAATACAGGAAAGAAAAAAAAAAGAAAAAAGTATGTGACACAAGAAAAACCCCAATTTTCGGTATACTGTCCAGTGGTAATTTTAAAAACCCAGAACTTTTGAAAAAACAGGCAATTTGTTTTTAATTACATGTGAAGTCTGCTTTATACAAGGCTTTTCATATTACTGCTCACATCAATACTGTTTGAGAGATAACAGCAACCCATAAATTGCAATACTGCTTACCTTCCTAAGTGTGGAGGAAGATTTAGGCAGACACTATGCCTTGGTTGTACACCTCCATCCCCTCCTTCTGATGAACAGCAATACAAGTACCACTGTAAAGTTTGTAACTTTATGCTGTTGCATGAGAATAATCCAGGGACACAATTATCTCCATTATCAGAAAGTATCCAGCTGTGTCCAGCATCATCTCCAGATCCTTAGCCACATCTCAGTGTACACTGAGGAAAGATCTGATTGACCAGTCTGACCATTTTTTTAAAAGTTGTATAGCAGGTGAACATCTTTTACCATATATATATATCTGAAAGTAATTAAGTAGCACAGGTGAGCCGAAGAAGCCCCTCAAATAAAATCTCTGAGACTCACAATATAATTGTAATTAGCTGTCTGTCTTATAGGTTGTCTGTTTATTGCATCTACCCTGTGTGCTAGGGATGACAACCCATAATTTGACAAAAAATATTTTAAATGATTTCTTACTGAGATGAGGACTTATTTTCACTTTCCCCAGTTCTTTCTTTCCTTTGCTTTTAATTGCAAATATTCATGGCAGTGAGAGACAAAGTAATGATCTCCACTCCTATTTAAAGAGAAAACCTGTCTGGTGATGTTTGTTTTATCTTACAATGTGACATAGTCTAAGGACCCTGAAGGACAGGCATGTCAGCTCTGCAGTTTTGTTTTGGGATTGTTCCAGGTTAGATGACTTTTCAAATACCCCTAATTACCACTGTGGAACAGTTCGTATTTTCATATAAATTAAATCCCTGTCTATAAGTGTGGACTTCAAATTTCCACAGAAGAAAAATGGAAGTCAGAAGTTCTCTATGAAAAACAAACATAAGCTGCATTGGAAATTGGACTTTGGATCATTATTCAATGGTTCACATTAACATGCAGTACGGAAGTTACTGTGAGCATGGTAGCAGCATTGTGAGTCCAGGTTCCAGTTCTGTCACTTGCTTGTGGCTTTTCAGCAGGAGTTTCTTGAGTTGCTCCATGGTGGAGCAATGTGCAAGGTCAAGTGGGGAGTGTCACTGAAATTCTGTGTTAGGGACTGTGCCTGGCCTAGAAGAATGTGGCTAAGTCCATTATCAGGGATTTGACTCCTTTATTTATCACAGTTATTAATGTACCAGCTCAAAAGGTCAAGTGACTCACATGAGAATCTCAGTTTTCATTTGAAGAAAAATGTATCCCTAGCCTTGTGCTTATGGAGAAAAGATAAAAATGTAAATGTGCAAAGGCTTAAGAAGTAGAATGATACTTAAAAAAATCATTAAAAGACATACTAAACATGAAGAGTTTTTGATCTGATGTTATGATCTGGGGGATGAATTCATGATTTTTGAGTCAGGAATAGAAAATATTAGGACAGACAATAGAAAAAGGAGTGGAGCAATCTTCCAAAATGCTAATTATTTAAAGAGCTGTTCCCATGTGTTTAAAACTTGAGCTAATACTTTACTGTCTGCTGCTGTAGACTGTGATCTTTCTAGTTCAGTCAGTTGAAATTTTACTGACCAAAAACTTAACCTTTGCTGTTGCAAAGTAGATCCACAAAAGCCACATCTGTCCACGCAGCACAGAATTGCTCTTCCACAAGGGCCTCAAGACCTGCTTTGGGGCCGCTGCCTCTCATCAATCAATTAAATTAATTTATTTTTATTTTAAAAATGAACCCAGATTTTACATTAAATATGGGAGAACTGTATGATACAGTTTGCTGTGCGATAACTACCAATGGTCAGGCCGGAAATACCATTTTGGTTAGAGTTTGTTCTGAATAGTGAGATGCTGGAACAAAATTGAGATAGTTCAGTGGGCTTTCAACTACTACAGAGAAGATCTAGTAGAAAGAAAAGAGGCCGAAGAACTTGACTGAGTGTGAGAACTCTTTGGGTAAAATTTTCACAATTGCCCCAACTCCAGCTTTTTATGAGTGCTGAGTCTCTTGGCACATGTCTCTAACTAGTCTGTTGCTGTAAGCATTCCTGTTCCAACTCTGAATATCCTGTCAAGGGCTTCCCAAGGCTTGGTGATGGAAGCTTGGGGTACAAATCATGGTATCTTGCACCGTGAAGTGTTTTCTTATCAGCACTTGACATTGCTGGCCAAGTATGAAGAGAGAACTTCTCTATCAAACTTGATGACTCCAAAATTCCCTTTTGATCAGCCAGTGGTTAGATTTTGAAGGGAAGGGCACAGCTGTTTCAGAAGTGAAGTTTAGCAGTTCTTCATAAATGCTTTTCATTTCACATTCTTTGATGTCAGGCGAAACCTCAATATCTCAGAAGTTTCCAAAAGTTGTTTTCTAAAAATCACAGAATTAGAAAATTTTCTTTTAGAGACCATACATCCGTACTTTTCACTTTGAACCAGTTCTCTGTGGTTCAGCTTTATTTGTTTAGTTCATCCATCACTTGCAGACCGGTAACACCCTGGTGTCCAGTCATGGCCAGCTGGGTTTTAATAATGTGAGATGATGTATAAACACACTTAGCAAAATTATGTTCTATCCCAGAGACAATTGTTGTTGAAAACAATCCTTAAGACAACTGTAAACCTGAGAAAGGAAGAGGATTATTGGTCAACACACTACCATAAAACACAACAGGCTGTCTTTAACTTGGCAGAAAATTATATTTTGTTATATATTTGCAGATCCTTATTTGCTTCTTGCATTTATTAATACTACATTGTTCTACTTGCATCGCTGTTGCAGCCTGTAATTTTATTGTTTGGTTTGTTCTTATGTGCTTCCCTTGTTCCCACCCCAAAATGGTTCTTCCCTTAGTTGTACCCTCCTCCCCTTTTTCCAACCCTTCTCCCGTCCATCACCTAAACCCTGCACCTGTTTCCAGACCCTTCCCTGCCAATCCCCACATGGGCCAATCCCTCAAGTGTCCACCCCCTTGGAAATCCCCTAACACTCAACGCCCCATTGGCCCATGTGACCCTTTGTCCCCTGCCCTTGTCCAGATTGGTTCTTGGTTAAGTATGTAATCCCTTTGCTCCTCCCATACTCTGCCTGCGCCGCCTTCTCATTGGTTGTTTTATTCTCCCCTCCCCCTGATTTATGCTGATATAAAACCCCGTGCACAGAAGTGCTTGGGGCTCTTGTGTCTTGATCCCTCCACAAGAATAAAACCTCCCTTGGAATTTCAAGACTCTTGAGCCTCCCTTCGCCTCTTTGCCTCTGACCTGACTGTAGCTCATCTCCTCATAAGAGCAGTAGCTCTGAGCTTGTGCTCACAAGGTTCTGCTGCCCGAGCAACACCTATGGGAGCAGTTCTCCACACTCGACGCTGCTCCACCTGGACAGTGTGTGGGCAATCTAGGACCTAGCCGGGCTCTGGGGACAGCCACGTCAGCTGGCGCCCAACGTGCGGCCTGTGAAGACCCCACGAGGAGGCGACAGTCAGCCCTTTGGGATGTCAGCTAGCCCAGTGGGAGCAGACCCCATTTTAGTGGGTGGCGCTCCCGGGGAGAGGAACCACAACCCTTGTCGGCACAGAGGACGGTTCCTGGGAGGAGGACCTCTGCAGCAGCACCTTCGTCTGGGTAGGAGCGGTGTTAGAACCTCCCAGCGTGTAAGGGGGCTAACTTAGTGGAGTGTGTGTGTGTGTGGTTGTTACTATCTCCCCCAGACCCTTACTTTCATTTCTTTAAGTTTCCCGTTCACTGTCTGCTGGAAGGTGAGGTTAGCTGCGTGAGAGAAAATAAATATGGGTGCCCGATGCGTGAAATCAGAAGTCTCCGCACAGCAGAAAGGAATCTATTTCCAAGTTGTGGGAATCCTGGAGGGTGGGGGGGAAGAAGTTTTTGAGAGGCTTGTTAAAAAGATTAATAAGGTGGCTGTTTTTCCCTTTCCCCTGGGTGTCCCCGCAAGACGTGGTCCTCATCTCATTCTGAGATGAGGTGGGAAAGAAATTGACAGCCTTGATGGATCAGGGGGACCCAGTGGCACAAAAATTTATTCCTATGGTTATGTTGGTTCGATTTGCATTATTGAAAAAATTGGAAATAGAAAAACAGCCTGTTAAGTGTTCTGATTCAACCCGAGTTACCCCTACCCCTTCTCCTAAACCCTCTACCCCTGCGCTGGGGAGGGCGCGCGGAGCGGAAAGTTCCATACAGGGTAGCCAGGCTAGCTTGGCTGGCCTTAGTCTCCCTGGCTCTCCGTGTCCCCCTCAGCACCCTAGTCCTGGCAGTGGAGCGCTGGCTGTCAGGACCCCTTCCCTATGGCCCACTACCCCATTTTGAACTCCCAAAGTTGTATGGTTTAATGTTTCCCCTGGTTAGTCCCCCTCAGTCTCTTGTCCCTGGTCCTGTCCCCCATCACCCGATTTGAAATTGCCTTCTATTCTCTACCCTTCCCAAGAAAGTATCCCTGACCCTTTCTCCTCTGCTTCAAACCTTTCCCCCACTCCCCAAAATGGTGTCCAGAGGGCACAAGATGGCAGGGGCCACATAACTGGCTCCCTCCCTTGTGTTTTTCCTTCCCATCATCCCTTTCTCCCTTCCCCCAACCTTTTCCTCCCTTTGGATCCTCCCCTTCCTGCTCCAGACAACTCCACCCTGAGTCTGCCCCAAGCACCACCTGTGGGGGCGGTGACTTGTGAGGCCCCACCTCCACCCATGGCTCCACCCCCTTTCTCTACTCCTCCTCCTCCCCTGACTCCGCCCCCTCCCCCATGTTGTCACACCTGCTGTTGCTCCTCCCAGGCTCCTCCTCCCTCCTCAAGTTGCTCCGCCCCTCCACTTCTGACTTCCGGTTCCCACGCCCCTCCTTCCGGTTCCCACGCTTTGGAAAGCGGAAGTGACAGGCCTGGGAGCCGGAAACCGGAATGGGAGGCCCCTCTCATCGCTGCACCGGTTTCGATAAGTGGCCAAGGAAGGGGATTCCTAGAATGGGAGCCCTTTTCCTTCCAAAACAAAAGGGAACTCTGCAGGGCTCAGAGAGAGCCAGTATTTCAAAAACTTACTGAATGCTACTCTCTCATCCCATGATTTGGTCCCTCATGACCTGAAGAATTTGTTTTCCTGACTCCTCTCCCCAGCAGATTATCTGCTGTGGGAGGGAGAGTGGAAAAGGTCATTGAGGGCCATTCACTCTGAACTCCTGCAGAGCTCAGACAGTGCCTGTAACGCATTGGGAAAGGTGATCACCATGGACCACTTGTGCAGTGAGGGAGAATGGGCTCGGGCTTTAGATCAAGCCAGAGTTTTGCGTACCCCTGTGCTGGAGCAGCTGAAGGAGGCAGCAAAACAGGCATATAAAATGATTCCAGCTGAGGAGCCTAGTATTGGTTATTCAGATATAAAACAACTGCCTAATGAATCGTTTCCGAAGTTCATCAACAGATTAAAAGAACAGATAGAAAAACAAGTGGAGGATCAGAAGGCCCACGATTCTATTCTGTTAAGTATGGCAATGACAAATGCCAATGATGCCTGTAAGAGGGCCCTTTTAGGGTTACCTCTGGATCCTCCATCAACCCTAACAACACTCATTGAGGTTTGTACAAAGAGAGCCTCTTTAATACAGCAGTTGAACGAAGGGCGAATTGTAGCAGCAGCAGCAGCAACGAGCCCAGTGATCCCACTTCCAGCGACATCAGTACCATCTTCTGTGGGACTGCTGACTTGCTTTTGATGTGGGAAGCGTGGGCACGTTGCCCGAGAGTGCTTGGCACCAAGACCTGTTCCTACACCTTGGGGGCTCATAGCGGGAGGGGGAGGGGCAGCTCAGCCTCCAACAAAAAACTGAGTAGCCAGCACGCCCCTGCTTCGCGCACACAAATAAGTGGGGCAGGAGGGAGAGGTGGGGAAAGTTTACAGGATGTGACCTCTACCAGACTGGACAGCAATACTGGAAATGACTATGACACCATTCGTAACCGGGGACACTGGCCTGGCAAGATCAACCTCAATAAGGTGTGGCGACCCCAGTTACCCTTATTGTTGGTGTCAATGAAGGATTTCTTTTTCAGGGATTCCTGGTGGACAGTTCTCGGCGTTGACCCACTGGGGGGAAGAACCGAGTCAGCAGGACCTGACTGTAAGTACCTCGTCATCGGGGACACAAAGCACACGACCACCGAGATTGAGATCTCCCTGATCACACTACTGCATGATTTGGGGGGACTCATTCTTCTGGCACAGTGCCTCAAATCACCATTTTATTTGAGTAAAAGCCAAATTATAGCGCAAGCCATTCCTATCCCGCCCGATGTTACAGAAAACGAATACACGCCAGAAGTATACTGGGCGGAGGTGGTGGGGGAGAACAAACCTATGATCCCATGTTATATTCAGCGTGAGGGGGAAACCCTTGGGATCAAGGGTTTGTTCAACACTGGGGCAGATGTGACAATCATTCCCGAGAGGAAATGGCCGTCACATTGGGAATTGCAACCCATGGCTGGTACGATCCAGGGTATAGGGGGTGCTCAACTGGCGAGACAGTCTAAGACCATTGTGCAACTTGAGGGTCCGGAGGGACAACTGGCTACATTATGTCCCTACATTGCGAATTTCAAGGTTGTTTTGTAGGGGAGGGACCTCATGTCCCAATGGGGGGTAAAGATAGAGATCCCGAAAATCCCGCGGGATTTTTAATTGCGGCCACTGCAGAGCGCCCCACCCAGAAGCTCAACTGGACCACGGATCTGCCTGTCTGGGTGGATCAGTGGCCGCTGAGCAAAGTTCGCTCAACGAACTCATGGAGGAGCAATTGGCTCTCGGCAACATCGAGCCAACCTTTAGCGCTTGGAACTCCCCAGGGTTTGTCATCTGAAAGCCAGGGAGGGATAAGTGGTGGCTCCTCCACAACCTTCGTGAGATTAATAAAGTCATTGAGGACATGGGACCCCTCCAACCAGGGATGCCTTCCCCAGCAATGCTCCCCCAAAATTGGAATTTGGCTGTCATTGATAAAAAAGATTGTTTCTTTAAAATTCCCCTAGACCCTGCAGACGCCCCGCGGTTTGCCTTCTCGGTTCCTACCACCAACCAAGAAGCCCCAATGAGAAGATTCCACCGGCAGGTTCTCCCTCAGGGAATGAAGAACTCACCTACCATCTGCCAGTGGTACATCTCCTCATTGCTGTCCCCAGTCTGTGCCCAGGTGGGGTAAGCCATCATCCTACACTATATGGATGATGTGCTTGTGTGCGCTCCCCATGATGACGTATTGCAGCACACCCTCAACCGAGTGGTCAAAGTTTTGACAGATGCAGGATTTGTTCTCCAAGAAGAAAAGGTTCAACAGATGCCCCCTTGGAAATATCTTGGGCTGGAGATCACTGCAAGGACCATTGTTCCTCAAAGATTGGCAATTAACAGTGATCCCCGAACCTTGGCTGACCTGCACTCCCTGTGTGGGACTTTAAATTGGGTTAGACCTTGGCTAGGCATCACAACCAATGACCTGGCCTCTCTCTTCAATTTATTGAAGGATGGGGATGAGTTGTGTTCTCCGAGGTCCCTGACCCCAGAGGTGAGGGCTGCTCTAGGGAAAGTGGAAAGGGCCATGGAAGAACGACAGGCCCATTGATGCAAAATGGAACTGCCATTTGAATTTATCATTCTAGGGAAACTGCTGCACTTCCACGGACTCATTTTTCAATGGGACCAAGGTCAGAGGGACCCTCTCTTAATCACAGAGGGGGTCTTCCTCAGCCATCAAAGGTCCAAAACCATCACATGGCCACATGAGCTGATGGCTCAGCTCATCAGGAGAGCCCGGACACGGCTTCAGGAACTGGCTGGCTCTGACTTTACATGCATCCGGTTGCCAATTAATCTTTCTGGAGAAGAAACTGCCCTGAGGAGATTAACAAGAGAGATATTCGATCGACTTCACAGTGAGTATTGGGGATTGCAAGTGGCTCTCTGCAATTATACCGGATAAATTTCAGTGCATGCTCCTGCACACAAAATATTCCACACAAATTTCAATTTGGTACAGAGAGACATAAAAAGTATAATTCTCAAGGCCTTAATCATTTTTACTGACGCATCTGGAGCATCCCACAGGTCAGTGATGACTTGGAAAAATGCTCAAACTCAGCAATGGGAGGCAGATGTTGAGTATGTTGAGGGCTCTCCTCAGGTTGCTGAGTTGGCCGCTGTCATTAGGGCCTTTGAGAAGTTCCCCAAACCTTTTAATTTGGTCACTGATTCGGCGTACGTCGCAGGAGTTGTTGCAAGAGCAGAGCAGTCCACCCTAAAAGAAGTGACGAATAAGTCTCTCTTTGACTTGCTGTTGAAATTAATATATCTCGTCTCCCATTGGGAGCAACCCTTTTATGTCATGCATGTGAGGTCACACACCGATCTGCCTGGCCCGATCGCTGAGGGAAATCAAAGAGCGGATTCCCTAGCAGCCATGCCCCTGGAATTGGCCAGGCTGCCTGATTTGTTCTAACAAGCAAAGCTGAGCCATCAAATGTTCCACCAAAATGCGCCTGGCCTGGCTCATCAGTTCCACCTAAGACGAGATCAGGCCCGGGCCATTGTGGTCACGTGTCCCCATTGCCAGCACACAGCCATGCCATCGCTGGGCGCTGGAGTCAACCCACAGGGGCTTGGAAGCTGTGAGGTGTGGCAGACTGAGGTAACTCACTTCCCTCAGTTTGGCAGAATGAAATATGTACCTGTCAGCATCGACACCTTCTCTGGGGCAGTCTACGCCTCTGTCCACACAGGGGAAAAAGGTGAGCATGCAATCAAACATCTGCTGCAAGCCTTTTCAGTGCTGGGAGTGCCCAAGGAAATAAAAACAGATAATGGCCCAGCATATATTTCTAAGGTCTTCGAGGAGTTCCTGCAGGACTGGGGGGTGAAACATGACCCGGGCATCGCACATCTCCCAGCTGGTCGAGCCGTGACTGAGTGAGCCCATCAAATGCTCAAGCAGGTCCTATGACATCAATGGGAGAACTGCGTTGGCATGACACCCCAACAACGCCTCTGCAAAGTCCTCTTCACCATCAATTTTCTTAATTGCTTGATTGAAAACCTGAACCCTCCAGTGGCGAGGCACTTTGTCTCGGATCAGAACGTTCGACTCCAAGAACATCCTCCAGTCCTGATAAGAGATCTGGAGACGAACAAAATTGATAGTCCCTACAAGCTGGTCACCTGGGGGCGGGGGTATGCGTGCGTGTCCACCCCCATGGCCTTAAGGTGGATCCCACAAAGGTAGGTGAAGCCTTATGTCCCAAAGCACACCTCTAGATCCCCAGACCAAAGTTTGACAGTTGGAGTTGTCCATCTGGTAGAGGGGGGTGAGAGAGCTTCTCCTAACTTTTTATCCTCTTCTTTTCCCGATCTTCCCTTCCTCACTTGCTTTGATTTTGAAGACATATAATAATTTCTTTCTTTCCCATTTTATTTTAGAGAGCAAGAGCCATGCCACTGCATACAACACCTATGCTTCCCATCCTTGTTGTGGTGACCACCACCTTGCCAACCTTGGACCCATGGATTGTCCCGCAACCTGGACAAAATATCTGGGTCATGCTGGCAGAGACCCTCCAGGCAAGATCACATCTGTTTAGCCATGGCAGCAGCAGAGAACCCAATGTCCACCTGCCTGGTGGGGATCCCTTTTAAATTAGAAGAATATCCCGAACAATTAATAAAATACTATAATAAATCCCTCCCCAATAATAAAGTAACTAGCCCCCTCCAACACTGGAGAAAGTGGATGAAAAGACTCCCGGAATCCTCAAATGAGCCCCAGGAGTTTAATATTTTAGGTTCCTCTTCTGCCCCATTTTGTGTTAACTTCAATTATGAACCCTCAATGGAAAACACCATAATTGGCAACGTAAAAGGAAATCCCCAAGCAGCGGCCTGGTGCCACCAAAAACATGAAATTAAAATCACCACCTTTCATCATGATCAACCGCGTAAATTGGCTAAGGGCACACTCCTTATTTATAACGGCCGCACTTGGGCAGGCATGCCCTCTCGCCCCCACAGAGGCCCATGTACTCTCTGCTGGTTGACTCTGTTCACCCCCAACAAAACACAAATTAACAGTTGGACTCACCCTAAAAAACTGACTGTCCAAAAGAGAGATCTTACTAATCTGGACGAAAATTGCGACTCTGAAATTATTCATTGGGCGAAAACCAAACGGATTGCGGTCTCTGTTTTCTTGCCTTGGGTGGCCGTGGCAAAATCTCTAGGTGAATTGGGCCACCTAGAGTGTTGGGTGGCGAAACAGGCCAATTTAACATCAACTGTGCTAAGTGACCTTCTTGAAGATGAAGTTACCAGGCAGGCCACTTTACAAAACCGAGCGGCCATTGGCTTCCTTCTGCTGCTGCATGGACATGAATGCTTGGAATTTGAGGGTATCTGTTGTTTCAATCTATCGTCGAGAGCCACCAATATCCACCAGACCATCCAGTGCATGCGAGACATGATCAGCAATCTAAAAAACTAATCCGAGGACTGGCTCAGCAACATTTTTCAAGGATAGGGAGTGGCTCTCCTCCGTTCTACGGACTATTATTTGGATTATTTTAGTTTTAGTTCTTATTTAAATTATGTTATCCCTTTTCAAAAAATTTTGTATGTCTACCCCATTTAATGTTACCCCTGTCAATATGAGTACAGATATTGTTCCCCCTGCATCTCTTGACCCTCCTCCCTACAGTGACCCTGACCCAGTTAATTTACCCCCACAAATCCCTTCCTCCTGGTTTTATGATTTATATCCCCAATCTGAATTCTGCCCAGATCCCTCTTAGCAACACCTATGGGAGCAGTTCCCTACACTCAACACAGCTCCACCTGGACAGTGTGTGGGCGATCCAGGGCCTAGCCAGGCTCCGGGGACAGCCACGTCACATTGCAGCTGGAGAAGGTTAGAAAGTATTTGGGACCCTACTGAACAAAACTCCCCGTGTTTTTCCCTTGTGTGTGCTAGATCCAGGAGCAGTAAGTGGAGAACTGAAAGGTAGAAAAGAACTGCCTGGAAAAGTTGTGTGATAAAAGAAGACAGCTAAGAGAAATACTGGAGCTATTAAACCCCTCTCACTTACCAATGCTGTTTCTTGCACCTTCAGTTTCATCTCCTTCTCGCAGTCTATCTATCCTACCAAATATGCCTACCTTTCAAAATTACCCCAGTTTTGAACTGGAGGTAGCAACAGCTGCCAGAGACCATAGGATGTGATTATCTGTCTCCTGTCGATTTTGTTTAAACATATGCTGAACTGTAAAGGTCATTTTTCTAGTGTGACTTTGGAGTACTCTTAATGATGGTCTTATAACCAACTGACCTCTGTACCTGACAGAGATTAAACATCTTGGACAAATTTTCATTGCTTGAATCTGTGCCAAATCCTTTTAATATATGGAGGACTTGATCACTTTTTAACTGGTGATGTAGTACAAACAAGGTTCAGTTGTTTGATGCTAAGATTCCTGCTTGATTTTTGCAGTAAAGGAATAGAAATTCATAACCACTATGGGAATAGCAAAAGAAAACATATCTGTGCAGATCTTTGTTGATAGCCTAATCTGATGCCTCAGTACATCCTGCCTGGACAAGGTTGAGTGATGCTGCAGCAGCCAGCAGTACTACAGCCATGCTACCTCACATGATGAAAATACATTATCTGTGCTTATCATAAGAAGCATAACCTCAGCTTTCAAAATAAGGGATATACTTTTTAAGTATTCATATTGTGGAAATTAAATTAGTTCATATTGTAGTGCTGGTTTTAGCAACTTGTACTTACTCTGCTTTCAGCATTTAGACTTAAACATACCTGAAAAATCTCACTTAATATACACTGGGGCTATTTTCAGGGGTTTCTTTTATGCTCCATTGGCTATTAACATTTCACAGCATGTCACAACTGGCCATTCTGATTCTATTGAGCCTTGCTGAATGGGAATTTTTCTATCATTTAAGAGCAATTCATTGCACTGCCTGTATTTTATATCATCTCCCCAGAAATAGGGATGATGACAGGTGATGTCTCAAAAGATAAGTAATCTTCCACTACATACCCTCTGTCTACAGTGAGTTCTCTAGATGTTGTACATGAGGTTCACCAGGAAAATTCATCATGGCATGTTACCTACTTTATTTATCCATTCCATTTGATACACCTACTAAAAATAGCTGTTCTTAGATGAGTGAATCTTGTCCTCTCACTTGTATTAGTCTGCAGGATCTAACTCTGTAGCTAATTTTACAAAACTGAAGAGTCATAAGATGAATGGGCTGCATTCAACTACTAAAAAAAAGGGAAACTGTATCCTCCAGGGATATTTTGATGATTTAAAAATTCCTTAGGATATATGTCAATTAAAAGGAAAAAGGAAGAGGAAGGATTCCATACACTCTTTCATGCTTATTTCCTCTTCTTCACTGTTGTTTCCCTTTTATTGCATCTATCCTCAGAAAAGCTTTCTGTGACCAAATCAGTTTTGCCATTTTGTATACCTTTTCTCTTCTTTACTTTTGCATATTTGTTGTGGTTTAACCTGGAAGGCAGCTGAACGTCTCACAGCCACTCACTCACTCACTCTTCCCACCTCAGTGGGATGGTAGATGGAGTTGCATAGGAAAAATAAAATTCATGGGCTGAGATAAGGACTGTTTCATAGGACAGAAAAAGAAAAAAAAAAATAAAAATAGACTATGCAAAACAAATGTTGCGCAATGCAATTGCTCTCTACCTGCTGACTGATGCCCAGCCAGTTCCTGAGTAGCAGTCCCTACTAACTAGGCCGCCTTTCCCCCTTGTTTATATACTAAGCATGAGACTATGTGGTGCAGAATGTCCCCTTTGCCAGTTTAGGTCACCTTGTGCAGTTGTATCTCCTCCCAACCTCTTGTGCCCTCCGGCCTGCTGGCTGGTGTGAGAAGCAGAAAAGGCCTTCCTTGACTTTGTGTAGCAACAACTAAAACATCCCTGTGTTATCGACATCATTCTCATCCTAAATCCAAACCCCTGCACTGTGACAGTTACCAGGAAGAAAATCTATCCCAGCTGAAACCAGGACAATGTTCTAGGTTACACTACTGCTATGGGAGACAATATTTCTACTTATTTCTAGGCATTTCCTGTATTTTTATTATTAATGACAGTGAGATTAGAACCAAGTTCAGCATCAACCAATGGCTGACACAGTGGTCTTAGTATTTCTGATAAAAATGGGCAGACAACAGTCAAATTTTGAAGGAGAGGGTCATGATTATAAAACTTTGCTCACATTTTGAGCTTATGTTGATACTTTAAGTAGAGAAG
Source organism: Phainopepla nitens (assembly GCA_013400175.1). Classification (NCBI taxonomy): domain Eukaryota; kingdom Metazoa; phylum Chordata; class Aves; order Passeriformes; family Bombycillidae; genus Phainopepla; species Phainopepla nitens. The sequence goes on along the minus strand of VXBQ01013277.1, from coordinate 153,997 downwards.
ATAGATGACTGAATTTAATAGATTCTCGCCACTAGAATGGTTTTCTCTACACCATGACTGAAAACTGCACTGACAGGAGACCACAGAAAAGCCTGCAAAACCTAAGCTTTAGGTTTACATTGGCTTAACATTTAAGCCTGGTTTAACATTGACAATAAATGTCCTGTGCACTAAGACAGAAAGGATGGGACAAATTGTGATTTGCTGGGCATAGGAACAAGGACACAAGGGAAAAAAAAAAAGTCTTTTACCCAGTCTTTCCTTTCTGTGCTCAGAGGCAGGCTGTAGAATACAAGAAGTGATGAAAAACAGCAGCTGCAAAAATACTGAGCAGGCCAGCCTTTCTGCAGAGGTGGTGCTGAGCAGGTCAGCAAGGTTACAAACTGAGGTGGGTTTAGGACCCATATGAAAAGAGTACATCTACAACAGTCACAAGGTCATGCAAATATCACTTAAGTATCCATGAATATCTGAGCTGCAACTGCTGCAAAAAATTAAAGTGGGTTTTTCTTCCAGTATAATTCTACAGGTAAAAATATATTTTTGTATGTAGGATCAATCCCCACGAGAAAATTTGTGTTCCAAAATAACAACGATTTCCCTTTTCCTTAGTTAATTTATCATGGAATAGAAATGTCCACACAGGCAACTTTACATTAATTATCTTATAAGATTGTCAGTGGTTCATTTTTTCAGTGAGTCATGTTTTAAAACTATTACTTGATGGAAAACCCCTCAACCATTGAGGAAGAACAGGAACAATATTCATATTGCTGTGTTCTGGGATAGTCATGTTGTATGCAAAATCCACTGCCCTCTTTGGACAAATCTGGACCATAACACAAAGCACTGTCAGCAATGAAGCACTGTGATTAGCAGTTTAGGAGAGAAATGTGATGCAATCAGAAAGGAACCCAAAGAAGCAACAAAGATGGTAGCCAAAAAATTATATATCAGCAGTACTATTTCTAAAAATAATGGTTTCCAAACTTTTCCACGAGGCATTAACAGCTCTTTAAGGGATAATCTTTATTGCTTTGTAATGTACAAAGAAATAAACAGCTGCTGAGATTGATTAATAGCCAAAGCAAAGTTGAGGCATGTAATCAATCTAAAAAGCCATTTATTGTGAATATACTACAAAGCAATAGAGATTATTGCTGTTGCACAACATACCATAACAGAAAACACACAGACACATACACACACAAAAACAGTGTTTTCTTTTCAAAGCTTGCAGTGCTATGCTGCCTTTTCCCTGAGCTTTTCTCTTTAACGAAGGCAAGCAACTGGCCTTAGAGCAAGCAATCTACTGGGAAAAGTAATACTCTAAGAACTTCAGTGTTATCTAAAGGAGAAATAATATTTAGTTTTTTAGTTCTGTAGCTAGAAATACAAAATTCCGGGGTATTCATCTTGTCCTTGGTAGTGCTATTCATATTACCAAGAAAAACAAAAAATTAGCTTACCAGTCAAAAAAATCATCTAATTCATGCAAATGCAGTGCTCATTTAGAAACAACGGCTGTTTACTTTTGTGGGGTATTTTTATGAATGGCTACTAAATCACTTCAATTTTCTTCAGAGTAATACTGAATGAAACAACTGCCTTTCAGCTCCAGCTATTTCCAGCAGCTACCCGACTCATTCTTTTAATCCAACTTTAATAGAGCTCTTAATATAGTTTGGTTTTTGACTCCTCCAGTCCTCCTGGGAGGCTATTTCAGAATCTTACCTCTCTACTAGTTTTAAACCTTTTAAACAATTTGCATTCTGATTTTTCCAGGTCAGATCATGCTCATTTGTTCCTGAACATAAATAAAGTATAAATTGCTTTTTTATCTTCTTTAAAGAGGTGATATGAACACAGTCTCTCACCCTTCCCTTTGGCCTTATAAACAAGCTGTGCCACTGTAGCTTTATGGCATGGTAGGCTTGTCCCTGGATCAGTCTCACCACCCTTCTCTCTCCACTCATGCCAGTCTCAGTCTCTCTCTCCTGAATGCTCTGGATGGCACTAAGCTACAGAGGGGCTCCCAACACTGCCTCCTCCTGATACACATTCACAATATCTACCAGAAATACCTCACCCAGTAGACCCAAGGATCAAATTTGCCTTTTCCACATCTCCTTAACATTTGAAGCCAGTGGTTAACTTGCACTTCCAGGCACAACTCACATATTTCTGTTTCTGAACTGATCCCCTTGCAGCTTATGACAGAAATTTGTATTAGTGTAGAAGGGCACAAGCTTGCAATTTGCACTATTAAGTTTCTGTCCATTTTTATTACTCTAGTTCTCAAGGTTATTCAGGTCTTCCTGTATCATATTGCCATCCCTTTCCTTATTAATGATGTCTCCCACTTCCATGTCATCAGCAAATTTTATTAACAAACTCTGTCTTCCTATTTTAAGGTAATGAATAAAAATATGACTGAAGATGTATCCTTGAGGAACTCTTGGTGAAATACTCAAAGTCAGGTATCACAACAGTAGGAACTGAATTCTCCAATTTCACATTTGCAGGAAATACAGTCCAACTCAATGAAAATTAACTTTTAGATCCTAGTGGATCTAAGCTTTTCAAACTGTTATCTTCAAAAACCTCAAACTATTTCATATCTGCAATTACTAAAAACTTAATAACATCTACTTAAAAAAAAATTTGGAGTATAAGAATTGTACTCATGATGTAGTAGTCCCTTTGGCTGTTTCTGAGCATTGACTCTGGGAGTTAAAGCAATTGTTTTAAAGTTATTACTGCCTTAGCAGTCAATTTTACCATTTATCCAGCCTTATATTTAATTTCTTATCACCTTCATACTATTCCTGCAAGTCCCAACTTCCCTGGAGAAGATGATCTCCAGACTTGAGATGATATTCTCCATGAACTCCTTTTCTCTGTGGGTCTGAAATATCAAATTTCCTCATGTTTCTATTTTCAGCAGCCATACCATTTTTCTTTCAGGAAACGCTGGACCTAGATTCATGACCTTCTTATCCCTTCTCTACTTTCTAACATCTTTCCCTTTTTTTTTTTTTTTTTTTCCCCCAGCTGAAGAGTTCAGTGTTAGCAAAATCAATGAAAATATTTCGATCATTATCAGTGATATTTCTTTACTCCTGCTGGTATTTATTTGCAAAGGGATTGTCATGGAAGTACATGGCCTTTTGTCAAAAATTCTAAAGAAAACTCCCACTTACAGCAGCCAAACTGAAGCTTGTACCTATCTCAGCTGTGTCTAACCCTACACTTGTGCTCACGAGGCATCCCGAGGCTGTGCACACCACTGCTGCTGCTGCTGGCCTTGTTTGAACTAGAAAGTTCTACTGGCAGAAGTTCTGCTGGCATGTGCTACTGACATAGCTGTTTTGGCAGGATGTGTTCACATCTGGCTGTTTTTTAAAGATGCCCTATGCCCTCAGATCATCAGGCTTTAATCAGCAAGAGAAATTTGGTGCGCTGGGAGGCTAACCCAGAGTAGCTTGTGCCACATTTGGTAGATTGCTTTCTGGCCATTCTTTGCAGCATGTTGTGGAGCTGCACTGTGTACTGTGAGGTACAATGTCCCATCCTAAAACCTGTGTAAATATCGGGTCAGATTTAAAAATGCTTTTCTATCTCGTACAATAACCTATCTTTGTATGTGTTGTTTTTCCATATTGCAGATTTCTCACTGCCAGAAACCCAGACTGTATCCAACAGCAGAGCTCTGTTATTCATTTAGAGCAGATGAAAGAATTCTTTCATATCCAAAGAGGAGCTTAAAATATTGGGTACTGTGGGCAAGTGGGACATAGAGAGAATGAATGGTAGCTAACTATTTGCAGTAAGTATTTGCTAAACTACAAGAACAAATTGTAGTTTCGAGACATACTGTAAGCACTGGATGAGGGAAGATTTCAGGGTTGGATGTAAAGTTTATGTTATCCTCACAGCACATTCACTCTGAGTTAAGAGCTGCTTAAAGCAAAGACAGTGGGGAAATAGGTGGTGCCAGCATTCTGGAAAGCTGTGCCAATCTGGGCATTTTGGCATTATTTGAGGTGCTCAGACTCCAGTAAGATACACAAAATTAAGTATTTCCTGCTATACAGTCTTTTCATGCTTGGTAATGTACTGGAAATCAGAGATGAACCTGACACAATGAGCTTTACTGATTGTGATGGAACAGTAAATAAGGTTTATGTCCAATTCAGTCCCATCTTGTTTTGAATACATAAAATGAAAGCAGTGCTTCTCTGTGGTGATCTGTCTAGAGATTATTTTATATCAATGTTGTTTGTGAGAAAGCCCATGCTTTCCTTCCCATCTATACTGTTGTCATTAATAGAGGTACAAAGCCAACCCTGGCAGCAAAGACAAGGCAGATCTGGTTGGAAAGGTGTTTGTGGAAACAAAAATGCTGTAACTTGACAAAAATAACACCAACCCACAAACCTTAAATTTAGCAGTCTCCTGCAAAACACACAAAGAGTCTCATAGGGTCCCTCCATTTGAGTGGAGTTTCACCCTGTTTCCTGAATTCAACACAGGAGCAGTGGCAATGCTTTGTATTTTTCCATAACATTTCCAGATATTAGAGACAGGTGGATTCCTTAGATAGCTATCATACATGTAGAATATACAGATGGATGGAAAACACATAGAGACCATATGTAGGCATGGAACCTGCTGGACTTGTGCATTATCACAGAGGTAAGGCAAGTTCCAAACAATGAGTCTGACATGTTGTGGACCTGCAGCACTTGTGGTCTGAAAACAGGCTGAGAGAGTTGGGGTTGTTCAGCCAGTAGAAGAGAAGGCTCTGGAAAGACTTAGAGCACCTTCCAGTACCTAAAGAGGGCTACAAGAAATCTGGAGAGGGACTTTTTACAAGGGTATGTAGTGACAGGATAAGGGGCTTTAAACTGGAAGAGGACAGGTTTAGATTAGATATTAGGAAGAAATTCTTTACTGTGAGGGTGGTGAGACACTGGAACAGGTTGCTCAGATAAGTTTTGGAAGCTCCACCCCTGGGAGTGTTCAAGGCCAGGTTGGATGGGGCTTGGAGCAGCCTGGTCTAGTGGAAGGTGCCCCGGCCCATTGCAGGGAGTTGGAACTAGATGATGCTTAAGGTCCCTTCCAACCCAAAGCATTCTATGATCCTATGACTTTTTGAACTTTGGCTGAAAACTAGTATTTCAGCAATCTTAACATGCCCTCCCACCAGATACAATCTGCCAGGAGAATCTGTTTGGAGGAAAGGCAAGGAATGCTGGTCTAGATACCTTGAGAAAGCAAGTAAGATCACCGTGTTAATGCACCAGCTCTATTTAGAGAATCTCCTTACTCAATTACCTATGTGTGTTCAGTGAGCTCCCTAATGGGTTCTGTATTTCAACAGTTTTGACTTTATCCACATCTCTGTGCCCAGAAATCCCTTCCAATTTAGTCAGTTCTTGGTATTCTTCACCACAGGCTTCTGTGAATTATAAGTGCAGTGTCCAAATTCAGTATACTCCATGAGGAATCCACAGCCGTTGTAAGTTGTGCACAACAAAATGCTCATGAAAGAAACACCTTGGACCACTAAACTGAAGGTGATGTCTTCTGAGAAAAAATATGCCCTTTCTTTTTCACTCTTCACTGGTTCTTAACATGCTCTTTAGGCTCTACGTTGGATTGCAGCCTTCAGTGACTTTCACATTTTTCTTCCAAATTTATTTATTCTTCAGAAAAGGCTGTTTCTCCAGGATTTCTTCCTGTCTGGCCTGAAGGAATTTAGGTCTTAAATTGACAAACAGCACCAAAGTCATGGGGAGTTCTGTTCATCTAGCTGTGTCAAAAGGCAGAGTAGAGGAAAAGCAGGCATTTCACTAGCATGCCAGGGATTTCCAGTCACTGACAGAGGCAGCAGAAATATCAGGAAATCAGTGAAAGCAATTGCACAGTGAGCGTGCAGCTGACAGATTGCTCACAATGTTTAGTTAGTTGCTTAGTAGTTAAAAGAAGTCTTTGCATGCTGTGTGTCAGCACAAACATAGGCACAAATGAAGTGTATTTCCCTTGGGAAGCTGGCATAACTTCACTGGGACATCTCAGCTTTTGGGGAGAATTGGGCACTGAGGGAATGAATTGCTGGTCAGAGAGAGGGTAAGGGGCAGGATGCAGTGGTCAAACCACATTAAGTGATACAAGCCAGAGATCGATCATGGCAACTTCCAAAATCTAAAATTCAGCCAAATCTGAATAAGATTTTAAGAAATTTAAAAAAAAAAAATTTACATCTATCACAGAATATTTAAGGTTTGGAAAAAACCTCTCGAGATCTTCTAGTCCAACACCCTTGCTCAAAGCAGTTAGCTAGAGAAGGTTTTTCAGGGACTTTTCCAATCAAATTTTTAATACTACCAAAGATGGAGACTATACAAGCTCTATGAACAACCTGCTTTAGTGTTTGAGATGTTTAAAGGTGACCACTCTCATAACAGAAATTTGGTTTTACAATTAGAGTTTCCTGTATTTCAGTTTGTGCCTTCTTTCTCTTGTTCTTTCACTGAGCATGACCAAGAAGTCCGTCTTCATCTTCTTTGCACCCTTCCTTCAGATATACATGGGTAAGATCCCACCAGGGCCTTCTCTTCTCCAGGCTGAACAGTCCCAGCTCTCTCAGCCTTTCCTCATACTAAAGATGCCTCAATCCCATACTTATCTTAGTGGCCCTTCTCTAGACTCCATTATGTCCCTGTTGTAGTGGAGACACCATGACTGGACCCAGCACTGCAGTTGTGGCCTCACTGGTGCTGCACAGAAGGAAAGGATCAGTTTTGTCTATCTCCTGGCAGTGCTTTTCCTAATGCTGCTGGCCACCTCTGCAGCAAGGGCACATTGCTGGTTCAACTTATGTCAGCTGGCACCACCAGGTCCTTTTCTGCCAAGCTGCTTTCCAGCCAGTTGGCTCCCAGCATGTACTGGTACATGGGGTTATTCCTCTTGAAGTGCAGGACTTCACATTTCCCTTTGTTGTGCTTCTTGAGATCCCCCTTGGCCAGTTCTCCAGCCTGTTCAGGTCCCTCTGAATGGCAGCACAACCATGTGATGGTACCAGTCACTCCACCCAGTTTTACACCCTCTGTAAACTTGCTGAGGGTGCACCCTGAGGATGAGTGGTCCCCAGCTGCATTTTGTGTGGCCAATCTCAACCCTTTGAGCTCTGCAGTTCTGCCAAATTTCAGTGCAGCTCCATATCCATCCTAATAGCCCATGCTTCATCAGTTTATCTGTCAGGGTGTAATGGGAGACAGTCAAAAGCCTTACTTAAGATAAACAGCGTACAACGCTCTCCCTTCATCCACCAACTAGTCATCTCATCATATACCCAGCACTCCTTCCTGTGACAGATTTCCCTGCAGCATGTAATGGAGATCTCCATAAACTTGCTTTATTAAGACTTACTGGGCCACTTGGTATAGAGGTTGCTTCTAACTGCTATAAAATGAACTGCTCCACCTGCCTTTGTAATGATCTACAAGTGATACAAAACATTGAGCTTATTTAACAGCACATACCAGATGGTTTATGCAAGGTTGAATATGACAGGAAGATTTTTGTCCAGATTGAGGGTGGGACTGTTGTTACTGTTGTTTTATTTTGATAAAGAGAAAAGAAATATGGACAAATGGGGGCTGCATTGCTATTTGTGTTGCTTAAATTGCACCGGAGGCTGCTTTTACAGGTCAGCAACTAGAAGCAGCAAATGTGGCCAATGAACACTTGGTGGGCAAAGTGCTTAACATTGTTAACTAATTCTGAATTGCATTGAAATATTGGCCTGGTATGTTTGGATATTCAGATAAGTTTCATCTCTAGACAGATTTAAGTCAGACCAAAACTTGAGACTGGATCCCAGCACAAAATCCCTTCCATGATTTTCAAATCAAACAAAATTTTAAAAAAATTATATTTAATGAATATGACATAATTGAATTTTTTTCATTAGTTAGGCAGAAACGTTCAGAACACACTGCTTTTACCTTAGCCATCACTTCAGCAAATACTAGCTTACCAAGACCTAGCCAATTTCTAGGTTTTGATGATATTTCCATCCTAAAGCACTGTTACTGCAAACAAGATTTAATTATGTACCTGCATTTAAAAGAGATGCTGAGAGAGTTCCTTCAGTAAATAGCACAAGATAGAAAGGATTTCAGTGAGAAAGTTGTAACAGCTGAGACATAATACAGAGATCACAAAAGAAATATTTGCTATAATTGCCAAAGCTCAGGAAATGAATAAAATTTAACTCTTCAATATGATAACCTAGAAAATAGAGAGGAGAAATAATGTGCATATGAAAAGGATTAAAGTAGAAGCCAAGAAAGAAAGCTTAGTGGGCTTAACTGGGTGGATTTAAAAATTGTTTAAAGAATGATGAGATAACAGTAAAAAGAAATTCAAACTGGCTTTACCAGGAAACAGATCTACACATTTTCCTGTGAAACTTCCCTTGTATTATTTCAATAAAAGAAAGTTTCAGCAGAAAGTAACAGAAAATGAGCTAACTGTGAATGATCTGAAAATAGCACACATGCATGTGCACACACACATCATTCTTTCGGCTTTTAAAGAAGAATATACAGAGAAGAGAGGGTGCAATAATAATAAGGTTTTCATTACTTCTGAGAAAGAAGTAATGCAAAAGAAAGAGGACTAGATGTCTAGTAATTGGAGATAAAGTGGAAGCTAGCGGAGATAATGGCATGTGTTATGTAAACCAGGTAGCGTTACACGCGGAGATCTTTTTACTGCTATCGTAATGCCTGTCAGAACCAAAAAAGGAACTGGAAGAGGGTATTTTTCTAGAAGAGAGGGGCATAACAAAGCTTTTAATAAAAATCAGAAAGACAGATTAAATTTAAAATATCCACACGGTTCTTGTCTAGCAAACATGAAAAAGTAAAAGTCACATTGCAACTAGTAAAAGGAACTTCAAGCTAGTAATATATATATATATATACACACATTTACATACAAAAAAATATATACAAGACGAATTTATTCAGGGAGTGCTTTCAGATACATCTGAAGCATATAATAAAGGAACAAAGGAATAACTTTGGTCAGATGGAGCTGTATTTGTTGTGTTTTTTTATTTTTCACAGAGGTAACAACTACCCTCCTACAGCAGTTTTGAGATAAATTTCAAAATGCATTCAGAAATAGCGAACAAAGTCAGTCAGAAACAACTCACTTGCCACAAAAGGCCTGTCTTTGTTGTTGTTACATGTCTGGAGATTTTCTGATACGGGCTATGATCACATTACTCACTGCAATAGCAGGAGGCAGGCGAGGGAGCTGTTGAGGGAGCTGTCTGGTTCACCTGGCCAACAGGATCCCGAAACCTGGAGGTGGATGCATTTTTGGTGGGACCCTGCCAGGAGGCAGCCTGGGGAAGTCACTGCAAGTGACCCCTTTGTGCTACTCTACCAAAGCCATCTGGCCTGTGGGACCCATGTGTGTGAAGCTCTGCTGCAGCCAATGTGAAAATGTCCATCTTTCAGAGAACAGGAGGCAAGCGGGAGATGTGACAGCACTTCTGCCCTGCCAGGAAACCACTAGTGCAAGCAATCCAACCTTCACTGCCCGACCAGAGTGACCCAGGCACAGGACAGGAGTTTGTGGCTGCTGCTACTCCGTGTCGGAGACCCCGGTTTTTTACTCTGGAAAACTTTCAATGTCTCCATTTTGAACCTGTAAATTTGAGCTCGGAGAGAAGGTATTACAATGATGCTGACACCCAAAGAGTCAGAAATGGCCAACAATTCACCCAGAGAGTAACAGAGAATGAGAAGGAGGTTGGGAAACAGTCTTGCCTTTTCAGTGAAACAGGCATCATAGCTTTAAAGGACTGACCCTGAACAAAGGACCATCTGGGCTTTTATCCAATAGTCTGGGGTCATCCTGTGAGTGTTCAGCTCCTGCTGTGGCACCTGTCTGTCTACTGTCACTTGCTGTGTCTCTTGTCACCTGTCTGGCCACAGGTCCCATGCCCTTTGTAATGCAAGAATTCAGTGCCAGTTCGCAGTCTCTTCATTCCAGCCACCGTGGAGACTCAACCACCACTGACCACCAAATCAAGAAACCCACCAACTCACAAAAGAAGAGAAAGATTGAGCATGAGGACTAATTAGCATGAGAAACAAGAGAGTTATTAAACCAATAGAAAGTAAAAAACTAATTAATAGAAGAACTCGCCAATGAACTGCAATTCATTTGCTAAAATGTGTATTTAGTATAATTGAAATTAGAGTGCCATGGTTCAGTTGACAAGGTGGTGTTCAGTCATAGGCTGGACTCGGATGATCTCAGAGGTCTTTTCCAAGCTAATCGATTTCATGATTCTGTAAATTTTTGAGAATCTGAGTGTAACACTCCCACAGTGCACCCTGCACAGAACGAAAAAGGTCTCCTCTTTAAACTGGGCCCAGTGTCTGCGTTTAGCATCCCTAAATTGGCAGGAGGTCACACCAAGTAACTTCTGCCCACTGTGCCCTGGGCTCCTGCCAGCCAACACCACGCCCTCCCTAAACCACTAAACGTGGGCCAGGACTGCCCAGGGCCCGGAGCTCTCCACCAGGAACCCCCCATCCTGCGGGCCAAGGCCGCGGCAGGAGCCCTCCCTGCCCGTGGGCTTTGGGCCCGCCGTCCCCGGCCCCGGCCCC
>VXBQ01013277.1:67799-143143 GCA_013400175.1 Phainopepla nitens | reverse complement strand
GAGGCGGTGGCGGGTCCCGACCGAGTCCCCCGGGCAGAGCCCGGTGCCCCCCGCCCGCCCCCGGCCGTAGTGCTCGTCCCTGGGGGTGCCGCCCGGCCGGGCGGGGGCGAGGAGCCGGACGGTGCGGTAAGTCGGGCGGGAGGCTTTGGAAAGCGGCCGGAGACTGCTAACCCCTGTGCCGCTTCCCGGCAGCTTTCCCGTGCTGGGAGAGGGGCTTGATGGTCGGGTGTGGGCTGGGACAGCGTTCACTCCACAGGTGCTGCGTATTGGAGGGGGTTCCTCTTGGACGTGTTGTCCCGCGGCTGCGCTGGAAAGCTAACTCTGCTGAGAACTCGCCTAACTTCGTTCTTGTTTCTCTTTGACAGCGATTTCTCTGCGTCAAAATTTCACCAGAGTGAAAGCGCATCAGTTGTGACTGGTAAGTTGCGGGTGTTCAGAATTATGTCTGATAGTAGCTATTATTTGCATATTCCTGAAAGGAGGTTGTAGTGAGGTGGGGGCCCATCTCTTCTACCGTGCCTGCAGTGATAGGACAAGGGGAGATGGCCTTAAGCTGAGACAGGGAAGATGCACATTAGATATAAGATGAACAAAAATTCACTGTGAGCATGACCATGCACTGGAATGGGTTGGCCAGGAAGGCGATGGAGTCATCAGTCTTGGACATGTTTAGGAGACATCTGGATCTGGCACTGGTTGATGTTGTTTAGGGGTCACAGGGGCAGTGTGGGGTTGGCTGTTGGACTTGATCTTGAAGGTCTCTTCCAACTTTGATCATTCTGGGATTCTTCCTAAATGTGTATGTACCTGTGTGCTAAGTATTCGAGAGATTTGCTAGGGCAGACAGAACATGGATTTGGATGTCAGAGAGCAGAGTGCTCATAGCTTGAGTACAGGGCTTCTCACTGTAATTGTGATTGCAAATACACCCACTCTGCACCCTAGCAAGTAAATTACACTGGCTTTGAGATGCAAAAGAGGATGGCAGAGCCAGTGTGAGATGGCAGAGCCAGTGTGGTGCCACATCTGATGTAGTCAGCCATCCTTCTCTCATCTTGATTGAACTGAGATAAGAGCTGTGAGAGGACAGATGTCTCGCTTCTGGACATTGCTGGGACTAATGTGTGGATCCTGTACTGCTGTCTACTGCTTTAAAATCTTCCTGTACAGCAAACACCAGACTTCTGGAGTAAACAACTGAGGAATAAAGACAAGAGCCCAAATATGGCTCTTCAGACACTGCCGTGATACTCTTCTACCTTCCAGCAGAGAGTCAGAGAGGAGCTCTTCACCTGTGCAAGTTAAAAGCTACTTGGGAAATGGTGACAGTAGGGAGGAACAAGATCTGTGTGTGCCAGTTATGCTGTCCTCATTGAGACTGCAACATTCCCTCTGTCTGTTTCCTGCTGGGACTGGGGAGCAAAATTACAGAATCATAGAATATGCTGAGCTGAAAGGGTCTCACAAGGATCATGAAGTCCAGCTCCCGGCTCTGCACAGGACCGTTCCCAGCTGTCTCAGACATAAGGCCTACAGAGAAGACCTTCCACTTAAGCTCAAAATTCTGGCTTGCAGTAGCTGGGGGAATAGGGAATGATAGTCTACCTTCTTTTTTCAGTGAGGACTGACTGTATAATTTTTCCAAACAAAGAGGTGCAGTGGAACTCCTTATTTTTTTTATTCACATTATAATAGAGGGAAGACTAAGAAGCATAGAGAGCAAAATTCAGTCACAGTGAAGGTAAGTAATATATTAATGGTAGTTGGAAATATTAAAAACACTGATAGGCTCCTGATCTGTTCCTGAGGTTTTTTTAATTATGCATCATTTAGTGAAACAGGTTGGTGCACTTCTCCTTAGCATCCAGTTTTATGTTGGATGTGCAACACAAAATTGCACACACTGTGCCAGAATGTGCAGGCTCTCAGAGAAAGGAGAAGCAACTGGAAAAGTTAAACTGCAGAACAGGAAGAACTGAACTAAGGAACTAAGGATATAAGATTTTTTCTTTACTCCATAGTTGAGGAATAACCAGATGATGGTGTCTGACCTACTGTCAGTTCATTGTCATGAACTGTGTGAGAGAATAGAAGTTACCAGATGGTCTGAGTCACAGTGTAGAAACATATTTTTGTTTTTAGGTAAGTTTGAAAGCAGAAGAGGAATTCTGCATGATGTAAGACTCATGATGAGTTTTCTGTAAAATGACAAGGATGATATCTACAGAGAGCTGCCCCATGACAGTGATAGGTTGTGAGCCCAGGGGTGATGGAGCAAGTCTGTCACTGCCCACTGCATTTCCCAGAAACTACAGCAGGACAGAATGCTGATTGGAAGTTGGGGTTTATAACTTATATTAGTGTTATCTTTCTTTGCCTGTGCTTGGGGGTGGGCTGGGGAGTTGTTTCTGTCAGAGGAAAAAAATTGATTGCTTGTTCTTTCTTGTCTCTGCTGATCAGTTCCTGATAACTGTGCTTCAGCTACTGATAATGATGCCTCTGACATATTAGGAAACTGCCCTTGGTAAGGTCGATAATATATATTGGGTTTTTCCTAAGTTGGAAAAACCTGTCTCTTTGCAGCATATTATTGAATTCCTGTTTTGGCTGTGGTGTTTCCTGAGTAATAGGGTGTCAAGAAACAGATTTTCTGTGGAATTGCAGAGGACCACATTTGGCCATCGAAGCCCAGTGATGTTAGCTTCCTGTAAAAAAACTGAAGGTAGATCCTTCCTGTCAGATGCTTTCTGGTTTTGAGTATTTTCCTACAGAACTGAGGAATAGAGAGGAAATGCAGTATCTGTGTACCTTATTTCCCAGTATTTCAGCACTGAGATTTACTTACTCTCTTTAACTATATTGGGGTAGCATAACCAGTGATGAATTGATAGTTTGTAATTTAAAACTAGCATAATACTGTATGCCTTTCACATATATTTTCCAGTGTTCTTCCTGTGCAGTACTTTGCAGAGGAATGCAAGCTTCAAAGACTGAAAATAGAAGAAAAGCAGAACCATATTACTGGCTGTCAGTGGCAAAGCCTAGGACCAGTTCTGAGATTGTAAATGAAGCCAGAGAAGCTCTACGAACAGTAAAAACTCAAAGGTCATTCACACCTACAGATGAACAAAGGAAGCTTTTTGGGTCTCAATTCTCACGATGTCCTCAAAGTAGGACCCCTTCAGTTTTTAGGTACTGTGGCTTTAAGATTTTTTTTCAAATATCCTTTAGAAGCAAGAGATTTGATTCTCTAATTATTCTTCCAGTGATTATTTTCCCTGTTTTAATCTGTATTCCTAATCACATCCTTTGCCTTCTTCTAATGGTCTTTACTGTTGGTGTTAATCTACATGTCCAGGAAGTTCCTGTGGGTTAGAGCTACCAGAGACAGTCAGTACACTAGTTTTCTATATGGAGAATAGTATAAGAAAATAGTCTGTTACTTACCTTTTCTTGAGACAATTGAATGCTTTTAGTTGAGAAAGTCTTCAGTTTCTTCCTAGAACATGTGAAAGCTTGCTTGTTTTCTATAACCTATGTGCTAGATCTTCTTCCAGAGCCTTCTGAGATCTTTTAAATGTAAAATTTTAGGTCCTTCAGTTTGAAGTGCTCATTTTCAAATGAAGTTTTTACTACCTCAAAATTATTTCTGGGTGGAGTTTTGTTAGCGTGAAGTGCTCTTGTCACTTTTCCTTTCTTCCCTTTCCCCATATTCACTGGCTAAGGAAGAAGCATGCAATAAAAAAAACTAGCTGATCACACAGCTCTGGGTCTGCTTTATTCTAACTATGTTTAATTTCTTTGGTAGTCTTGATACATCCAGTTTTGATTTTTCTGAATCAAGACCACATTCTGGTGTTTGTCTAAGCCCACTGACTCATGTAAGTACTCTGGAAATAACTCATGAAGTACTCATATAAAAATGTGTATCTAGGGAGTGTTAGGAAAAGAGATGGTGTAAAGACATTTGGGAAAAATGGAAGCTTGTTCTAACATTAGTCTGAGACTTAAAAAGTCAGTTTTGTCATTCTTTCTCCAAAAGAAACCTGAAAATAATTTAAACTACTCAAATATTGGTGTATTGCTTTATGATTCAAAGTGACATTAACAAGAATCAGAAGATGGATACTTGAGTCAGCTTTCTTGCTTAAATTTACTGAAATAGATGAAGTTCATGAGCATGAATATGTGCCAACAACATGCCCTTGCTGTGAAGGATGTGGCTGGTGGTGTCTGGGGCTGCATTAGGAGGAGTGTTGCTAGCAGGTTGAGGGAAGTGATCCTTCCCTTCTACTCAGCACTGGTAAGGCCACACCTGGAGTGCTGTATGCAGTTCTGGGCTCCACAGTACAAGAAAGACATTTTGCTACTGGAGAGAATCTGATGAAAGGCCCCAAAGGGATGGAGGGATGGGGAGAAATGAGAACATTCAGCCTGGAGAAGACCAAGGGAGGATCTTATCCATGGATGTAAATGCATGGATGAAAGGTGGGTGCAAAGAGGATGGGGCCAGCCTCTTTGCATGTGGCTGGACCAGAGGCAGAGGGCACAAACTGGAACACAGGAGGCTTCCTCTGAACTTCAGGAAACAGTTTTCCTGCTGTCAGGGTAACGAGGCCTTGGCACAGGTTGCCCAGAGATCTTCAAAAGCTTCTTGGGCATGGTCCTGGGCAACTGAGTTTAGGTGGCTGCAGTTGAATATGGGGCTTGGACCTCCAGAGGTCCCTTCCAACCTCATCTGTTCTGTGGTTCTGTGATCAGTAACTTGAAGGTAACTAGATGGTTGCTTTCTATTTGGCTTACATTTCTATAAAATGTCATGACTGTAGTTTATTTCAAAACAGAGATAGGTCCTTTAAGTCCTCTTTTCTCCCACTGTGAGAGCTGTGAATTGTTTTCAATTTATAAGTGTATCTGCTCTTTCACAGTTTTTTTATATTTGGTCTTCAAATATAAGATTAAGTCATGACCATTTGTTTAATACCTGAGATAACAGGTAATGTATTTATATGAATCAAGTTTAAAAATTCTGAGCATGTTTCTGTTTAGATTAAGTATATCTACATTTGGATTTAAGAACTGGTGTTAAATTTTCATTTATTTCGTATGTGAGAGTGGAAAATAATTAGAGAAAACTACTGACCAATGCAAAACCTGCTTTTTTTTTTTTTGCTTTATCAATGGATATAAGTCAGTACACTGTAAATTAAGAGCCTGTATTAATCATGGTGGTTGTGGGTAGTCAGTCTCATCTGTTAGCTTCTTAATACTGTGGAGAGCTCTGAAGGATTGGCTGGAGACTTTCTAGTGGATTCTTTATTTTAAGGAAGTTGTTCTTGATTTTAGAGGTCAGTGCTTTTATGTAGGGCAAGGGCACAACAAGTGCTTGGTACTAGAGACTCAGGGGCTTGTTCACCTCCAAGATGCAAGACACTGACATAAAACTAGGACTTTCATCTTTCTGGATCTGCATGATTTGTCTCATTGTGATAGAAAGTACTACACAGGATGTGAACATATGTGGAACATTTTGGAAATACTGTTTTAGCTCTCAAAAGCAAATCAAAGAATGGATGTATCTCTAGAATTGTTAGCAGTAGTCATGGCCACAGTATTTTCTTTGATAAATAAGCTTGCTGCAGATGTAGTTAAATGAGTATTTATGAGGAATAAATAATTCTGAGTTATTCTACTCAAGCTAGTTTTTGTTTTCTGCACCCCTGAATGTTGGCTTTTAAATAGCTTTCTGTGGTGATAATGGTGTAGACATCTGGTTTGTTGGGTGGAATGGTATCATTAGATTCAGGATACAAAAATTTCTTAATGAGCAAGCCAGTGTAACTTCTGTTCTCTTTTGAACTTAGCCCTTTGTTAGAAATTATGTGGGTTTCTTTTTTTTTTTTTTAATTTTTACTTAAATGAAAATTAAATTACCTGTGCTTTTGTTTAAAAGTTTTCTTTATTTTTGTCACAGAAACCAATACGAGTAATTTCTGAAAAAAAAGATGAAGCTTCTTCTGTTTTCCTTCCAACACCTCCTGCTGATGCTGCAGAGGTTAGAAAAGTCAGCACATCTTGGAAAGGCTTATTTAGAACAACTTCTCAGAAAGATTTATTTTCTGGTAAAGTGGTTCCTCTGGATCAGAGTAAGAATGTTTTGATACATATTATTTGCTAGAAAAATAACTGCATGATGGGTTTTAATATTGGTAATTACATGAATTAGTAATACATTAAAGGACCTGTGTGTCCTTTCAGTGTGAATTCTGGAAGTACTTAAATGGGTTTAAGGCAGTTATGAAACTGTGGTTTCCCAAAATGATGCTGGCTTGCACTACTGAAAGGGTGTTGAAAGCTAGTCAGGTGCCTCTTCTTCCTATAGGTTTCCAAGTAATGGAATTTTACTGAAAGTTGTCTTCAGTGAGTGAAATTAACATTAAATGCTGACATGCTTAAAGAGATAATGAGATGCCATCATCTAAGGAGATTCCCAGATGGATTATTGAGCATAAAAGGAGGAATAAAAAGGAATTATACGTCTTGACAGGCCTCCAACTACATCGTATTTGTTGTTAAGTTTCATTAGTGGAGGCTTAATAAAGGTCACCAAATGTGGGGTTTAAAAGTCATTTTCTTGAAGATGGGAAATGGCATCTTGGCTTCCTGTATGTTGGCTCATAATGAAGTGTGCTGGGACTGTGTCTTTATTTCAGAAGACTCATTTATAATAACAACAGTTCTTGCATTGTCCAGGATTGTTACTTTACACGATAAACTGAATATCTCACTTTCTACCTTATTGCAAAATAAGTCTTAGTACATAAAAAGTACTAAACTTTATTTCATTTTTATGTATTTATTCTGTAAATATATCTTTATATAATGTACCCCTTTGTGTAGCCTTAATAAGTTGGTGTTACTAATTGAAGAAGTTGAGAAGCTAGTGTAGTTGTAACCTGCCTTGGGCTCTTCTCCCCTTTTGGGATCATGCAAATGTTTATGTGAAGGGGGTTTTTTTGTGTTATTTATTGTTTTACTGCGTGTGTATAGAAGCTACAGGACTAACAACTACCTTGTTCCTGAATTCCTTCATCATGTTCAGATCCTGAAATACAATCACTTTTTTCTCAAGGTACAATCCACCTATTCGTAAAAGGGAAATAAAGAAGAAGAAATATTGAAACTTTAAACACAACCCCAAAAGACTTCAGGAAATACTGTTCATAAGAAGACATTAACTACCTTACTCTTAATAGTCTTAAACTTTCTCACCTTTTAAATTGATACAAGCAAATTTTTATAATGTAACATGTCAAGCTATAATTAATAACACTTAAACAAAGTATGTTCTCTTCAACTATTTCAGATGAAGTGAAGCTAAATTTTGAAGAGCCAACTATGGTGGTGAATAATCTTGACAGAAGTAATAATAACTGCTTAGCAGAACAAAAGTTGTACACATCAATTAATGATGAGAGTAGACAATTAATTTGTGATGAGCATACCAGCAGATCAGGAAGTGAAGACTCCATGGAAGGGACACCAGGAAAATTTTCACTTCAACTGCAAGGAGAGAGGTCAGCATTGGTCAAGTATGGTAATGTGTATCTTCCATACAACCTTCTTTCCAGATACTCAAATGTGAAAGTATCAAAATGCTTAAAATTAATGGAATTTGAAGATAACATTGCATATGCTTTAAAATGAAACTGTGTTTAGATTATTAGAAAAATTTACATTCTTTTAGGAAGTTTCTACATTCAGAAGACTAATTTGTAAAATATTGTTGGTAGAAGTTTGTTTGATATGATTTGTTTGATCATTAACATTTCTAAACTAAGTCTTCAAATCATTGTATGTAAAATCTTCAAGTTTAAATTTGATGTGCTTGCTTCTGTAGTTTAGTCCTGTTGTTTTATGATGCTATACCATCTTCACTTAGCTTGACAGATGAGCAGAACCATGCTTTCAGTTCTGGTATGTGATCATATACCAAAACCAGGCTTAAACTCTTTGGCAACAGAAGCAGAATTTTTTGTGACTTTGAATTTTTAGGGTTTTTTTGGGTTTTTTGGTTTTTTTTTTTTTGCATGACCAAATAGGTGTAAGAGATTAATGAGACCCACGTGCCTGCAGTCTGTTTTTACTAAACCTGGAACATCATATCCCTTCTTTAATTCATAGTCAAGTAATTTGTTTTCCTTTTGATTCAGATGTGAATGCTTGCACAGGGAGGAATGGTCCCGTGGCACTGTGTATCCTTGGCGTATCAGTTGCTGCATTAGCAGTCAGATGAGCAACTGTTTTGTGCTAATAACATTGCCAGATCTCAACAACAAAGAATGAAAAACACTTTATTTTCAAAACACATCCTTGTAAAACTTGTTCACTCTTAAAAATATTTATTTACCAGTAGGTATCGTCTTTCTAGCATGTTTGTATGCTTAGGGAAAAGCTATTTCCCTGGATATTCTTAAGCACCTTTGATATTAAAGGTTATGTCCTTAATTTTATAAAATGAAAGGCCTTTCATTTACTACCTCGATGATAGCACTTAATAGTTTAAGAGAATGTAGTCCATTGAGGTTGTTATAGTAAATTATACATAACAGAGCTATCATACCACTGTTTTATGTTAAACTGTAAGCAGGATTTTTTAAAAAAAAGACAGATTCTAAAAGAATGAAGACTTGTTGTAGCAAATTAAAAACTCCATGAGTGTGGAGGACAAATGAGAAAATAAGAGCAGAGATGAAAAAATGTAGGTGAGAAAAACAAAAGTAAAGCACCAAGGAGAATACTTTACTGCAATATAATTTTCCCCCTTTAAAATCAGTGATCTAATAACTTCTTAGATAAAGGCTGTTTGGAATATCATACTACATAAATTACTGTAGTTTGAATTCTGTTTAATAAAGGTGTGGTGTGAAGCATTTCAGTGTTGCAGTGCAAGTGGGTAGTTCCTTTTGTGGAATATGCACCTGCTGTTTTCAGTTCTGCTTTCTGTTAGGATTACTGTTTTAGTTGATGGTGTCCAAGTGCCTCTAATAAGAAAGGGTCAGTTGATACCTTTGCTAACTGAAAAGAATGACCTTCCTTCTCAGTCATAATTTCAAGACTTGCATGTATAATTGAACAGCTGACCCATTAGACATGCTTCCTGTCTGTTCAAAATTGTACACTTCTGTTTATAAGAACAAGAGCTCTGCAGGTTTTTGATTTTGCGTTTTTGTTGCTGGTGCTTTTTGCAATCACGAATCTCATACATCAGTTAAATTAGATCTCAAATTACTGGCCTTAAGATAATACAAAAAATTGCTTTCCAATATTGTCCTGGCTAGTTTTCTCCAGAATGGAAGAGGAATATAATATTCCTCCATCTTCCTGTGTTGAATGCAAGATCTGTATTTTTGAATGGCCCATATTTTCCTCTCCTGTGAATTGTGGATGCTTTCTGTGTACTTGAGTGAGAGCTGGTTTTTGCCAATGCTGTCTAAGCTCAGTTTCCTGACACCATTTGGGTGCTCATATGGCCTAGAGCAGCACATCTATCTGCCGTGCTGCAAGATGCACAGGAATAATACAAAATTCTTTCCCTTTAGCCACAGACAAAGGTCTCTCATCTATATCAGCTCAAGCAGTTCACAGCATCATGTGATGGGATGGCTGTGGATAATCTCAGCTGCTCTGATGTGTTCTAACTCCTTACTAAGACCTACACCAGTGAGCACACTGGTCCAGTGTTTGTGTATGGTACTACACAAGTCAGGCAGACCTTGGTCTGTGTGCTTGTGTGAGTTCAGAGATGTGATTCTTCATCTGACAAGGCAGTTGAAAGGTACCACAAAGCTAGCCTTCCATAGAGTTTGTTGAGTTTGGTCTTCATGGTAGTTGTATGTAAAAGGCTCCAGAACCCCAGAGGGGTCGTTGCAGTGAGACATTTGGCATTCTTTCTCAGTAGAACATGTTTGCTAGATGATTGTAAGGTTAGATTGCATCTGGTTCTGTGTCATAAATACTTCAGGCATCTTGTATGGGGTTACAAGATATTTTCTACTTAAAGTACATTGCATTCAGGAGTAATAGGATGAAGGCTTAAAGGAATGTGAAATCTTTTATTACCTAGTATCCTGTCATTCTCTGTATGAAGCAGGTGTCAACCTCAATTCTGTATCGCAGTGATTTAAAATCCTTGCAGGAATTCAGCAAGAGGATTGTAGAAGTAGTACACTTCATACAGGAGAAGGTGTGTGTGACTTCCTACTCCCCTTTCCCTGCAGTTCCTATACATGTACTGAAATAACTTCCCTAATGAGACTTTTCTGCTAATGAGGAAACAGTAGAGCATGGCAGATTCCAGCCATTAATGCTATTATATTTATTTTAAAGAAAACAGAAGGGAAGTATTCCATTCCAGCAAGAGACTTGATCACTTTCTATCTCACATTCTTTTGTTGTCCCAAAGACTGAAGAAAAGAATGAACAATGCTTATGAAATCACAACTGCCTTATAAAGGTCCTGGGGGGAAAAAGAAAAGGACCTTTTGAGGGGAAAAGTTATTTGCCATTTTGTTTGCAATTCTGTTTTGCAAAAAACAATCTACTTGTAATAGAATAGGTATATTAATTGAAGCAGATTGAATTTATTGACGTGTTGCCTCAGGAAAGCTAGGAACAATTTCTGGCAATCATAAGGAAGCTCAGTTTTGTTTACATCTTCCTCTAACCGTTGTGCCTTGCCATCTATTGTGATTGCTAAAGAAGTGAAACTTATAAAATGTTTTCTGCATTCATGTATTCCAACAGAAGTGTCAACAGTGATGGCAGATTTGCTGATGAGGAGCAACAGTTTGCCTGGTGAGAAAAGATGATGATTTTTTTTTTTTTCCTACTCCAATTTCTCAGTATTCTGAAGGCTTAGATGTCATTCCAGGGCTTCTTAAAAGCAGAGGTTGCCTTGAGTGAGGAAGAGTTTGGAGGCAAACAGTTCATTCCCAAGTGGCCTGTTCTTTTTTTAATAATTGAGTTTTATAAAGAGCTGAAAAAGAATTAGCAGGTGTTGTAAAGAAGATATACTGTGCCCTGTTTTCTCTCACCATTGCTCTCTTTATTAAATGCCTGTTTTACAGTATCCTTGAAATATATTCTTCTTCCATGAGAGTAGATTCTTTTTATTGTGCTTTTTTAGAGTTTTGGAATATTTCAGTACAAAATTATGAAAGCAAAGGATTAAATGATAAAGTGAGTCATACATTCGTAGAATAGGGTGTGTTGGAGGGGATCACTGGAAATCACTTCCCTCTGGTTGCTTAAATTACCTTCACATCTGTGCTCAAAATATACATTCTCTTAAAAGAAAAGGATTCCCACAGAGGAGAGAGATTTTTTTTTTTCCTGAGGGGAAAACCCATTCTATTTTGCTCTGGATGATTTTTTAGAAATAGTGACATGGTGTGGCTATTGGTTTGTTCTATGGTGTAGCTGATTCTCCAGACTTTTTTCAGTATTTTTCTCCTTTTTTTTTTTTTTTTTAAATTATGTATATTGACAACTTGTGGAATTCTTGTAAAGACAGGGAAACAGGAAATTCACCTACTCCCACCTAATCTTTCTCTGTTTCTGCCTCAATTCCGCTGGCTATTTGGACCACTGATTTCGGAAAGAAACAATTGAGTAGTGGGAAGTCCCTCACAGGTAGAGCTTTCAACAATGTTTTCCAGATTGTGACACCTACCCTTTCAAGAAGGTGCCTGGTTTGGTGTAGGGTTAAGGGATACTGAGAGAACATGGGAGAAGAAGAATTCTTTTTTTTTTCGGAACTTGTTATCGACTTCTCAAAAAAAGGGTAAGAGGTAACTGTTATCTCTGGTCTCTTAGCTCACAGAAGAGACAGTGGAGTTTAGGCTCATTTTTACTGTGTACTCCAAAGAGTCTTTCAACTCTTGTACTTAGTTTCAGGCCAGCGTCATTGGTCTCCAAATCTGGGAGATCTAGGCCTTGAGAGTCCTTAATACCAATTGAATTGCAATTCTTGAATGGGTTAGTGTGCTACACAAAGGGTAGAGAAGGAATGCCAGTTCAGTCTAGGGAGAACCTGTAGTAAGAATGGATTTAAATTTATTTTCTGTTTAGAAATGCAATGTTTATTCAAGATTCAAGTTAGGAAGATGGTGAGGATGTGGTTTTCAGACTCAAATATATTTAGGACTAGTGTTTTAGATATTTTTTATGGTTAGAATTAGACTGTCAGTTGTGTGGTTGCCTAAAGATACTCTGCCACAAATAGATACCATTAATATTTTCAATATTAGACAGAACATACAAAGACTGTGAAGAATAAAAAGGATAAGGATAGAGGTTTTTCATCAAACTTGAGTATTCTTTTAAGCCATACTGTTTAACATGTGCATGAGGTTTTCCATCAAAAGCCTGTATAAATAAGAAACGCTGTAGTTTTTTGTTGCTGGAGTTGTCATAAGAAACAAGCTATTCCCATGATTGTGTTTATAGAATTGTTATTTACTCATCTTTTGGGTGACTCAGAGTGTAGTTGGTCTATTTGTCAATATGTTTTTGCAAATTATGTTGCCTTTCTACTAGTTATCTTTTCTCATATCAGTGGTATCAATTATACACTTGATTATAGTTTTCACTCCCTTTGTTTTTTTCTCTTCTTATGGTGTTCCTTATAATCCTTTACAGTTCCTGAAATAATTTCAGGACATCTAGATTACCAGTTTTTGAATTATTTTCATGCTTTTAAGAAGTTTTGTAGTTGAGAAGTAAAACTGACTCAAGTTGTGTGTAATTGACTTAATACTTTATATCTCTTTTAGCTGTCTGCAAGTAATTTTGTCTCCATTGTTTTTTTGAAAAGGAAAACAGTCTTTAAAATTTGAGCTATTATACTGTTTTTTTTTTTTTTTTCTTTGAGGCTTATTTCCAGATTGTGTTGGTCTGTCTTGTTTGTCCCTCAGATGGCATGACAGAATGGAAGATTCTGTGGTAGCTGAACAAAATAGGGACAGATTCTCTTAAGTGGCTCAGTGAAGGTCAATTCTTTGTCTAAAAGGATAGAGTGCTTTTCAAGTGCTAAGTTGTGGGTCAGGAATAAATCAGTTGGTTTGTAATAAAAACCACAAAAACATATTCTCTGCTATTCAACTAATGAAAGGCAATACCAGAAACTAATTCTGATGTCCTTCTGGCAACATAAAAGGTCTGGATAGTATAATGAAATTGGAATAAAGGGATTAATGAGAAATGCAAATGTTAATTGGTATGTGGAAAAATTAATTTCTATGAGAGTAAATGACAAAACAAAATACTAATTTTTCTCATTTTACCAAAAGCTAAAAACACTTCCTACTAGCTGCTTTGGCAAAAATACTGGGATGTTGTTTATACTTCCTTTAAAATGAGTAATGTCTTGTTAACATCAGTAATTTTGGCTTAGAGTTAGAACTGTTGTGTCTTGATCACTAAACCCTTAGAGTGGAAGAATCATGGTAGCAGGGGATTGTGTTCTGAAGCAGTGTCTCCTAAAAGCATTGTGTAAATGAACCTGCTCTGTGAAGATCCATCGCAGTTTCTCTCACTTGCTGCAGCTCTACATCTGGCTCCCTTTCTTTGCCTTGAGGCCCTTGCACCAGTTTATCCCTTGCTGCTGACTCAAGGTTTGCTCCACTGCCCTTAGTGCCCTAATTCCCAGAATCACCATTAGCTCCCTTAACTTTCCCTGGAGCCGCTATTGTTGTTCTTGAGACAAAGCTGCTGAGGTTGGCTGTGCCCTGATAAACTTGGTCTAGAGCCCTACACGTCTTTGCACAGTGCTCCTGCCAGGAGATTCAGTGGGCTGTTCATGAGACCACGGTTGAGAATAATTTAGAGAAGTGCTAACTGGCAGTCAGTAGATAAAGAACCCATTGGCTGATACACCAGAGGATTGTCCAGAGGAGCCTCAGCAGGCTGGAGAAATGGCTTGACAGGAGTGTGATGCAGTTTAAGAAAGACAAGTGCAAAGTCCTGCATCTGGGCCAGAGCAACCCCATTATATATTGGGGGTGATCCAGCTGGGAGGCAGCTTTGCAGAAAAAGACCTGGAGGTCCTGGTGTACACCAAGGTCTAGAAGAGCTCAGGATGGGAGAGACCTCAGAAGATCATCTGGCCCAATCTTTTGTGGAAAAGAGAGTAGATGAGATTATCTAGCACCCCGTTTATTTGCATCTTGAAAACCTCCACTACACCTGGGCTGCTGGGACCAGCTCCAGGCTCCCCAGTGCAATAGAGATATGAAATGGCTGGAGGGCATCCAGCTACTAAGATGTGAAGGAATCCTTTGTATGAGGAAAGGCTGAGAGAGCTGAAACTGTTTATTGTGGAGAAGAGAAGGCTTGGCAGGGGTTCTTATCAAGATCTTTCATAGGTGGAGGGAGGGTGGATTGTGACACCATCATTGATTGTGTGACAAGAGCTCTTTCTTCTCCCCCATGGCAAGCGCTCAAAACAGGAAAAACGATTTACCTGTGATGGTTCTTTTTAAGGATTTATTGGTTGTATACACTTCCACAACACCTCCTTGCAGCTTTTCCCTTTGTAGTCCATATAGAATTGTAAATCTTGGGTTGAATGAAAAGCGCTCAGCTGCTTAAATAGCCAAATGATCCTTATCAATAAAAGGTATGCCATCCTGGACGGTGCTAGCAATAAAAATAAACCCAGATTACCGTGTAGATGTGTAGTCACACTCTGAATATCCAGGTGAGTAAAATCTCAAATAACATTCTTTCTAAATGGCCTGTCTGTTTAAGGATTATCCACAGTCAAGGGAACTGAACTCTGATCTAGTCTGGAAGAACACTTTTGTGCCTAGTAGTCATTTTGATACATCTGGCTTGCCTGAACAGGCCCCCAGGATCTGCTTAGCATTGCATGAAGTCTGTTCTTCCTAACACTTAGTGAAATGTCTTGATTTTTGGGTGTAGATACACCATATCTAGCTTTCCAATGCACACAACGTATGTTGGTAAAATCAGCTGTTCAGTGCTTGTATTTATGTATAAACAGTCTGCATCTACTGCAGTGCCTAGAATGTTTTTAGAGCTTTGTGAAAAGTTAGAAATTGCTCTCCTCGACTTTTGCAGGCCTGAAAACATTGCTATATCAAGGATCCAAAATAAAATCTGTAAAAATTTCAGTCACACTTTTGGCTTTTAAATAAACTAGAAAAGGAATTTTGTGGGAGCTGAAGGGGATATAATGAAGGAAAATACAATGGGGAGAAACTGAATGACTATGAGGGGAAAATAGAAGAAAAGAGGTTTGTTTGCCTTATCAGAATAAAGACCAAAAATAAAAGGGCTCTGAGGTTAAACAATTAAACTATCTGGAGCTTAGATTTGCTTCTGAGGAAGTAACTTAAAGATAAGAATGGTGATTCTATAGATATAGAAAGGGCTCTGCAGTTATAGATGTGTAGAAATCATGTGCTCATAATTAGAGTTCTTTGGCTTAATAAAAAGGGCATGTTTAAAAATGGAAAAGAAATCTGTTTCCAGACATCAGATCGTGTCTACAGTCCAGGGCTTCCTTACAGCATTTACTCAGGGCATGCTATGCACAGTCTGTGTGTTAGTAGCTCTCTGCCTTTTTAAGAATCTGTTCAAATTCTGGTTTACATGAGATAGTCCCAATTCCTGTCTCTACTTTAGGAGAGAATCCATAGATCCAGTTTCCATGGGTGCAAAAGGAGAGGCTCATGGATGAGCAAAGTTGTGTGAGGCCTTGGCACTTGCAGAGGCATATACTGTGGAGCTTGTGATGTTTTCCATCCCCACTGCCCTCATCTTTTTCCCATTCCCCTTTATTCCTGCTCTCCTCTTTGAAAAACAATCTGCATATTCTTCATTCTTTATTATACTATCTCAGTTACTGTGCTTCTCTCTTCTTCTCCCACTTTGTTATCTAGTTTTGCCTCCCAAAGCTGTAAGGATATGTAAGATGTTAAAGGATCCTTACCATGAGGGGAGGATAATGTCAAGAGGGAATGCCTTGAAGCTGGACAATTCAGAAAAGATGGTCATGTTCTCTTTTTGTTCTAGTTGAGCTTTGCTACCTTGCTGACCACAGGTGCTTGATAGATACAAATCTGTAGAGAAGCGTTAACTTGTTAGTATTAGGCCTTGAAATTACTCTTAACTGGTAACTAAATAATCAGGGGTACCAGCGATACATCTTTACCGATAATAAAGAAAAAATTAAACAAAGGAGTAAGTCTCTGGCTTGGTGGCTATCTGCAGTGTCATACGTTATTTTAATACAATGAAATAATTATTTTTAATTACCTCCCTGTTTTTAATACCCACACACAAGGTAGTGTCTGGGACTGTCCCTACCTCTGCTTATCTGTGCCCTGTGCCCAGGCATTTGTCAAGGAAAAGAACATCTTTCTTGGGCCAAAACTGTAGCAGAAGTGATGCTAAGGGTCTAAATCTGTGGGACAGAGTGAGACAAAATTCAGGTCCATTACCAGACTCTGTGGAGCCCAAACACTGTTCCTTCATTGGGATCTTACTTTCACATTTGTGATTCAAACCTTGCTGTTGTGTGCAGCTTCTTTGGAGATTACTAGTTCAATTCTTTGCCTCTGGAGTATAGTTTGTAGAAATGTAGTTTTCCCTGGAATTAGCATGGAAGGGTGAGATTTTGCAGATTTACTATTAAAAAGAGGCTCAGGGCAAGAACAAGCAAGTAAATGTCTGAACATGCAGAATTTCTTAATAAATGCAGCTTTCACTTAATGATCCATTCTTTCACCAGGGCAAAATACGGAACACGTTTTGGGTCTGGCTGAGACGGAGTTGATTTTCCCTGGAGCCGCCCTCCCAGTGCTGTGCTTTGCATTGGTAGCTAGAAGGGTGTTGTTGATAACACACCAGCATTTTGGCTACTGCTGAGCAGCACACCACAGCATCAGTTCTGTCTCTCCAACATAAGCCTGTCATCAGTAGGCTCGGGGTGGACAAGGTCTTTTGAGGGGACATAACCAGGACAGCTGGACAGGACTGACCAAAGGGACTGATTCATAATGTGTGATGTCTGCTCAGCAATGAAAGCCAAGACAAAGGAAGTGATGGAGGGGGCATTTATTGTTGTGAGGTTTGTCCTCTAGAGCAATCACTGTGCATACTCAAGCCCTACTTCCTTGGAAATGACTGGACATTTCCTTCTGGTGGAAAGTTGACTGTAAATCTTTTGGTTTTCTCTGCTTCTGCAAGTCACCTTTGCTTTTACTTTATTAAACTGTTTTTGTCTTGACCCGTGGGTTTTTCTCCATCTTATTTCTACCCTCGGTCCTGCTGAGGAGAGGAGTGAAAAGAGTGGTGTGATTGGGCTCCTGACATGTGTCCAAGGTCAACCCACCACACCAACCTACTCCAGTGCTCACTTTCCTTTTAGAAGTCCTCACGCTCTGTGTACATTCAAGAAAGCAGTGTTCTTCATTGAGACTTCTGTGATTTCTTTTATATGAGAAGGATAAAAATGAACCAGTTGCCAAGTTCTTTTTCTTCTGTAAATCATCAGAGCCTCTGTCAGTTGATTTCTTGATGAGCCCCTTATCAGACCATCAGATTTCTGCCAATTGACTTTGTTTCCAAGGCAACCACTCTCTTGACAAGCCAGTTCCCTTCAACAGTAAGTGACTTATTTTTTAGAATAGGTTGATTATATTTTAACTGCATTGTTCCTAATAAGATACTTCTGTTTAAGTTTCAGTCCTAAGTGAAAATGTAAAGATAACAAACCCAAAGTCTCGGTAACTAGAATGAGGTTGGCAGAGTGGCAAAGATACATAAAGGAGTTTTATAATCTCTCAAAGATTTCCTAAATTGTACACATTGCCTAAAGATAAGCCTGCCCACTAACCATTCCCATTTATATAGGTATTCAGTGTATTCATTTTCTGAAAATAATGCAAGTTCAGGTGACTTAGGAGGATGTTTCCCAAAAGCATAGATGGTTGTACTGCTGATATTCACAGAACAATTTCCTTTCCTGCTAATTTAAGTCTCTAAACTGGTTGATACTAATATTTGAAAAACAATAGATTCCAATCCAACTTCTTTTTGTGCACAGTTGACGGGTCTTACTCTGCATCTCACACGTGGTGTTTCTGTCTGGTAAATTAATTCATCCTTTGCTTCAGTGTCTTTTTATATTAATCTGCTTTTGCTTCCAACAAAACTCATAGGATTGTCTTTGTTGAGTTTCTTGGATTCATCTTGGTTTTACATTTTCAGGGAAGAGGCACAGACAGGATATAGTTACAAAACTCTTTCTCTGAGGAAAGCAAATTCAAACATCCATATTCATACAGGCATGTAGTATCATCATGCCTACACACAACTCTGAAGGTACTGATTTTTGAATACAGCTATGTTTAGTATAAGGTGACTGAAGTTGTTCTCTTGCTTATCCAGTGTCCTTTCAGGCTGTAGTCTTGATTTCAGGGATGGCTGAAACTTGTAGAAACATTTCTGAAACTTTTAAAGTTTGTAGGACAAGAGATTCACAGAAATAGAATGAGATTTTTATTTCTACCAATACATTGAACTGTCTGTAATGTGTGCTCTAAACCCCTTCTTTCATAGAGATGTCAGACAATTTTAGAGGTGCAACGTTTGTCTTTTTTTTTTCCTTTATGAAGTTTTGCTTCCCCAGAGGAGTAGAAAATGCTATATGTGAGCTGAAATAATTTCAAGGTAGTTTGTGTAGGCATTTGGACTTTGGAGCACTTAAATCCTCATGCTGTAAAAATGAAGCATTATTCACTGTTAGCCATGATGAAGCAACTGTCCCTCTGTAATGTGATTGCTTGGGAAATTTTTGACTGATCACAGTGAGCTATCCAGTCTCTTTTGTAGGGAACTGATCTTGCAAGAGCTTTGTCTTTTTTTCTGTCTCCATCTGTTGATAGGATGACTTACATCTTCTGTCTGGACTGACAGACAGGATTTAGGCACCAATCCAGCAAACTACTTAAACAACAGTTTAGCTTTAAGCCTGAGAGTAGCTAAGTTACCTGGTTAAAAAAATTGAAATAACATTGCTAATACACTACTGTCATCTTTAGAAGGGAGTGCAGGAGATTAGGTTATATTGGTACATGAACTTTAAATGGAATAGGAAGTGTTAAATTAAACATGCACTGAGAATAGAAAACATACATTAAGACTTTGGTCTTTAGTATAGGAGGAAATATTCCAGTTTGATAGCAAAGAGTCTACATCTTGTATATTTCTTTTAGATCAGTGTTGCCTGAATGTGTAGCTAGGCAAACAGAATAAATAAATAAATTTAATATAGATGTGTGTAGTATTTTCCTCTGCCCAAAAAAGACTGACCATAAAATCACCAGGAATTATGGCATTACTTTGTAAAACAATAGAAATGGGAACATACCTGTTTTTTGTACTAACAGAATTAGTGACCATTACAAAGTTAGCAATAGTTCACTGGCAGACCCAGAAATTCTAATATATACTTTAAAGGTTACTCAAGTGTGGGTTTCTTTTGAAAGGTCTTCTCATTAAATGTTTTAAAAGTGTTAATTCTGTCAGAAAAAAATACTGTCCTTGTGAATGGATGAACTTACAGTTTTAAGTTAATTGAGTTTATATTAATTTAATGAAGCTGATGGTAAAATAGAAATTGTCTCTTTCTGAATTTTATTAGGCTCATCTTTCAGTTTAGTGAGGAAGCAGAAATGCTTTAGGTTTTGTGTTCCATAATGGTGACCTCTTGTGGTGTGAATATGTTAGTATTTCTGAAGGAGCTTTCTGTAATACATACTGGAGGAGGTTGTATTTACATGTAACTTTTAATAAGCAGCTAACTTACTAAAAGTAAGTTAGTAAAATAACGTCATCTTTTCCAGTTAGTTATTAATATGCACAGCTCAATGCATGTGAAAGATAAGCATTTTGAGCACAGTTTTCTGATAGTGCTTTTGTGTGTCCATACTGTATCTTTTAGTGACCAGATGAAAGAGCCTGGCAAAAAGTCATCACAGCCAAGGACTTCAGGCCAGAAGAAAAGAGTAACAGGTACAAGGAATTTCAATTTCCATTCAAAAAAAGTGAAATGCAGTCAAATAGAAATAATCTAATTCTTGTGATTTGTCATTATTCTTCTTCATTATTCATTGAACAATATTTTTGGTTTTCTAGATATATTGGCTTTTCTTACTATTCTTAGTAAAGAGAAACAATATTCAGGCGCTCTTCACTCTAAAAATATTTTGGTATTTTCTATCTTGCTTTCCCCATATCTAGGCTTAAGAATTTGCCAGTCCATTAATACCTTATTTGCCCATCACTCTCTGGAATCTGTCATGGTTGCACAGAAACTAATAAAATTACACCAGCCTGTATTATCTGAATAAATAGATTTTGGATTGCTGTGTAGGGATGCATTTTGCTAATTTTACATATCAGATTTTAATAATATTTCCTCATAGCTGGCACATTTCATACATCACAAGTGTGTATCTGAGAGTCTGTTATGGAAACCTGAAGTTTCTACTGTGCTATTATTGTGTTTGATTACTATTTTTCTAGAAGTGAGAAATTCTGTTACTCCAGATCCTTCTGGCAAAGGCTGTACTGTTCTCTGCTCTCATTTCCTTATGAGGAGCAGAGAGTATTTAGCATGTCATGCAAGTTAGTATACTTATAAACCTTTTATTTTGTTTGTGCTATTTCATTTGTGTTACTGAAAATATAAAGTGTGTATCTACTTTTCTTAACATTATGTAGCTTCCTTAGTTTGTGCTCGCTTCATCTTTAATCCCACAGTAAAGAGTGGGATAGCAGTAGGAATTCTCCACTGTTTCTTTTCTACACTGGGATTCTGGGTTGAGTGTTCATTCACAAATTATTTCTATTTTCTGATATGAATTGTGTTTATGCTTTGACATTTTAGAGAGGAGCTAGACTGTTCTAATATTGATCTATTTGTGGCCACTCAGTATTCAGTGAAAAGGCTGAACATTATAAGTCAGGCAGTACTCAGCCTTTGAAAGCTCAGTGTTGCTAAGGCTCTTGTATTTACATGCTAAAAACAGCAACCAATAAATGTAGACTGATTAGTGATTTTTTTTTTTTGACCAGAATGCAAAGCAGCGGTTAAGACCTATGAAAAACTGAGACAACCAACTTGAACTTGCTGCATTCTTTTGCCTGAGTATTTTTTCTGTTGAATTGCAGTTTGCTCTATTAGAAAGTTCTGGACAGCTTCTGCAATATTTTAAATACAGCTAGTACCCCAACTTTTTATCAGCAGCTTAAAAATTCTCCCGGGACTGAGACACATACAATTTAGTAATGTTGCTTTTCTTTATAGTCATGTATTGCCTGGTCATTCTTATTGCTAGGATTAATACTGTTTAGTAAAAGCTGATTATCTTCTTTTTTACTTAGGTATAAGAGATACTTTTTTAAAAAAATTATGCCATTATGACTTTCAGTTTGCTGTATTCTTCTGACGAATATGAGACAAGTGAAGCAGAGTAGTACAGAAAACATCTGTTCTTTTCATTCTGAACTGAAAACTGAATGGCTTTGGTAATTTTTTTTTTTTTTTAAGTGAGAAGTTTGGCTCTATCTGCAAATGCATGCCTGAAGTTTTCTATTTCTTGCCTAATGAAGTTAAGTATATGTATAGTTAAAAAGTCGGTCTCATCTTTCAGTTTAAAAGAGGTAGCTACAGATAGAAAAGGAAAGAAATAATTGAGTCAATATGTGGGTTTTGTGGCAGGAAGGAAGAGTGCACACTATTCTAGTGTTCCCATTTCAGCTGTACTTTTACATTATCCAGAGCAGAATTTTCACTTCATTGCAAGCACTGGGTAGTTTTTTAATAATTAGGCTACTCATCAATGTAAATAAGATTGTCAACTTGTTTGATCTAGAAAATAAAAATGGTATGCAAAATAACAATAATAATAATAATAATATTCCCTAATAACATGTACTTATATATAATATATATATAACAAGTATAGAGTATTAGTACTTATATATAATATATATATATAACAAGTATAGTGTATTACTTATGAAATAGCAGCATTTTTTATAATCTTTTGATATAGGTATATTTGATAGGTTGATTTTTTGTAAGATGTAGGTAGGCAGTTAATATAGACCAAAAAAGAAAGTCTGGATTATTTTCTAAAGAGCAAGCTTTTAAAATAAGAAGTTTTTAATTGTTTTACTGTTTCAAGTAATGCCAGTAGACAGTCACTGTTTTAAGGTCTGAGATACTGTTCTTGTGATGCAAACCTCTTATTATTTGTGTTCTCAGGTAGTATAGTATTCTTTGTGTTTGTGTTAAGAATTTACATTGTCCTTTATATGCAAGAGCTAGTAATGGACAACAGGAGACATTTTCAGACAAATCCATCACTGAAAGGAATGTATATGATCCAGTCTTAATGGATTTCTTACTGTTATTTAGTAGAGTTGTGTGACTTTCATTTCCCTATTAAAAAAAAAACCTCAAAGCAAAAACAGCTCAACAAAACACACTGTGTCTTTCTAACAACTTTGCTTGCCTGCAAGACAAAGAGCTGAACCCAGTCTTAAACTCCAGCACATGCCTACATGGACCTTGTAAGCAGCTGTTAAATCCTTTACATCTCGAGTTCGGCAGAAACTCTGGCTCTCCACGTGTAGTGGCCCAATGGTCAAGGCCAGAATTTTGTCACTTCACAAAATACTGGGTGGAGATGTAAAGGATGTTAGCAAGGCAGAGTATTTCCCAATGATACTGCATCCATATGAAAGTGAATCCTGGATTCCATTTTTTAATAAACCCTGTTTTCACCAACCTTGTCCAATCAGAAAGCAGATCCATGCTCCCAGTGTTGTTTCCAGAAAAATTCTAGTCCACTGGTTTTTAGGTCTACCAATTTTTCTCTTGATGTCTACAATACACTTTTTTTTTCTTTTGTATTTTCTTTTTGAAGTCAAGTATGAAAAAAGCTTAAATATTTTTAAAAACTCTCTTTGTGAAGTGGACAAGGTTTCTGATAGTGAAGAGTAGCTTTTTCTCAGTCACAGGGATATTTGGCTGAGGGCAGTGAGAGTTGGTTGCCTTCAAGATTTCTGATGTTTTTTGGAGGCAAAATATCTTTCACATATTTATAGTTTGCTATTCATTTCACAGGTTGCCATGTGAAAAACTTCATGGCTGAATGCAGTGAAGAATAGGGAAGAAACATACATTTTATAAAGGTTTAGTCATGAAGTTTGCAAAACTAATTGCATGAAGTAGTTAGAATTGCTAACAGAATGTAATAACAGGACTTTTCCCTAACTGACCATCAGTTAATCAGGCTTAGTGTAATATCATGCATGTGTAGTAGATAAAATTCTACAATCCTAGATGATTGTCTGTACTATGTATTTTTTTAAACAAATAATAAGCTGTCACGTGAACACAGAGTTGAAAAATAGTAGGACACTTTGATGTTTAAGTAGTCATTACCTTCCAATTCAATGAAACATTAATGTCAGCAAACAAAAGCTTTACAGTACAGTTTACATATCAAACCACTTATCCATCTAGTTTTGTTTGAAATGTTTCTTTTTGAGAACATGTAAATAAAAAGAAAAGCTTGAATTCATAGAATAACCCAGAATATAGCAAAACATGACATTTTTAGCTTTTTTTCTGACTGATGAATAAAGTATATGTATCAGAAAGTGAAACCTTCACTGAATGTGTGCTTTTGTTTTGAATGTGTTTTGAAGGCTTAAAGGATGAAACGAGAATAAATGAATGGGAAGAGGATGATTTCTTTTGGCATACGAAGATTCTACCAATTCTGCATGAACTGGAAAAAAGTGGGTACCACTGCTCTGAAAGGATGCATTTTCAGTGCTGTTTCTTGCAGGAAGCATGGGACTCATTTGGGTTTACTACAGAATAATAACAGTAATTGGGGTGTATGGCCTTTTATGCTTTCCTCTGTTCAGTGACTTCAGAGTGTAGAACTGGCCTGGGTAGTCTGGGTGGCCCTGCTTGAGCACAGGGCTTGCACCAGATGACTTTCAGAGGTCATTTCCAACCTCATCCATTCTGTGATCCTGTAAAAAAACCCAAAACTGGTTTAGAGAAGATCTTGTCTTGTCTAATTAAATTACCTTATTTTAGACAACATAGCTCTGCCAGCTTAGCAGTCAGTGTTGAGCTAATAATTTTAAGAATAAAGTACTGCATAGATTCACTGCTTTAACCATGGATTATATTGAAGGTCTCAATTAATTTTAAAAAACACTAAGGATATCTTAATGGAAATTTCCATTTGTGATTAAAGTGTTTGATGTGCCAGAAAAGTATGTAGTGACTCAGAATACTGAAGCAAAATAGAGTAAATTAAGTATAGCTTGAAAGATTAAACTCTGGAATCCATTTTTCATTGAAAGGTTATTCAGTTGCCTTCTGTAGACACTGTTTTTATTGGAATGGTGGGAATGTAGAAAGTAGATTTGTTTTTACAAGTAGTTCTGTTTTACAGGATCTTCAGCAGTGTTTGTGAAAGCGTGGTACAGATTAGAACTTTTGTTGAGTAGTTTTGCAGATGTTGATGAGTATGAAACACTGAACAGTGCTAAGTAATTCCCAATATATGTAATTGTTTAAAAAAGACAGGGTTCTCATTCCCACATCTGTCACTGGTGTATAGAAAACAGTGATCAGGAAATTTGAAATCAGCTATGTAACTTCACATTTTCCTTGCTTAATGCCAGGCTTGTCAGATATCAGCCACTGAGTTATGGTTTTGCATGATGAGATGTTCTTTATTCGTAAGCAAAATAAAATTTAGATATAAAATCTAATAATGTCTTTCCCTTGTCATGAATGTAGCTAAGGAAAATCAGTTTTCATGCCCCTTTTCCTCAGTCTTAACTTGATTTGGTTAGTGTGTGGGATTTTTTTAGCTTTTTTAAAAACTGATTTTGGCTTAGTTTTTCTAATAATAGATGACATTATCTAATGGTACTTTTTCACCAGTTGATTGAGTGTAGTACTACAAAACCTTAAAACCTGAGTTTTGCTATTTCTTGAATATTAACACAAATTGTAACTGAATTGCAACTGTGTGATATATTTCTTTATTTAGACTATTTGCTGCATAATTCTTACAAAAATGAATATTGGAATTTCATAATTGAAATGCTGTGAGTGGGTCTGTTGACAATTCAGTATTTTTTGTGTGCAGTCTTTTGCTTTGTACCTTTTAGCTAATTCCCTGCACATGAACTTAGGTCATGTTTAGTTTTTCATACATTAATAGAGAAGTCTTTTGCTTCACCTTCCTCATGCAAAAATACTTGCAGAACCTTTCCATTCAAAAACAATTCTGAAATTAATCTGGAACTCAATTATTGCCTAAATTCTTCTGAATATGATGTGCTTGAGTTGTTTGTAATATGACAAAAATCCTCCAAAGTCTCTTTTTCTAGAGGAACAAATAATTTATTTTGTTATATTCCAACACTTGGGAGGTTAAGCTTGAAAATGCCCCATGGGATGAGTGATGAATTATTTTTTTTGTTGTTAATTTTGATGAAATGGTGTGTAAGACCCTTCAGTTTTGATTCCTTGCCACTCCTGTTTCACATCTTACTGGATCAGAGCATTTAGAATCATGCTAAATTTTGTTAAATTTTCCATCATGATGGGAGTAGAAATGGAATAGTCATTGCTGTTCCTTGAGAGCTTCCAGGCACTTCTCAGCCTGAGAGATTGGCCCTTGAATCTGCCTGCGGGTTTGAGGCCTCAGACATGTTTTTTTTGTTGTAATATCCTGCCCATATATATTTCACTACAAGTGCTTTGCCTCCTTGAATTTGACTCTGTTTCAGCTGTGAAGTACACCATGAGTAAATGCAGAGTTTGTACTGCCAGTTCAGGTGGATTTACGTGGGGCTTTGTAAGTGTCACCATATGGACAAAAGCAAATACAAGAAAATTTTTAAAAAATCTTACTGTTCAATTTTAAAAATAGACAAGACTTTTCCTTTTCTCTGTAAAGTAAACATATACACGATTCCATTGTGTTGAGATGCAGTTTTTGTAAAAAAATTTACTGTTTTATTTTTGTGTATTTTAAACGGAGTCTCAGAGACTTGGCTGAGGAATAGAGCACCTTTTTGTCAATAGGACAACATTCCACTCAAATATATCTTGCACCTCTACATCGAGGGCTTTACATTTAGTAAACATTTTTAAGTTTACATTAAGTTTTTGCATTCATTTTTTTCTGATCTCAGCAAGGTTTGATGTATAAAGTTACCTATATGGGGAAAAAAATGCTCCTTAACTATCCCTTTTTCACATCTAATGTTTGGTGGAGAGCTTTAAAGAGTGTTTTCAGAGACACAGTTTCCTGGTAGACATTTGGTCAATCTGATTATTAAGCATCAAAGGTGAGTTTCATTTTAGCTGTAGATATTATTTTGGCTCAATGATTTCTTGGCTTGAGTCTCCTTTTTTTGAAAAAGCAGAATAAAAATATTTCTGAGAATCATGTTATCATGTGAAGACATTTATTTGGTATCTTATTTTTGTTGTTGTACAACCTGTTCTTTATTTTGTTCTTCTGTGTCTTCATGTATTGAGATGCTCTGGATAAAGTGGCACTGATAATTATTTTTTATTTTTCTCTCCCTTACTACACCCTTCAAGTAGGAGACAATATAGAACACCTTTGTCTAGCTTGTACCAAGCTCCATCAAGCATTGGATGAAGGAAATATGCTTGGAAAAAAATTTAAAAGAAGAAACGTCCTTCTGAAGACATTATATAAACTCTTCGACATTGATTCAGATCCGCTTTCCCTCAAGCTGGTGAAGATTATTCTGGCTGTAAGTGTTTTGAAATGCTCTTTGGTAGAATGTGAAGCTCAAAATCATGAATTTTTCTACCACGGAGATACCAGACTCTGCTCCATCTAGATCAGCACTTTTAGCTTATTTTCTGCAGAGAAGTTATATCTGGGGGAGGCAGGAGGGGCACAAAATAGGGGATAGTTGATGTATGGAATATTGTATAGGCATGGAAAAGACACAGTGTCCTAAACTGGGATACACATGCAGGGATGTAAAAAACCCAATGATTATAAAATCTACACATGGAGATGAAGCTTAGTTTTTGAGTAACACCTTGATCTTGTTCTGAAAATACCAAAATTGAGTTGTTTTTTTTTTTAGTGACCGAATGTAAATAATCTTTTGCTTTAGTATTTCTGGTTAAAAATCTCAATTAAATTTTGTGCTTTAGATCTTCTTTGTTCATGTTCTACAAAGCATGTATGGACAGTCACTGGTGAAAGGATGCCCACTAACATTGTGTTGCAGGCATCTGAGTAATTTGTGTGTGTGTTGAGGGAGTCATGTGTTCTCCTATATGGTAATGTGAGTTATTTTATTCAGAAGATACAGTTATATATCAGATACCACAGAGATGTTAAGTGATGCTTATTAAAAAGAGAGGTTCCTTGACAGACATTTTTCTGTGTAATCTTTTAAAAAGCATGAACCTAAAGAAATTGCCCTTGAAATGCAGAGGAAAGGAAGAGAGATGTCATTGTATTTTTACCACCTTTACTTCCCTTTCCCGATCTCTCATCGTAAGATCATGTTTTCTGATAGCTGAGAGTAAATGTCATTGTGATATGTACTGTTGTAGTGGAGGTCTTTGTGGTAGGGCCATAGATGCCAAACCACTGATTTCTACACAGAATTTCCTTGTAAGGGAATTGGAGGAAAAATCCTGCAAAAAATCCTACTACCTGTTTATATTAATAGACAGGTAGTATTGTTAATATTAAATACATCAACAGTTAAAATCTGTTATTTTAAGCCAGCACAGTTTGCTAAATAGAGTTTAAAATACCTGAGTTTCAGGTATTTCGGTTTCCTTTAATTCTGCTTACATCTTCAGTTTGTTTTAATGTATTGTTAGGACTTCTGATGTAATTCAATTGTTCTGTGAAAATACAAGTTGGCCATGGTGTCTGAACTTGTAGAATGTTACGGTACATTTTTGCATGCAGATTCTAGTTGTGATTTTATGTCTTTTAATTTCTTTCCAGATGAAAGTAGATGGGAAAAGTCTTCTTAGTGTTTGCAAACTAGCATTTAAAATTTGTGGGAATGAAAAAAATGATTTCATCGTTCAAAATGATACCTTATTGGGTATGTATTCTTTCTTGTCTCTAAGTTAGATGTTGAAATTCAACAGTTAAAGTTGTTCATCTTTGAAAAAACATTTTCAGAGTTAACGTAGTCACAGACTGAAAATTGCCTGCCTTGGTCAAACTAATGGTTGGTCTAGTCCAGTATTCTGTGTCTAAGTAGCAATGGGAACGGGGAATGCTGTTTAGGAGAAGCACGGGAGCCTGTGTGGTTTCTGTGAGCTGTTTTCCCAGCACTACTCCAGCATCCAGAACTGTTCTGTTCTCTTAGGGACATTGGTGCATCCCTGCTTAATCCCTTTCTAGTCTCTCTTTATATCTCTTCTGTTAAATAATTTGTCTTTTTGGATTTTCTGATTGTCTGCCTTTACAATATCATAGAACAAGTTCCAGAAAATCTCTGTGTACTGTTTTAAACCTATATATTTTTCTTTATCCCTCTGCTTGTAGTTTTTCAGGATTTGTAAGAGTTTCTACAGTCAGCTTACCTTTCACCTTCAGGATTTTTTAAAATGCAGTCTTATCACGTATCTCTGTCTTCTCCTTTTCAAGACTGAGGCATCTCAGCCTCTTAGCTCTTTGAACAGATAGTGTGTCATTCAGTTGTTTTTTAAGTCCTTCTCGGTACCTTCTTGAACTCCAGTGGATCCTTCTTGAGATACATGGAACAAAACTGTCTATAGAATTCAAGCTGTGTCTGCACCATATTTTATAGAAATGAAATAATACTGACTGTGGTGTGTTGGCTGTCATCAGGGAGGATCTTGAACAGTCATTGGCTTTTTTTTTTATAGCAGCTGCTGCACATTGAGCCAGTGTCAGCAATGGCTTTAAGATCTCTTTTGTGCTTATAACAGTGTTTGTGTCAGGCACACCCCCCGCCCCTTGCAAATATGAGGAACATAAAGAAAATGAAAGTGTGCAAATGTTACTCTGTATTGATTGATAGTCATTCCTTTCATTAAAACTTTATTATGTTTTATTAATGTACATCTTGATCTTGCAAGCATTTATTGCATGAGTATTGGTTAAGGCATATGTGTATATTTGCTTAAATAGTTGAGAGGATTCATGGTCTTAAGTACACAATT
The DNA here is from genome assembly GCA_013400175.1 of Phainopepla nitens. Taxonomy (NCBI): domain Eukaryota; kingdom Metazoa; phylum Chordata; class Aves; order Passeriformes; family Bombycillidae; genus Phainopepla; species Phainopepla nitens. The sequence continues at coordinate 113,784 of VXBQ01013277.1, read as the reverse complement.
GTTGTCAGAAATAAAGGCAGGCCTTTCAAGTGGTAAGGAAAGGACTCACAGGAAACAGAACAGCTGGGTTGACTTTGGATACTGCAAAGTACAGTTTTGTAGAGATCACCATCATACACGGTGTTTGAACAAGTCACATTTTGCTCTCATTTCCATCCTCATTCACTCTTGTTTCGCTTGTTCTTCTTTCCTTGTATTTTAAAAACTAGTGAAGAAAAGAGCATTGGTAGGCATTATTTTATTTGTTTATTCACTCTTTATGTTTTGGACCCACCTTGTCCCAGAAGAAGACGTGACCCTGGCCTATCATCACAACTACCCAGATCTCTGTTGCAGTCACTGAGTTATAGATTCAATTTCTTTTTCCTCTTCTGTCCCTGTGAACAATTTATGTGCAGTGCAGCAGCTCCAGTAGAGGAAATAACTTAATCCTTCATCCCAGAAAAAACAACTACTGTTCAAGACCCTGTTTGATGCTGTGCAGAGCAGGAACCTGGAACTGAGTTCTCACATTGCCACAACTCAAGTGATTTAATTGGTGAGGGTGGGAGTTTGGCCAAGAGCCTAGAGTGTGTGTACTTCATTCATATACATATATACTTGCAGCGACTTTCAGCTTCAGTTGAGACAAAAAAATTTAAAATCTCTTCAATTTAATGATATAGGAAAATGTTTTTATTCAACTGGAACTGAATGGAACGTAGGAAGCAAAAATAAATATCTCTTTGAATCAGTTACTAGAAATTCAAAAGTATAAAGTTGGTTAGGATTACTCATTGTTTAAGATATCCCCACTAAATTCAAAATGTCTCAATTTGATTGCAAAAGATACATTGGACTTGTGTTAACTGTAAATTTTAACACTTTAGATGTTTGACAGTGGTTGCACAAAACAAAACTTTTATGTCAACTCTACCTACATAAAAAGTAAATCTAAAAAGGCTATGAACAGATTTCAAATGTGAGAGTTGAATTAGGCCCCTATGCTTTTTCAGTGCTCCATTTCAGATGCTTTAAGACCTTTGATTTTTTAAGGAAGCAGAGGGAATAAGTACAAAAAATTCCAGGCACACACAATTACTTTTGCAAATCTTGACTGAGGATTTCAATGATTCCTGCTATGTGTTTACAGCTTACACTGGTTCTTGAAGTCTAGGAGAACAAAAGTCGAGCCCATTCTCTTATTCATCAATAATTGTTTCTTGGTTTCAGTCCAACTATCCAATTTTTCTAGCCCACTTATTAGAAATGTAAGAGTTCAATCTGAGGGTGTTTTCCAATTGTTAATCTCTTTAATGACTGGACTGTATAAAATATAAATTTTAATATTTGACTCTCTGAATAATGACTTTCCTTTTAGATTATTTGTTACAGGTTCTGTGTAATGAAGATCTACAAACAAACAATGAAGCTCTCGTCTATTGCGTGGCAGCTATAAAATTCATGTCTGAAAAGGAAGGACTCCTTAATAAAATGGTCAGCAAAGGAGCTGTTGAAATGTTTCTGGAATTAATGAAGCAGATTAATAACATAAAAGAACATGACACATATTTCTCCAAGCTGGGCCACTTATTAGTCCAGGTTAGCATTTACTTTTATTTCTAAAAGTACATACTTCAAGGGCAAATTAAAAATTTAATTAGAGGAGATAAGCTAACCCTGTGTGCTACTGACAGAGTTGTACCTATATTTCAATAGACTTATTTTTAAGAAGTTTAATGAAGTTTTTCAGGACCTAATTTAATTACTACAGATGTTTGTGTGTAGTCAATTTTAAAGGCTTTAGAAATTCTAAAGTTAATAGAAATATTTTAGGTACCTGATAAACCAGTTTCTCTTTACTACTTTATTGTGCTGACAGTGTTCTGGATACTGTAGTAAACAGATCGAAATGTGTTCTTTTTCTAAATTCTTGAAACTAAAATAATAAATACAAACTGATTCTGTAATACTCTAGGAGATTACAGAAAGCTTTTTATTACAAGAGCAATGCATTTTAAAATTATGTAGGGAAATACAGCTGTGTTTCTTTGACAAAGCCTTTTTGAAGAACTGTAATGTAAGGAAAAAGTAGTTGCAAAACCAACACTTCCTGAATTTTTTGAAGGCAGCAGGCTCAAAACTGTTTTCACATATGAAGTACCTTGATAAGCAGTGGCTCTGAAAACTAACACTTGGCCCTAAAACAGTTTAAACTCATGTATTTTAGAAACACTAGGGGATGGGTATTGTGTTTACTGAGGATTTGTAAACATTTGTAGCATTTGTTTGGAAGTTATTGATGTAATGATTAGTGAATGGTTTAATTGTAAACTTTCAGGTACTTCATAGGAAAATACATTGGACAATTTTCTGAGGTAGCATTTGCACTAGGTTTGTCTGCTAATTATGCCAGATTTCTTTAATTCTTTACTGGTTTATAAGCACAGGATTTTATACTTCTTGAAATTACATGAGAAAATAGATAGCTTTCATCATCACATTACTGTTGGTGATTTTTGTCTGATTTTTTTTTTTTTAGTCTTAGTAATAAGACTAATGAATCAGTTTATTTCCAGGATTTTGACTAGCTGTCTGAACTTCCCCACAACTTTGCAGGAATGTTTTTCTTCCATTATTTGCCTATGGATAAATGTAGGTTTTTCTGATCAAGGGTTTAGTTTGCAAATGTGTGAAAGGAATATGTTATATTTTGTGCTTTCTTCAAAAAGTCTCTCATACCTCTGCTCTTTTCAGTACAAATGGAAGTGTAGCAAAACTGCTTTGTACTGTTTGAATAGACTGGCTGTTTCTAAGAAGTTCTTGAGTGTTTTGTGGAGAGGTCAGTACTGACCGCTGTCTTTTACTGAGATTGCTCTTTCACTTGTTTGTGTTCTCTTCTGTAGTAGTACAGATACTTCGGTTTTCTTCCTCTTGTGAGAAAAGCAGTGATTCCTACTTCTGTGGAATTCCTGTGTGACTTTCTCGTATTGGTTCCTTCAACAAATCCGTGTGCACTACTTCTTCATGTGAGTTAACTGATCAGTCATCACAGACAGATGAACGAGGAGTTCTGTTTTAGGGATGGTTGAAGAAAGCTTCTTCTGTCATCAATGTCTTCAGAATAAAGTAGCATACTGCATCTTGTAGCAACAGATCAAATAGCCGCTGAGGTACAGAAATAATGTCTTCAGTTATAGAAAGCAAATTATATTGGAGGAGAAAAACACTAAATAGTCACAGTGGACTCTGAAGGAAGCTCTGCTATCTCTTAACCTTGGTAACAGAAGTATCCCATTTAATTGGGACCTACTCTTCATTCTTTGACTATATAATTGCACAATCACCAGATGGCAGTGTTATACATAATCTTGCTAGATCCTTTTTGTGGGAATAAAGTCCCTATCTGATTTCTTCATTCTTCCACAATGAATTTTTTGCAGGAGTCATACAATACAGGAATAAAAATGTTTGTAATTATTTCTTTTTCCTTAACAGAGGACATGAAACCAGGGTCATCTTTGATTAATTTTATGTTGCTTAACCTAACAGTCTGTTAATATTTATACAAACTATCGTAATGCTTATTGAAAAACAAAGATTTTTGAAGAGCCACTGTCAAGATTTAATAAGTACTCCGTGTTCCTTAGTTGAAAAGCACTTAAATGTCTTCTCCTTTAAAAATATCATTTGTCAGCAGTTAAATTTTCTGTTTGGATGAATTTTATCTTTTGTATGGCAACATAAGGATTAGGATGTGTGAAAAATTGAGTTGACAGTTGTTACGCATTTCTCATACAATTGTTACGCATTTCTCCCTGAAACATAGGATGTGCTTGAAGCAATCACAGTATCTCTACAATTCAGCTGCTGTCTGGCTAGCTTCTATTATTTTTTAAACTATACTCTTCAAATTTCAGTTGCACATTAACTGTGTTTTGTGGATATATACTTCTATGAACTGCTGAATGCTGTTTTCTTGCACATTTAAGTGTATATGTTGTTCTGCATTGCTTTTCCTTTCCAACCTGTCTTTGTCTGAGCATGGCTCTTGATAGAATTTTCTCCTTGAGGATTTTGAACCATCTAACTGTATCAGGCATTGAAGAATTTTACCCTCTTTTTGGAGACCTCTGTACCATCATCTATTGATAATTTTTTTCCATTATCCAATATGTAAGGCTCTTGGCTGCAGTGAAAGCTCTTGTCTGGGTTTGAACAACACTTTTAATATGTGGCTTATCCGTCATTTCCTTTATTGTCTCTATTGAAGCCTAGCTACAATTCAACAAATATCATCCTAGGCTGACTGTGAACATCTTGTATGTAAGCACTGAATGTAGCTGTCTGTCTCTATTCCAAGTGACAGGTATTTTTCTCCCAAAACTTTTGAAAAACAAAGTATTTGATCGGAATATATTTATTGAAATATATCTCCAGTGTTGTGTTGATTTGTGAAGCATCATGACTTGAGATGGAATGTGCATCTGGAAATTTTTTTTGCAGTTGTTCAGTTAAAATAATAAAAAACTCCAGGTGTCTTCTTAAAATATGAGTGATATGAAGCAAATGGCTTCCGTAGGTTCAGATTCTCTGTATTATCAATATAGTATAAACTGCATTTTTAGTGCTGAGGTTAAATCCAGTCACATATCACATAATCACATTTCCTTTCCCTCTCTGCCTTACCTCTCCATTTGACATGTTGCATCTCCTGTTGCTCCATTACAGAACTTCATGGGGTTGTTGAAGATTTGTACTCTGCTGTCAAATTTGTTAAAGTAGGACAGCAAATTTGAAAGCTGCTGGAGAATGGACAGATGTGCATAAAATCCTATGTGCAAAAGCTGAAACACAAGAGTTTTTCTTTAAAATTAGCAATTACATATCACTGGATAAGCAGTCAAATTTAGTGATAAAATGCTTAATTTCCAGACTTTTTTGTGATAAGAAACAATTTGAAAAGATAGTTTTTGTGTCTTATCAAACTACATTCAAAACCAAATTGAAGTTAATAACTTCACTCTGAAAAAAAAAATTTGAACAATTCCCATATTCACATGAGATTGAATGACTTCATATTAATTTTGTAGTGCGTTCTGGATTAGATCAAAATTAACTTACATGTCATTGCCAGTCTGACTTTGTCATTTGAATACTCTTGCCGTGGAAGAGAACCAAAATATTTCAAAATATGCAATAGGTGATGCATTTTGTACAAGTGTTAGATTATGCTTTAAGCTCCTTGAAATAGAACAATATAATCTGAAAATATTTTGGTTTCTTCAAATAGACTTGAGCACTTAAGTTTTTCATGTTTGTATTGTTCAAACAGTGAATTTCTCTTGATCTCGATTACCTTTTAATTTTTAAATTGGAATGAATCTGATTGTGTTTTAAAATTAATTCATTTTAGTTTGCAGTGTACAGTTACCATCAAAATATATATTAGTATTTTCAGGACTTAACTATAAATTGGCAATACTAAGATTTATTGAAGAATTATGCAAAAAATTACTTGAACTATCCGCAGCATTTCACCTAATTCCAGTTGGTGCGTGGCTGTATACATGCAAGATTTTAAAGCTTATGGAAGATCATATGTCCCTCACAGACGAAGGTTACGGGTTGCAGGCAAAGACCGATCTCAATCTTACATTTTCAAGCAGTAACCCCCGATTGCTGCCTGCGCGTTTCCCGTTGCTATTTATCGCTTTACGCCTAGCTGCAGAACGTTAGCAGGGCAGGCCGAGTGCCTTAGACGCTGTGAACGAGAGCTGAGGGGCAGTGGATGTCGGCAGCAGCGCCGTGAGCCGCGGTGGCTAATGGTGTTTCCCCGCTCCGTGTGCAGCTGGCAGCCGCCCTGCGCGCCCTGGCCGCCTGGCCCCAGGCGCGGCGCCGCCTCAGCCGCGGCGGTGCCGGCCCCGAGCTCTGCGCGGCGCTGGAGCGGCGCGGCGGCGACAAGGACGTGTGCCTCTGCATCGTCGGGCTCCTCAGGTACGTGCGGGCACGGTGCTGCCGGCGGGCAGGAACCTCAGAGGAGGCAGCATCGAGCGCTAGGATTGGAAGACTTACGTTGAGCTCTTTTTTAAAAAAGCTCTGTGTAGCTTTAGTGGTGCTGCGGCTCTGTTTATACAGAATCACAGAATCACGAGGTTGGAAGAGACCTTTAAGATCATCGAGTCCAACCTGTGCCCTAACTCCTCAACCATGGCATCGAGTGCCACATCCAGTCTTTTTTTAAACACATCACAGGGACGGTGACTCCACCACCTCCCTGGGCAGGCCATTCCAATACTTTACCACCCTTTCTGTGAAAAACTTCTTCCTAATTTCCAACCTGTATTTCCCTTGGCGCAGCTTGAGACTGTGTCCGTTCTGTCAGTTGCTGCCTGGAGAAAGAGGCCAACCCCCACCTGAGTACAACCACCCTTCAGGGAGTTGTAGAGAGTGATAAGGTCACCCCTGAATCTCCTTTTCTCCAGGCTGAACAACCCCAGCTCCCTCAGTCATTCCTCACAGGGCTTGTGTTCCAAGCCCCTCACCAGCCTCGTAGCTCTCCTCTGGACATGCTCAAGCATCTCAATGTCCTTCCTAAGCCGAGGGGCTCAGTACTCACAGAATTGTTTAATTGTAGCCATACAAACTTGGATTCATCATCCCCATTAAAAATATTTTGTTGTATTGTGTCGTTCTTTGATCACGCAGATTCTGATAGAGTTTTTTAAAGCAACCATTTCTTGTATTTTAAAGCTGCATAAATTATTAGGTATTTATTAATCCTGGTTTAGGCCAGGAAAAAAATTTCTGTTTCAAAAAAATCAATGAGAGAAATTTCTCATACACAAGAATCTGTGTATTGTGAAATAAAATACACAAGAGAGCAAATGTGACCAGTGTTCATTGTTTTGAGCTGTTACAGAGTGTTTGAGGACATTGATCCCTGGGATTGGGACTTGAGTGTGCAGATGGAAGTGCTGAAAGAATCTCAGTTTTATGAGCAGCCAACGGCTTCTTCCAAGTTGTGCTTTTTAGGGGGAGATCAGTATGAGTTAGTCACCAAAAGGATCATTTTGAAGTCTGAGTAGCTTCTCAGTCAAAAGTCTTCCAGTTACCAAGCATCAGCTTGCAATATTCAGTGCTAAATGGACTTGCAAACAATGTAAGGATTTTGAGAAGTTGTGAAATGGCCTATTGGTAGTTTCAGGAGCAGTTGAATTATAAGTGCAGTTTATGAATGATGTGCTGGATGAAGTATTTGCCACTGCTGCTTTCTTACTGCATTGAGTCATGTTGCCTGTGGCTCTGTGTTCGATGAGATTCTGTTATGGACTTTTCCTCCTGTTCAGCTCCTCCAAATTATCCCTCACATTCTCCTTTCTGAATGAGGTTGAGTTGTGCTTTGAACAGTGGCTACATAAGGGGCTGGCATTCTTTCCTTCCCACAGCTGAATTCAGGCATATCTGTTCCTTTGCTATTTGTGCTACCTGTAAAGCATGTGGATGGCTTCCCCAATTCCATGCTACCTTGTTCACATCTGTCTCTAGCTTTGTTCCAAAAAATAAGCTCTAGCAATGATTACAGCACTTGGAGCATATTTACTTCTGAGGAGGGAGCATTTCTTTTACTTGGAAAATGCCATGAAAAGTGGGATAATGGGTTTGTAATTAAGTGTAATTGATACTTACAGTGTAATTCTGATAAGGATGTTTACTTGATATAGAATTGAATATGGAGAAAAAATACCTTACTTAAAGTTTCCTACTGATTCAATTTTTTTTTTTCCTTAAGATTAGAACTACGTGCTGCAAGAATATAAATTAGCCATAAAATCAATTTAATTAGCTTCCTGGAAATTGCAGTCACAAAAAAAAAATATACTATGCAGTACAAGAGCTCAGATTTGCATTTTGTTCTGTCTTCTAGTAATACAGAATGATTATTCACTCAATCAACTTTAGGCAGCTTCTTTGTAGAGAATATGTTCAATCTATTCAGATTATTCATTCAATAAGACTGTAAACCTTCCTGTAATTAGTTGTAACACAGTTGTAACACAGATCTTTCCTGGTTTTGACTACATGACAAGTAAGATACTATCCTAGGTTGTTCTGTTATTACATTTTTCTGGTGTGACCAAAGCATATCCAGTTCCCTGTTTCGGCAGTGGTCAAGGTGAGCAGTGTAGGACCGGAGCAGCTGTTAGGAAATGTGCAGAGATAAATCCTGCCTGCAAGGAGGTGCACTTTCTGTATTTTCTGGTGAGAGATGTGTTCTCTTAGTGCTGTTGCTGGGCCCTACTGGATGTGCACTAGGAAGGGACCCCTTATTTCCTCTTGTCTGACTTCCCACATCATCATGAAATTCCAGTTCTGCTGTTTAGCACTAAGAAGTGCTGGTGTTAGCATACTGTGCCCATATGGCAAACAGGTTGGGAAGTTCCTTATGTTTGCTTCTTCCCATAATTCACTGTGGCAAGGATAGCTAGGCTTCTGTTGTGCTCTTATGTAACTGCACATGCCTCTGCTAGAAGTCAGAGTATTGGCATTCACTTAGTTTGTTGGAAAATACAGCTCTGAGAGTCAAAAGTGTCTTTCTAAAAAATGTTTTGTGGAAAAAGTCCCTTCGTTCATTTATATTTCATTTTTTTTCTTTATAGCAAACTTTCTACCTACAATGACTTCTGTGCAGCTTTAGCAGACTGCTCCAGATGTTACATCTTATTTTTAGCCCTACTAAACAAATACCAGAAGCAGCAGGTCAGTTTTTCATCTCTTGATTTTTATATATTAATCCTCTGATGTGTCTGTGTATTATTGTGTATAAGCTTGTTTTCGGTGTCCTAGTTTTATGCATTTACCAAATAAAAATGTTAAATGGTTGACAGCATTTCTAAGTCGTAAATAGTTGTAATGAAATAATTTAGGTTAAAAACTCAAAGCAATACATAAGTTGATAAACTTGTCTGTCCATGTGTAGAAACAGTCCTTTGAGTACCTAAATTTTTTCCTAGTTTTAAGAAATATTTTTTAAAGGAAAAAGCTATTTGAATATTTAATAGTAGGGAATTTTTGGACTTTCTCCTGTCCTCCTCACCAGCAAAAGAAGCATGACTTTTCTAGAGCTAAGCAATGTGAAAGCAGAGGAAAATATATTCCTTGCTGTCATGTAAAATAAAATAAAACCTGGTCTGAGACAGTCATTCAGCATGTAGAGATCACAGTTCTTACCGAGTAGGTGTCCCTATGAGGGAGAAGACAGGTTCAGCTTGTCGACTGATCCCAGGAGTTACCATGGACTCTTCCCCCATTTCTCCCCATTCTTAACTCATTTTTTGTACTACTTTATCTTTAGGTGGAACTTGAGTGGCTTTGGTCATACTTCTTAATCTGTGAGGGGTGGTTGTACCCGGTGAATATCTCAGGGTAGTACCCGAGATAGCCTTGGGATGGGGACATGCGTTAGTCCAAGCACAATGATTTCATAACAGTTGCTGATTCAAGAGCAGGACATTTTCCTTTATCTCCCTTGGTTTTCAGCTGGGGCTTATCAACTAGAAAATACCACTGAGTTCCCTCCTCTGCAAGGGTTTCAACACAGTGCCTGGCCATGGTGTCTCCACTCTACTCCACCTTCTGTTAGGTCCTCCTTAGATTGCATAGTTTGTGGGAGGTCAGATATGCTGACCATGTTTCATCCAGAGAGTACAACTGTATTTTTCCCTGTAACTTCCATACCATTATTTTTTTACCCTCAATCATCTTCCCATACTCTGTAACTGCATAAGATATCAGAATGTATCTCTCCTTTACCAGAGAAAACCACATACCTGGAGTACTGCATTTGGGATGTTCATGTAGAAATAAATGTTTAGACTTTGTCAAATTGCCTGGTATCTTGAGGTAAAATTCTGAGTATAGTTGCTGCCAACTTTATTAGAATTCCAAGGGTGTTGCTCTATTGTCCTGCTGTATCCCAGTGATCTTTCTTACACTTACTGGAGCACCGGGTTCTCAGAGGTTGGTGCAGGATCCCAGTCTTACAGTTTGATGCATTGGTGAGAGTGGAGTGCCCTATGTAGGGCAAATTACTCAGCTCTATTGCAGGTAAGTTTTAAGAAGAAAATAATTTTTGTCTAAAGCATAGATGTTCAAAGGTGGAACAAGGTCTCAAAACATAGAATATTAAATTACATTAAGATCAGTTTCAAAAGTAAGGAACTTTCTTGGCTGGTCCAGCATCTAAATTAGTTAGAGATCATTTAGTTACCCTCTAAAATTTATCCCAGGGTTAGTAGTTCTTGGAGATTTGTTGGAAGGGGGTCTTTTGTGCTGCTATCATTGAAGGGAGCTAAGGAAGGTAGCTAGATTGGCTGTGCTGAACAATATTCTTTCTCCTGCCAAATACAAAAATAATTTGTTCCTTTCCTGTTTACCAGCATCCCTGTTTTCTGTGATAATGCACATGGAAGAGGAACAAAGATTAAGTTGTTTCTCTTCTTCTAAATATCTGCTGATTAACACTTCTGTAGCATATCTGAGTATTTCTAGGTTCAGGCTGCTTTTGCATAGTTTAATCTTTAAAGACACTTTAGTAAAATACTATGTAAATACTATGTAAATAACATGATAAACATCAAAGGCATTATATTTTCCTAGATTTATAGTTGTTCTTCCTTGTGATCAATGTATTAAAAACTCAACAAACTATGGAACCGAGAATAAGGAACTTTAATTAAGTAACACCTTTCTCCTAAACTTACTCTGTCATTTTAAGGGTAGCTTTTCTAGGTTCCTGAGATAATAGCTTTGTGTCATAATGAATTGTAGGCTCATATTTACCTCAAGTTGTTTGTTATTATTTAGTATTCAGAATTTAGCTTCTCATTTTTCTGTTAAGTGGCCTAAAAATACATCTTTATTCACAAGGTTAGCATTGCATTTTGTGTTAAATTGTCTGTTGTTTTATCAAAATACAAATGAGTAAAGAAGTAGCTTGTGTATTAAAAAAAGCTTAGCTATTACTTTGTGTTGATTATATATGCAGTGTCTTCAGAATAATTATTTCTTACTGCAGTTTTGAAACAAGCATACAATTGTCAGTTGTCAGCTTAGTAAAGCCCTGCAGAAACAAAAAGAAGGACATAGATAATGTAATGCACCACTTTTTCTGTAGTATATAATAAACACTTCAGCTGTGAGGAGTGCAAATGTTTTTGCCTGAGGTGTAATTGGCCCTGCTGATCTTTTTTTTTAAATGCTGACAGCTAGTGAGTTGCAGTATGAGTTAGTATGTGTTGAAAAGAAATGAAGTAACAGCAATGTGAGTAAAATTGTCTGCTGTGGGAATGTCCTGGTTTGGGCAAATTTGGGAGAAAAACCTCCAAAGGGGTTCCTCCAGAAAAGCTGACTCGAGCAGCCCCTCCCCCAGCTGGTCCAGGAAAAGATTTCCCCGGAGAGAAGTGGAAAAAAACCTGTTCATTCAATAGTCATAGCACTGCCCAGCACAAAAACGAACAATACTAAACAGCAAGACCTCTCGCTGCCCTGAGGAGATGACAAATTCAGAAAGTCCCTCTCATGGGTTGCTCAGTCCCTCCAGAGCTGGAAAATNCAGTCTGAAAGGTGCAGAACTCAACACCCAGCAGAAACAGACAAATGATTGGGGATACAAGCATCACAAAGTCCCTCCAGGACAGGGAAGAATCAAAGAGAAGGAAAAATCGTCATCATGAAAGCATTAAAAATCTTCAGGACTAAAAACTGATATGTGAAGAGAGGAAGTGTATATGTGTGACTGTGTGCACTTGTGTTTTTCTGAGTTTTCAGGTTGTAAATTTTGTGGGATCAGGTTTTTTTACTGGCAGTCATAGCAGCTAGAAACATACAGGGGAAAAATAGAGGAAAACCAGCATTCAGACTTTCTCAAGGACTATCATAACTGTGACTTTAAAGATAGGTATTAAATACTATGAAAGTAAAAATGGGAGCACTGGAAATAGGGTTAATGACTTGCACCCACACCACACACTGAATTCCACCATTGCAACCCAAATAGTCTCTGTTCTTTGCTCCATACTGCAGTTACAACACTTCTCCCTTTTTTTCTCTGCTCATTTTCTCTGTTGGGTGAAAGAAGGAATGGAAGAGTAATGATTCAATTCTATGAGACAGACTTTTGTATTATAGTCTTAGGTAGGGAATACAGAAGACTGGAAAAGCTGAATCTTCAGTGTAGGACTGGGGAAGTCAACTGGGCTTTTACACACATCTGAAGTATGTGTTCATGGTTGGCTTTGGACCTTACTTTTGTAGAGCAACAGAAAAAACCTGTCAGAAGTGTTTGTGTAGAGCCTCTGTCTTGCAGGATAAGCTTTGTATGATTCTGTTTCTAGTCAGACTAGACTGAATTGCAGACTTTTGCCCATCTCAAGAAATCTTTTAGCAGGGTTCTATTCCACTTTCCCACATCATTATCATCTCTAAGCTTTCCAGATAAACTGCATAAAGAGTGACTTTCTTGGGCTCTGGTTAATGTCACAAGTCACAAGCAGGCCATGCTTTTGGAACAGGGATATTGCCTAGATAGGACAGTAGCTTCTGTCAATAAAACAGGCACTACCTGAGCTTAGGTGGCATTTGGGGCCCTGCCAGATTCTGTGTAATGTTTAATCAGGAGTCAATTTTCAATCCTAAGAGCACAAACACAGGGTGTTATACTAAAATTTGTATAGAAGCAATCTTATGCCTGTTGTATGGAAAGGTCCCCTTAACTTCAGTGTCCTAATTTTGAAATTGGGAAGCATTTGTTTAAGAATCTAACATTGCTGGATGGAGTAACTTTCTGTTCAGGAAAATAATAATTACTTTGGATAACTTGAACAGTTCATCCAGTCTGCTCTTGATACTCAGCAGTGGTGAAATTCAGATATCTAGAGAACAGTAAAAATGGAGCAGGCATGTATGATACCTCCTGTGTGTACTTACCAAACCTCCAGCTCTTTCCAGTTTGGAAACACCTTCAGCCAGCTGTGTATGAAATAAACCTCAGCTGACTTCTTTTTTGTGGAATTCTACAGTCGCTCTTCTACCCCATATAAATTTTTAACATGTGAAAGATTCATTGACAAGGAGTTGCATAGCAAACAATTCCTTTTGCCTATTTTGAATTTGGCCTTTACTGTCTTTATTTGATGCCTTCTGGTTCTTGTATTGCAAATGTGGTGAAGCCCATTGTTCATTTCACACCTCCCTTGATTTTCTAGATGTTTATCCTACCCTCTTCAGGCTCCCTCTTTTCCATGCTGAAGAATTCTTGATTACTTAGCTCTTTTTGATAGAGAGATTGTTCCATGCCATGGTGTATCCATGTTGCTTTTCTCATAACATTTTCCAATCCTGATTCCTGCCTCTTTTTTTGAGAGGAGGAAACTAGAACACAGCACTTAAAATATGCCCATTTCATAGATTTACATGCCTGCATAAATTTATTTCCCAATAATTCCCAATACTTTATTTGCTTTCTTGATCTGTGATCCTTAAACTCTGTCATTAACTCCAAGATTGCTCTATAGGTGGTTATGGTTGTTTCAAGGGCTGTAATTTTATACACAAAGATGTTTGCTCTGTTCTTTTCCATGGGTCCTTTCATGTTTAGATTCATGTGTTTAAATTTAATCTGCTGTTTTATTACCAACTAACTATAATTCTTTTTCAGCTCTTCAGTCAGCCTTCATCTTTGGTACTTTGAATACCCTAGTGAAATCAGTACATTCTTCCATATCACTGCTGCTGCCCATTTTCTGTGTTTATGGACAAATTGAATACAACAGATCCCAGCACAAAACCTTGGGAATTCCACTGGTCATCTTCCACCATTACAGAAACTGCTAATTTACTCTGTTTTACATCCTCTAATCATATATCTATACTGAGACATTCTCCCTTACAGCATGACTCCTTAGTTTCACTGGGATTTTGGTGAGTGACTTCGTTAAAAGTCTCCTGGAAAGTCACATGGGTGATATCAGATGGTATCTTTTTTAGGCATGTTTCTTAATCCCTTCAAAGAACTCAGTAAATGCCTAAGTCAGAAATTAGAAGTCATAAAGCTGATTGTGTTTATCTAGCTGTCCATTCATTTTTTGGGGTTTTTTTTGTGGTCTCTACTAATTTATCTGGTCCAGACACCAGACTTGACTCTCACTTGGAATCTTTTCGTGTTTGTTACAGTTTTAGGAGGTTGCATGGTGCTGTTAGTAATTAAGCTATTTAATTAATTAGTTCCTTTAGAACTGTTGGATAATTATCCAGTCCTGGTGATTGGTTACTCTTTGTTTTGTCAGTTTGTTCCTTAAAGTTGTTTGTGATCACTTCAGTTTTGGACAGATGGCTCTGATGAGCCTTCCCTGGAGAATGCTGTAGCATTGAATGCTCCCAGTTGCTTCCAGAGTGGGCATGAATCAATGCAAAGAACTCATTTAGCTTCTGCAATGACATTTTCTTCTCTCAGTGCTTCTGTTTTATCCTGATCATTAATTAGCTCTGCAGATTCTGGCAAACTTCCCAGTCCTGATAAATTTGAAAAGTTTTGTTATTATTTTTGCGTCTCTTGCATCAGCTAGAAGAACTGCATTCATTTTTAGTTATAATTTGCACACTGTTTTACCTGGCTGATTTAGCAATCAGTTTGTCAGAAACAATATATTAAATGAAGAGATGTTGCCTTGTCATCCTCTCTAAGGACATGTCCACATTTATCAGGTTCACTCTTCCTGGGTCTGCCCAGCTTCCTTCCCAAATGCATCTACCAGGTAGCGGCTCCCAAATCAGCTTATTGTATTCTGTGAGCAAGCAGAGCTTGTGAGACTTGCTCATGTGTCTCCCAAAGAAAAAAACCTTGTTTCAGGGCTGTTGAATGTCCTTTCTGCTCTTAGGATTGCTGCTGTGGGGAAGGTTGTCACAGGTGAGGCCTCTAACTGCAGGGAATTTCCCTGCTGTGTTTTGGGCTTTATTGATTAGGCAAAGGCTTATCTGCATGCAGTGACTGGTCTTTCTGGCTGGTATGTGGTTGGTTTATGGATAACTCTGTGATGAGCTTTCAGGAAACCACCATCTATCTGTTTCAGTCAGTCATAAAACATAAGTCATGCAATGCCCAAAAGCAAGCACAAGCTCTTCCTTATACAGTGCAGTGCTGCACCTGTGTTTAGTTCAGGTACACATTTGCCTTTTAAATACTTGGAGAGTGTTATTGGTATTCTGCTCAGTGCCACCACAGTCTTCTGAGATACCAAAGGGGTTTTTTATTAACATTGTTATTGGGGACAGTGATGTGTTCCTGTGTCTACTGCTTGCTTGTAAATAAATGGTTATCAGTGCTGACCCGGGTATTCTTTGTGTTTTGGTTGCTCACTTTTTCCTCTGTGCCATCCCTCATTTGGACTGAGGGCAGTTGTTTGTGTGACAGCCCAAGACATCATGTCAGAGAACTGACCCAGCTTCCAATAACCCTAAAACTGAAAAAAACCCCAACCCAACCCAATCCTTTCCTGGTTATCATCTGCATTGCTTTCCTGTCTAGCTTGTTAAGCAGCCACACAAATGCTTCCTTGATCACAAATACTGAGGCAGCAATATGGGAGAGGAAAGAAACTCTGTATGGAAAGGAGATTGAGTGCTGTTTATGCCACTACTTGTGCTGAAATGCTTGTCAAGGTGACCCTACAAAGGACTTGCATCAATAATGTGGTTCTTTTCTCCTACATTTACTAGTACATATTTTCAGTTGTATTCCTTCTCTGTGTAGGCCAACATTATAATAGTGCCTAAGACAATTTAAAAAAGGGAATTGATCATTAATGTAATTGATAATTAAAGAATAAAAAATGCGAGATTTTTTTCCAGTGTTTTTTGTGTGTACTTGCATATTCATAACTGATCAGTCATTCTCTCTGAATTTGCTTTTTTTTTTTTTTGAGAAGGAAGTAGCCATTCTAGGATAGATATTCTGACAACTCTGAAGGAATTTTCCTGCTAATAAATACTACAGAATAACTACAGAAGGTCACTTTTTCGCTACAGTATGATTTCTGACAGTGTGCTGAGCTGAAAACTGTATGTGCATATTCCTAATGCTTTAGTTGTGATTTTTTCTTTTTCTTTCTTTTTCTTTTTTTTTTTTTTGGCTGAAAGAAGAAGCAAAAATGTTAAGAAAAGTGCAGAATATTTGATCTCTACACTGAGTGTAAAATTACCAGAAATGCAGGGTTCAGAGTTTTTAATGAACCAGTCTTCATTGACATGCAACATATAGAAGCCTGCTGTTCTGGAATATCAAAAGATAGAAGTGAATGTATGTAATTACTAGATAGGTAAACAGCAGAATATCAATAATAACAATAATAATACTGCTTGGTGAGACATGCTGTTATTAAAATACATTATTGTAGTTTTTAATTTAATTTCTCTAAACTATGCTGAAAGCTTGGGAACACCTCTAAAAAAAGCTAAAAGAATTCTTAGAGTTAAAATGCCCCAAGGAAATTAATTTATCCTGACAAAGGTCAGACCATTAGCAAGCTGCCTATTAATAGAGTCTGCACAAGGAAGACATTTCTGTTAGTAGACCAGTCTTTGATCTAAAAAAAAAGAGCTGATAAGAAATAGGGGCTAAAGCTGTTCCAATTTAAAGTATATAATAAGAATAAAGATTTTAACCAGAGAGATCAGCAGTCATTGGAGCAATAGCATGGAGGATACGGTTTTCAAATTTTCTTTTTCAATTAATTTAATTTCTGAAATACTGTTTTTTTTAGAGAGCCTACACAGTTTTCTGTCAAATATTGTTCTGGTGATAGTGTGCTTACTCTTCTTTTTTACCTTTCCCAGGTCTCCAGGTGTTCACAAACAAACCTAAGCACAAGTTCTTGATTGCTGAAATTTACTAAGTCCAAATGAACCCTCTTCTTAAAAGCTTAGCTGAACAGATCAGATTTTGGGATGTAGAAATTATTGGGTAGGGTCCTATGGTGTGGACACACAGAAGTATAATTACATTTAACTAATGGTCTCTCCTTCTCCTGAAATGCATTAGTATTTGGTGGGGAAGGACGTTCTCTTTACTGACAAGGTACTCCCTGCTGTCACTGTGGCAAAGCTTCTCCTCTCTGCTCCTTATTTCACATTCCTCAGTCAACAGATTCTCTCTTTATTTTTGCTACTTCCAGAGTGTTCTGCACCACTGCTCTCTCCCCCTTTTTTTATTCTTTAAATTGAGTTTCATATCATGACAGCTGTCATTTCTGGGTTTGAACAGAAATTTTTCCAGCTAGAATGTCACTTCAAGATGAATCTTTACTGTATTTGGAAGAGATCAGCTCTGGGTTAATATGACTACGTAATTTTGCCTATAAGTAGACTATCAGACCCTGCAAAGAAAACTCCCAAATTTTCTTTCCAAAGTGCATAATAAAGCAGGAATACAAATTTGGAAGTGAAGTGTATGTTAGATTTGAATGAGAAGCAGGGCAGGTGGTAGAGTTTTGACTAACTCCACTGAAATTTGTGTAACATGGAAAGCAGATATCATTTACAACTGATGATTCAATAGGAACTCAGCTGCTGGCATCTGACTGTTTGTTTTGCTCTCATTCTGAGAGCCCAGACACCAAATAAAGTAACAGCAGATACTTGCCCGGCATTCACAGGTTCTTGATTGGACTGTCCTTCCTTATTGATCTTGTTTTGAACTAGTGACCTAATTTACTTTCCTTCTGTACTGATAAGGATGCCTGTACAGTCTGTGCTCATCAGGCTTAGACTGAAAGGCAGGTGTACTTTAATTGCCAAGATAAACTGTTGGTCAGGTTCTGTGACTCAGCAGGTACATGGGGTTCTTTGCTACTGGGGCAGTGCAAGGAAGAGAGTTTTAGAAGCCGATAAGTAAAAAAATCATATCTGTGATGATCAAATGTTTATGTTTCAGTTGCCAGAAGAATAAGAGTTAAATGCTGATGTAGTATGTGGTGCCATTACCACCTCAAAACCCAAAATATCAGTTTCTTCACAGATAGGAAGAAAATAAAAATTTCTTCTCAAGCTTTTCGTGATTTTTTTTTGTTCAAATTTATTTGTAGAAGTGAAGCTGTGTGCTCTGATATATAGCCTTCCACTCAGGTTTGAGTACACTCTGTGTTCGTCATGTCTCACATGAATGCCTCACTTAAAAAGATGAAATAACTGAGTGTAATTCCTGTCTTTAATCTAGTTTGTCTTTAGTACAATACATGTTTAAACTTCCATGTTATATAAATTGATCTGATAAATGTAACTTTTCTGTAAGTGTGAAAGAATGTCTGAAATTCCATATGCAGTTAATATTCCAAACATGTGGAAATGCACAGTAATCTCATTTATTATATTGATTTTTTGCTATGTACAGAAAGGGGCTATGTACAGAAAGGCCCATGGGCCTTGCACAGGTTTAGTCTTGCAAACAGTTCAAAATATCATGTAGCTTTGCATGTATTTTTTTACACAGCCATTCTAAGATGGTGCTTCTTACTCTTTCAGTCCTTACCCATGAGCAAATAAAGAAATACAGGCAAAAAAAAAATACAAATCCTTGAGCATTGTACTACTCAGGAGAAGTTGTACAGCTTTCCTCTTTGACTTTGCTAGTTAAATTTTCACTGTTAGCTAATGAAACTTTGGTACTATTCTATTAAAGCCGGATGTGCTTAGCTAAAAAAGAAGTATTTTATAAGTTTGTTTTGCTGGGCTGTAGGTGGAAAGCACAGCTGAGATCACACTTCTCAAAATATCAGTTGATTGCTGTGTGGTACCTGTTTGTCTCTTTCCTGATTGGGTAGAGCTGTTGCTGGGCTGATACCATTTTGACCAAAATTAGAAAGTCAATATAAACGAGTCTAACTAGACTGCCTGCTTTTTTTTTTCAGTTCTCTCTTCTGATTCATCAGTTGTTTGTTTCAAATTTTTACAGCCTTTGTGAGTTGGGTGTTGTGCCAGCAAAGGTGAAAGCACTTAGTGGTTAGTCATTAAGAAGATTCATAAAAAATTGTCTTGATGACATTTAAATCCTAACAAAAAATATGATGCCTGGTTAAAAAAAAAAAAAAGTGGAAGTGGGTCCTACAGAGTGATATTATTAAATACATGGATGTGAAAACCATTTCCTCACTTAGGAGACTGCTGTGTCTCATGTTCAGACATAGCACTCATCTTCCTGAGAGGATGTTATTGCCAGTGTCTTGTGGCAGAGGCTTAAGACCTGAAATTTACTGATGAAGGCATGTATCAAGGAAGGAGTTGCTGCCTAAACAGCTTTTTTCCTTCAGTATTAGCTGAAGGAAAATTACTTTAACAAGTTAGACTGTGCCTGGTTAATTTATGCCACTAATACCAGGGAGGGTTAGAATATGTGCAAATATAATTATGATATTTGAAGAAAAACAGTGTATGAATTGTTTAGCAAAATTCTAGGTTAGTGCAAGTACAGCTACAGGTAGATGATTCTCATGTACTTAAAGAAATGCTGTTACTTTACCTGCACCATTAAGCTAAAGCTACAGATTTTTTTTTTTCGAAGTCTTTTTATGTTTTCGGGGGTTTTTTTAGGTTTTGATGCAAGAGACAGAGGGAAGTGACAGAGGGAAATGTTTTAAGTAGTTTAAACTTGAGTTACTTTGGACTTTTAGAATTAATTTTTTACTTGTCACATACTGGTGGATGTCATTGAATGCCATTCACTAAGGATCCACTAGTCTTGCCACTAAAAGGTTGTATCTCAGTATGTACATAATAAAGGTCAGGATAAAAAGTGCTGTAGGAGAGCAACTTGGTTGAATCAAGGGATCTCAAGATGCCTTACAAAAATAGAAAGTAGGTCTCATTCACCAATGATAAAAATAAAAGGGTAGGAAGAGCACATAAAATCAGAAAAAAAACCCCAACAGAGCACACTATGAGGTGCAGCTACAAAGGGACATAAAAAGAAATAAATTTTTTTATAGTACAGTGAGAAGACAACAAGGAAATAATTGCTCTGCTGTTCAGAAGAAGATGAGCGTTACTGACAGATACCACTGTGAATAGTGAAGTGTGAATTGCCTTTTTTTTTTTGCTTCTTTTTCTGAAAGGGTTATGTATGACCAAATGAATAATTTCTACTTCAGCCGGGATTTTTGTATCACTAAAAAACAAGCTGAAGCATATCAAATGCTGTCAAACCAGCTGATGAAATTTACTTTTGGTGTTTACAAAAGGAAAGAAAGGGGATCCCAATCTCTGGGATTCTTGAAAAGTTATGAAGAATTGCTAGGTTGTAGAGTGCCTGTTTTTAAAAGGTGAAAGAGGAGGAACTGGGGAATGACAGACCAGTCAATTTAGATTATAGTTCTGGTAAAAATCTGGGAGAAATAAATCAGCTATCTGTAAACAATTAGAATGAACAACAAAATGAATAAAACCTATTTTGGACTTAACAGTAGCAAAACAAGGGGAAGGAGTTTAACCTCTGCAATGCTTACCAGGCCTAGAAAAGGAAGGGTTGTGGTCCCTGCCTGTCACAGCTGACACTTGCTTACTTGAAAGATTAGTAAATTCTGGCCCATATGATTATTCTGGTTATATAAAGTGCAGTTTTAAGACGTTTTAAGATGACTGTGGGCTTGGTAAAAATAGATGACCTGTACTAAGAATATCCCATTAGTAATTACTCCAGTGCTATACTAGTTCTATCAGATGTTTTTGATTTCTTCTGTAAATCAGGTTATGAAAATTGGTATTATAAAAAATTATTTCTATTTTGTTGTGTTTGACATTCCTTCAGTTGTTCTGGATGTCCTATTATCTGAATTGGGAAGCAAATGAAGTGTTATCTTCTTTTTAAGCAGCTATCACCTTCTGATTCTTTCCATGTAACATGGTTTATTTATTTATTTTGTTACAGGATTTGGTTGTCCATATCATCTTCATTCTTGGTAATTTAACAGCGAAGAATGACCAGTCCCGGGAGCAATTTTTTAAAGAAAAAGAAAGTGTTAACACCTTGACTTCATTATTCCAAACCTACTATGAACTGGATTTGAATGCACCAACATTGCACGATGATAGAAAAGGAAAAAACCACCTAAAGTATCCTTCAAAATCAGAAGATGTTCTGATAAAACTGATAAGGGTGCTGGCCAACCTCTCCATTCACCCTGGAGTGGGTGCAGCTCTGGCAGCTGCCCCTCCTGTTGTAGGATTACTTGTTACAGTACTAGGTAATAAAATATATGTTGTGTTTGTTGTCTTTGTTCAGCCTGTAAGGAGAGTTTAAGACTTCTCATTGCAAAAAAAATCCAAAGCCAATGGGTTGATATCCATAACCTGTTTTATGTGGAAGGCCTGCTTGCAGTGGAAGCATTGCTACTTTGGTACTGACTTTTCAGTATCTGGGCAAGGATGTAGAAGTCTTTAATTCAGTGATCAGATTTGCAGATAGGATCACTAAAAATAAGAAAACAAATTGTATTGTAAACACATCTCACTGAGAGTTAATATATAAAGAAAGTTTGTTCTTATCAGGTGCTATATAGATGTGTTTGGTGGTGGTTTGGTTTTTTTTTTAAGGTTTGCATTTTTTGTGACCATTTTGGATTAAGTATTGTTTCCGTTCTCTGCATAACTTTCCATAACTTTCAGCCTCTTCAAAGAATTTTCTCTCACTTTTTTCTTCTTTTTCGGTGTTCCATCCTTTTATCTCTTTCAGATGGAAGAGAGTATCTCCCTCCAAATGGAGGATTAGCACTGCAGTTCCTTTACCACTTACTGATCCCCTTGTAAATCTGATTACAGATCAGGGCTGGTCTGTTCTCCCCATAACAGAGTTTACCTGTGACAAGATATATCTTAAACAGCTCAGTATATTTTACTATGTAATGAGAACATTAAATATTATTTTAAGATAATCTGCTTGATTGAACACTGTCTTACCAATCATGAGGGATGAGACAAGTCAGACTCACAACTTGGTTCTGTCTCGTGGGTTGAAACTATTTTAATGATGGTGTAAGTGCTTTTCACCTTCAAAGCTTCTCTCTGTCACCCTCTCTTCTTGAGCATTCTGTCAGTCAGTTTCCTACAAAATGTTCCGTCCCTCTGTGAATTTACCACTCTTTTATTTCCTTCACTCTTGGCTTCTCAGGCCAGAGACCTCGGGCAAATAAGTCTTTCAGACTTTTACGTGGGTTAACATTCTGTCAGGAACTCTAAGAGAAAAATCTTTCAAATATTGTTGAAGGGGTTTTTTCCATTTTTTTTTTCCTAGATACCTGACAGTCCAGTATAACAGTGCTTGGCATTTCTTCATGTCTATCCCACAGGCCTGTTTCTACATGTGGACTCTCCTCAGAGCCATCTTAAAACAGCAAACGGGATTTGTTAAATGTCTTAACTGACTAAATTTTAAACTATGTTTCCTGAGTCCCAATGATTTCTGTAAATTAATAACGTGAAACAGTGATTTTGTATTGCCATTTTTGGATCAGGTGTTCCTGTTAGCTTCTGCCTTGTTACTGAACAACAAAAGGTTTGACTGTAGTAGTGGCCATGTAAACTGTTACTCAGTTTGCTTCTGGGATCTAGTGCACTGCAAAATTAGACACATGTGTGTGTTTATCTACATATGCATATGTGTTGGGGTTTTTTTACTCTCAGAATACAAGTCAGTCGATGCCTGTGAAGAGTTGGTCATCAATGCTGCAGCAACAATCAACAATTTGTCCTACTACAAAGTGCAGAATTCTGCAGTTCAAGACAAGAAGCTACAGATTGCTGAAAGTAAGGACTTTTACACTAGTACTTTTTGTGTAGCTTTTAGAAAGCAGAAACATTTTGACACAAGAGGAAGTAAAGACACTGATAACACTTTGTAGTATTATGCAGGAGTATAAAGTTCGTAGGGCTAAATTCTTTCAATAAAGATTTCCATTTTTTTTTTTGAAAATAACACTGTGACTTACATGAAAATAGTTGGGTTGTTTACAAAACCCCTTCTTTTCCTCTGCAAAGGCATTTGCTGTATTGTTTTCTGTTCAGCAGTTTTTGCTAGATTTGTTCAAAATCCATATACCTGAGCCAAAATAATCATGTTGCTTTTTCCCTCTAATCACAAGTATCACAAGTATGGAAAGAGGGTTTTTTCTTCTTGTTACTTTCTGTACATGTAAATTTTGGTTTCTCTCTGTTTCTGGCTTTTAAATCCGTTGGCAATATTGCTTTGAGTGATTCTCTTCCCTGTGACATTATGGACAGCAATCAGTTATGTGTAGGAACTGCACTGACTTGTAGGACTATTGTGTTAATGTTGTACAAATGGTGGAGAGGCTGTGTGTTGCACATTTCTCTCTCTAAATAGGCAAGACACTGGGGAGAGACAGAACCTGAAGTTCACACAACAGGTAGAATGAGGAATGGGAAAAAGTACCCTGGCTGTCAGCCCAGTGCCTGGACTGGTAGACATCATATTCTCTGTGGGTAACAGCTCTGCTGTTCTGTCATGACTCATTTTATCACCTATAAGCCAGCTGCCTCTTGTTGCTGGTTAGAAACAAATGACTTCTGTCCTCTTTGTTGGCATGTGGAACTAGTCCCATTGCCTTCCTGAACTGAGGAAAGAGGAAACCTTTTGATGGAAGACTAGCAGGCTTTCTGCTCCTGCAGGTGTTTTGAGAATACTTGCTGTTTGATATGAGTAGAGGACAAAATCCCTTCAGATGTCTCTTTAAGACAAGTTCAAGGTGTATTCGGTATTGCAACATCCAGAGGCAGAAGTAATGAGAACAAAGCCAACCTCCCTTCTATATTTTTTTCTCTCTTCTGTTGCATGAAGGGCTAAGGGTTGACTTTTTTGAATCCTCTGTATGATGGACTGATTTCAGTGCTTTACTGATTTTCAGTGCTTTGTACTCACAGAAGACTGATAAATGTATCTTCTGTAACATCACTCCTCTGCCATGCACGATGGTAGCTCTTCCTAGGAAGTGCTGAGGGTCCCACTCCTACTGCAGAAGTATGCTCTGATCACATGTGAAACTGCTAAGCAGAAAAGCAGCAAGGAAGTGAATGCTTCAGATTGGGACACTGTTAAGTAGCTGTTCAGAGAAAATGTGTTTGCTTGTTAAAGCAGCTCTGAGAGAAAACAGAGCTAGTGTCAGAAAATAATTTGAGCTTTAGGAGACATCCCACCATAGGACCATCTGTTCAGGATCTAAATCAATTCTTCTATATTACAACATTTTTAAAACTATGTCTTCCTGGATTTTGACATGAGCGCACTTAAAACTGTATAGCAAAACTGGCTCCCATTATTACAACTGTGCTTAGACTGTCTCCATAACTCCTTGTTTGTTCCTTTGCATTTAGCCCTATATTGGAGCTCTTTGTTTTTATCTTCAAAGCCCTACACAATTTCATTCTTGTTCTACCATCAGCTCATCCCCTTTGCTGCCACCAAACAGACAGACAACTGCTCCCATTTATTATGTTTATCGCTGTTGTTATTTGCATTATGATATTCACTGATAAAAAAACAACCATGTATTTGTGATTTACAAGTAATTCTTTTTATTTAATTTCTCTGCAAACCAACAGTGCTTTTAAAGCTGTTAATGAGTGACAATATGGATGCAGTTGTGGAGGCTGTCAGAGTCTTTGGCAATCTTTCCCAGCATCATGAGATCCGTGACTTCATCATCCAGAAGAAGAGTGAGTTACTTTTGCATTTGTAGGAGTTCTATTTTTAAATGTCCATGGTTCTAAAAAGAAAAGATTGTTAATAAGCTGTCTCAGTTAAAGGGTAGAAGCAATCTTCCCTGATGTTTTGCAAATTAGGCAAACATTAGAATCCAATAATAGTCATTAAAAACAGCATTTTATTTCAGTTTCATTAAAATGGAAATATTGGAGTAGGAAAAATATGCCATGGTACTTTCACAAAGGTAGATACTACAAAAACTCTGTTTTTCCTAAAGTTTCAAATTTGAAATTTCCCTTTACTCAAATAGCTTTTCAGATCCTGCAGGTTAGTAGTGATACAGTATAAAATGAAAATCCAACTAAAATTTCATTTAGATTCATAATATCAGAGTTTTGATTCCCATATTTGACAGCTTGTTAGCACCTTGTAACATGCAGCTAGGATTTGACTGCCTCAGCAAAGACCTCCTCTTTGCCTCAGGGTGAAGTAGGATACAAGTCTTCTCAAGTCCTTTTGCTTTGGGTATCTAAAGACCTTTGGGATAAATGGCAACTCCTTGCTCCCCACAGAAGGTGTGTCATTAGCTTAGATACTTGTAAAATATTTTTTGTTTGGTCTGCCTCTTGGTGCTGAAAGTGAGGTGATCGTGCCGCAGTATGCAACTCTTGATTCCGAGGGTGGCACGTCACCATGTTTGAAGGGAGAAGTGACCCTTCCTAGCTGGTTCCCGGTGAACAGTCTCAAGGGACTGAATTTTCCAGCTGGGAGAGACTGTGGTGTTGGTGTGCCAAGCTCAGGCATTGCTGGGGGGCTTCCTCTCAGTGAGGCCAGCCCAGCTCCCTGGCTGGGGTTGGCGCCACAGCTCCACGGTCAGTGCCAGCAGGTGCTGCAGGATGCTGCACGTCTGTGCCCCACGCTGCTGCCCTTCCAGCTGGACTTGGTGCGGTCTGGGACAACGCTGCACTCACAGGGGAAAGAACTTACCCCTCTGAGTGCCAGATGCCAAATCCTTGCACTTTCTGCTGACTCTGCGATGGAAAGCGGGGGGGTGATGCTTTCAAGAAATAAGCTGCAATTCAATTTGGTCAACTTAGCCTCTTCTGATGGGATTTTCACATTTCTTTGGTGTATTTTTATTACTGGAATTTCTGGTTTGTTGTTTTGAAGGAAACTGGTGTTCAGCATGATGTTACTCCGTTGTGTGCCTCCTCTAAAAATGTCCCAGTAATACGCTACAAGGGTGAATTTTTGGATAGGGTATCCTGCATTTGACTGCTTTCTAATAAGTCTGTTGTAATGCCACTTGTAAGGTAAATCCATCCTCCTAGTAATACTGTTTCCTTCTTTACAATCCAGTATACAAGTTCGTGATTGCTTTGCTCGATTCCAAGAACCGAGAGGTCTGTTTTCCTGCCTGTGGAGTTCTGCTCAATCTCACAGTAGATGAGAACAAACGAGCTTTTCTGATGGAAGGAGGAGGAATTGGAAAGTAAGTTGCTGATTGTGCTTGAGAAAGGCAATTTTGAGTAGTTTGGCTAAAAAGTTTCAATTGGATTCTTTTTTACTGGGGCCAGTAGCTTGTAATAAAGATGCCAGCATAGTAGATAATTGATATCTAAAGTTCTTTGAGAACAAGCCTTTCATAGGAGGCAAACCCCACAGAAAAGACCCCCTGTGATGTACACAGCAGAGGATACCATGAAAGAAAACAACTAAGGCTTGGCTTTGCAGCAGCTGCTTGTGCTTGGCTTAACTGGATCCTGGGTGGGCTACAGTGCACAGCAGTCAGTGTGTGTCTGGTGCAAGTGTGAAGGTACTTCAGGAACTGATGTCCCATGTGGTCCCTTGCAGTTTTTGTAACCACTTGGTTTTGCAGGGAAAATACCTGATGCAGCCATGCTCAGCACAGAACAGCTCCCGAGTCTCTTCTCTCGGGGAGTTCAAGCTGAAGGCACTCTAACATTGTAAGGGATATTAGACCTTGAAAAACCACTGTGGATGCAGCACTTGTGGCTTTGATGTTCAGATAATAGCAGATCCAGCTTAATTGGAGCAGCATGAAAGATCATGTTCCTGTGCTTGTAAAGCAGGTGGTACAGCCCACAGTTATGAAACAATATGCCTCACTTTGAAATGTTTTCCTGTTCATACATCATATAATTACTTTTTTATACACTGTAAACAATGCATAGTTTTCTCATCCTTCCTTCCCATGTTCTAGTTAACTTACAATATAAAGCTGGAAAAGGAGAATAAAAATAAGTTGCTGGCAAATTGAATAATGAATGTGAGAAATTTCTGTTATATAGAATATTCTATAGCCTATGGAATCATATAAATTCAGAATTTTCTATATTGTGTCTGAAAATTTGTGAGGTAAATAAAAAAATCAGTAAAACAGTAACAGCATGAAATTAATCTAGAGAATTTGGAAGTGATTGTTAAGGAGATCATCCTGACTATGCCAAACCAGCTCTGTGGATTTTTGGAACTGAGGTTATTGTACCAATATATAATAGCCCAAAGAAAATACAGAATTAGTCTTAACAGAGAGTTAAATTTTTAAAAAAATTATGGCAAGTTCTTTTGGCTTTTCATTAGATGCCTCCTGTTGTTCCACAATGACTGCCTTCAGAGAGGAGAAAAAAAACCAAAACAAACCTCTTTTTGGGTGGTCTTCAATGACTGTTACTTTCAACCACACCTGAATATAGTAGTTTTCCTTCACTAATCAACAGATTATAAATCTCTCTGTGAAGTGGAGAAGTGAGGGCAGGAGGGAATCCTAAGGCTGAAGAAGAGACCAGCAGTGAAGGATTACATTGGAGAGGTCACCAGGGACAGCAGGTGGAAGAAGTTTACTTCTGCAGCCCCAGGATCTGGGAACTCTGCAGTTTGGAAATGGGACCTCTGGATAGCTACTATGCGTAAGCTGGTGCAGGCAGAAAAGTTACAGCTTCATTTCAGAGTCCTGTTTGGAATCCAGCCTGCATTTGGTGTCCACAAGGAAACAGGGATGGGGGAAAGGTCTAGAATCTAATGGTCCTTAATAAAACAGGCATTTCTGAGAGGAGTTCCTTGGGAGTACAGGCTGAGGAAATGCAAGAATGGGTGAGATTTGCAAAACTGTGAGACTTCACTGAATGTGAAAGGTAATTCTTTGATCATGGAAGTAGCAAATTCCTTTGGATTTGTTTTTTTGGTGAGATGATCTGATGTGTAGTAACATGGATATTCTGACTGAAGCTTTTTCTGCACTCCCACTACCTTTTCCTGATGAAACATTGGTGCCTGATCAAGTTTGGTTTGGATTGCAATCTCTGCTTTAGTGGTAGCCACAGATTTGGGACAGTCACAGATTGTAATGAAATTTGATGGAATTTTAGTGTCTTTGAAATGGTTACATTTGCAAAGTATGTGGGTGAAATTGGTCAGTTGGATTAGAAAGTTACAGAGGATGGGCAGCTGCAGGCAAGCACACACACGTGTAGACAACAGGCATGTCCACATCCTTGGGCAACCACACTAAATAAAAAGAGAGAAGTTAATGAGGAAGAAAGTAGCATCTGAAGGTTATTAACGCAGAATTTTCCTGCAGACTTCTGTGGAGCTTGCTTACATTTCTAGACTGCCAGGTTTTGAAGAGCTCAGGAGAAAATTGCGTGGAACAAACCACTGGTTCTGCTTGGTACTGGCAGGTTGGTTGACTGCTTACAAGACTTTGGGCCGGCAGACTGGCAGCTCTCGTGTTTGATCTGCAAAACCCTGTGGAACCACAGCGAGAACATGACCAGCGCGGCCTCCTGCCTCGGGGGAGACACCAGCAGGCTGCTGGAGCTGCTCACAGCACTTCTAGGTGAGTAGTCTGGGTCTCTTTTCCTCAGTAAAAGAAATGGGAGGAGCAAAATCAAAGCAGCGTTAGTTTGGGTGGGAAGTCTGTCCTGCAGCTTTCAGTGGCTGGCCAGTGTGGGCTGTCAGGCAGCACAGTGGTCCCTGTGCAGCACACACTGGGCTCCCTGCAGGCTGACTTTGCTGCCTGGCCACCTTTCTTTTCTCTCCATGGTCTCCTTGTGGGCAAGAACAACATCCTGACAATTTATCATCTCCTCACTAGAGCCAGGAAGGGTGTGCTCACTGCTCCACAAAGGCTGAAAGGTGAATGTAAGGACCTTGATTTGCTCACCCAGTGGGATCTTTTCATCTGAGCATTTACTTTTGCTTCAAAATTTACAGAGTTTGGTGGCTGTATAATAGTTCTGTAATCAGTATATGTAATTTTCCTCCTTTTGAGCACTGCTTTGCTTATGATTTTCTTCTGGGTAGATCACCTGCAATTATCTTTAAAAAGATCTTTAAAATATAAATTAAATTGAAGGAAACTCACTGTGCTTGATACGGTTTTAATTGGAAGTTGATTAAAGATGTATACTTACTGTCAGACTCCAACAGAATGTGAAATCTTGTGGTCTCCTTTGTTGTAGACAATCAGAAAAGTGGGTGGATTTGTGAGGATTTTTTTCCAGTTACACCAGAATTACTGATATTCATTGCTGTAACAGTTCCTTATATTACATTCCTTGCTATGATGGACTTTATCTAAATGTGTGCAGTAATTCTATCTATTTACCTGAAAATAGGAGTGTTTCAAGGTTATTACTGCACTTTTTAACATTCTGCAAAAGACCTGCAAACTTTACAGCCACAATTCATGCTTGAATTTTCTGGCACACAGCGAGGGGTATATATCTTTGTTTTAGAAAGTACATGCTCATTTTTTTCCTCTGCATTTAGCACTGCTTATTGAAGCAATTGATTTGACTGCAGAGTCCAGACTGAAGAGCAATTGTAGCTCTCATTGAGTAGTGTAACTTTCATGAACTGGAAGTTCATGTACAATTGCAATTGCAGTTACAGTTGTGATTGTAATGCACCTGTAATGGTAGTTAATTAGGAATAGGTCAGAATTAAATCAGAAGGCAAATCATTCTTCACACTGTAGTCAGAAGAGGAGCTGTAGAAAAAGCACATCTTATTTAATGGATCTGGTTCCTCTGTGTGCAGAGAGCCAACAAATCTTAGTAATAGCAGCTGGTTAATATTGTCCTGCATCTTCCTCCTCCCATTGTGTCCAGTAACAGCCTTGAACCGTCATTGCTCTGGTTCTATCATTCAGGAAGCAGGAGGCAACTGCTGACAGCCAGTGAACTGTACTTGAGCGTCAGCACACCCTCAGGAAGCGGAAAAAGTGGAGCATGGCACAGCAGACACCTCGCTTCACCTGCTGTGCTTGGCCTCCTCCCCTTTATTTTTTTCCCTCCCCCATCTGGCACAGGATGACAAAAGATACAAGGAAGCAAAAGGGAATGGAAATGGCCTGAAAAGATGTTGTGCCTGAGAGAAAGGCTGGACAAAGGGCATTATTTGTTTTTCTTTTTCCCTGCCTGATCCCAGCAGCCTGGGATGCAGTGGCCCTGCTTTCCAACTGCACTTGTCATTCACCTTCTTTCAGCTGCTCGAGTTTCATGTCACTCTGCTGGCTCAGAGCTTCTGGAGGCTGCTGTTCCCAAGCCCCTGGCAGCAGCTTTGCCTTCACCCAGGCCCTCACGAGCAGCGGTGGAGATGAGCTTCTGTCTTGGGAACATTCTTCTGTTTGGTCTTTCACTGAAAAGAAAGTTTCTCCCTCTCCCTACAGACTTCTTTTTTGTGCTGACTTTTACCTCCACTATCAGGAATCTCAGTCCATGTGAACCCTTACATGATATGACAGAGCTTCCAGGGCTGCCAGCCCCTGTCTTGCTGGTGTTTCAAGAATGGGCAGCCTTTGCAGACTGCAGGAGTCAACACTCCAGTCTCCAGTTTCCCCCACAGTATTCAGGCCCAGTGTGTTTGTCTTGTTCCTGGGCTTGCAGCCAGCACATATGCTCTTTGGCCAGGACCCAATATTGCTGGTTTTTGAGGAGAGTCGTGGGAAAATTAAATTATCTGAGGATGCACAGCTTGCATGCAGAACACTGATCCTCCACAGTGTTACTCACGTTCTGCTTTGGGAAATTTACCGTTTCAGTTCAACACTTCAGCTTTGAACTGCTTCTGACCCTTGTTCTTGTAGGCTGGAATTCTCGACCTCAGTGATTCCATAAATATTCAGCCGACTTCTGGGGAGCACAGCTGTCTAATAAAAGGGAGAAATGTCTCTCGCTCTGTGTTAGAACAGAGTTAATTTGGGTAGAAAAAAACAGGAGTAGGCAAAGCAATTCTCCTTGAAAACAAACCCCATAATCCCTTATTTTCCACTTCAGGGTCTCTGGCTTCTCTGCTGCTGAGATTGGTTTTAGGTATGTTGGGTTACTGTGCCATTGATAGGAAAAGACAGTCCTATCCTTGCAGTAAGACAAAATTCCAATTAAATATTAGGAAAGGATATTTCCATCATGGCAGGGGTTAAGCACTGGAACAGGCTGCTGTCCTAGAAGGTGTTCAGTACTCCACAGTACATGGACTAGAGCAAACTGATACATGGTGACTCTGCTCCAGAGGTTTTTTCCAACTTAAATTATCCTATGATATCATCAAATATAGATTTGCTGTCAGAGGCTGGTTACAAGTTTTCTTCCTGCAGAGATATGACATCCTTTGTGAAAGAATGGGTGTTCTTTTCCTCTTTCTTTTATTACAGAAAGACTTTGAATGTCATCTCCTTACACAGAACTCCTTTTGGAATCTTTCTCACAATCAGCCTCTCTTTAATTTTGGTAGTTGCAGTGTAGTGGCACAGGAGCCAAGTACTGTTTGCAGTTGCTGGTAACTTGGTGTGAGCTGGAGCCCATCTCCACACAGAGGAATGTCATTTCCTCCTTCATACCTGTCTCAGCTCAGGCCATCTGATCTGCACAGGCACCTTGTCATGCTTTCGGATGGGAGTAAGTGCTGTTGGAGCATCTCTTTTCTACACAAAGTTTGACTCAAAATGTGGGTAACTGAAGTTTCTCTTCAGCCCCAAGTTGCCTTTATCTGCTGTGACTGTACAGTAAGCTCCCTTACAGAGTTACTTATCTAACACATTGTGGATCTGGTGCTTTTTCATAGTGTAGGCAAGGGTTAAGTATTGCCCATTTGGAGCAGGATTCTGCCTTCATTTTAGGTCTGTTTATGGCCTAAAGGCTGTCAAATATCCTGTTAAACTGTGTGAAAACGTTTGCTCAACATTATCAGCTGTGTTTTTGGATCCCTGATTCAGGAGAATGCTTCTGGTTGCAGACTGATTTCTATTTTCTCTAAGTTTGTCTCTTTGCCACATCCAATGCCAGGCAATATGGAGGGGGTGGAAAATGACTGATGACTTCCTTTCATTCCTAACATTGTCTTTAATAAAAGCTGTCCTGTTGTTTTATTTTTGAAATTTGCGAGGAAGGGAGGGCATCAGTAAATACAATAACTAGTGTGGTTCAAGTTCCTTCAGTGGAGAGCAGATAGAGTTGGAAGGAGTCTCCAGATTAGCAGAGCAATTTGGGACAGGAAAAACATAGCTGAAGTTAGATGAATGGATTGCTTACCTCAGCAGGATTGCTGTGGGCAGTGTTAAACCCTGGGTACTTTCCAGACTGACAGTCACAGTAAATAATCAATCTCAGAGACAGTTCTTGTCTCAGACACCTGTGAGGTGTGAGAATAAAAGAACCTGCAGTCCCATTTTCACTGTTCTACTGACCTTACCATCCTTTATTTTCAGTTAAATCTAAGACCTCTGACAGTGATGCTTAACTTATCTCAAGTGCAGTTGTTTTTTTAAGCCATCAGTATACACAGCTGGTAAGCCATATGCGTCACAAAATACATAGTTGAGTATATTTTCATTTGGAACTGATGATGGTATTTTCCTTGATTACAGATGAAGATGTAGAGCTGGAGTGCAACCTTGGCAGAGATATAAAGGACTGCCAAAGAATATATTGGGAAAGAGAGTTCAAACCAGTGGCAGAAAAACTTCTTCACAGAATTCAAAGCCATCACTCTTCCAGCTGAGTATCACTCCATTTTAATCAGTCAGGGGTTTTTTGTCAGGTAAATAGTATATTTCTATTATACCAATTGCTATTGGTAAGCTTGTTTAAGAGCATGACTACTTAAAAAAAAAGTCAGAAAAGCCTGACATTTATGTATTGGATGCTATCTCTTGAAGAGCTTGTATGAAATTTTTGCATGTGTGATTACTTTTTACAATACACTTGAGCTGATGAAGCAGCTGTTCAGTGTGACTTGTCTAGTAATTGCATTGTTTCTTGACTGGAAAAATGAGACAAAAATATTTGCTGAACTTCTGATTTTTAAAAGGTAAGTTATGAGTGAGTGCTTGGACCTCTGTGGTACCAAAAATGCTGTGCAAATGAATGTTATGTGACAGGAGCCACATCTCACCTACAGGCTTGGACACACTTGTACCTTAAGGAACTTCTGTGCCAGAGTAAGCCAGGGCTGTTGGGGCACTGTGCTGTGTTCCTTCTTGAGCTTCTCTCTTCAGACGGAGCACTGTCGGTGGTCAGGGAAACTCACCTCCACTTTCCTTGGGAGATCCCCCTTCCTTCTGACACTGGGGCTAGGGTCTGGGGTATCCCAGCTAACCCAGCTGCTGCCTTGATGCTTGTGGGATGTAGGTCCAGCTGTGCTGGTCTTTCCTGAATTGAGACTTCACATCTTTCGGCAAAATACCCATATCCCTGATGTCAGAGAAGATTTTACCTTCTTTCAGATGGTCCCACACTCCCTGCGTGCCTCTACTTCTCAGATCTTTTGGCCAGCTGTCTCACCTGAACCTGTGCCTCCCCATCTGTGGGGCCATAACAGGCCTCTTTATCCCTGTTCTTCCTGACTGCTGCTGGCTTGTTTATTGCTCACTTCTCATCCTTCCAGCGTGCAGAAGTCCCCGCTTGCAGCCCAGGGATCTGCTCAGCAGGTACATCGCTGACCTCGAGCACTGCCAGCCCAGGTGGCCACAGCGAGCTCTACAGACCTGACCCCTTCCTCTCTTTCCTGGCCTCAGATCACTGAGAATCAAGGGCTGTGCAGGGGCTGCCAGGCTCCTGCTCCCACGGCTCAGCAGCAGCAGCAGCACTGCTGGGCAGGGTGCAGCCGGAGTGGCTCCAGCCTGGCAGTCCCGCGAGAGGCTGGAGGAGTTGTTGGGAGGCAGCGATTCAGAGCTCCCTCAGTTGCACCGTTCTCTCGACCTTTGGTAGTGCCCAGACCTCTCCTTCCAGGTGAGGAGAGGCAGCGAGGAGGCAGGGAAGTAGAGCCATAGTAGAGGGGCAGTGAGACTTTTTTCCTAGTTTAGATCCCTGCTTTTTAAGGGGCAGGGAAAGGCAGATTTCATGGTTCAGGTTTTGGGAGTGGTGAGGAGGAAACCTTGGTGAAAGTGGTAAAATTTGCTCCTTTCTTTGTGTCTCAGCAGGTAAGGTATTACTTGTGCCCAACAAGGCTCAGCCCTGCTTTGGGAGCTTGTGTGGTGGCAGCCTCTGTCACTGCAATACACAGGAGAGAAGTGCTTGGCCTTCAGTGTGGTTTGGCTCCAACAGCAGCTCTGCTCAGCTCAAAAATATCCCAATTATCATCCCTTCTTTTGCCATTTTAATTTTTAGCTGAAGTTGAAGGGAAGATAAATGGCTTCAGTGTCCCATTTGTTTCGGGGAAAACAGAATGGATTTGCTTTGAGAGAGTATTAAAGAAAGGATGATGGATAAGTAGTCCCTGTGGGGAAGAAGCTGGAGGCATTTGTTCCTGGCATTTGTGTCGCAGCAAGGCAGGCAAACACCCGGCTGTGCAGGGCAGGGTGGGAGCACTGGAAAAGGCCCTTGTAGCCAGGCCCTGTTGGCAGGACTCATCAGAATTGACAAGGGGCGAGTCTCTGTCAGAAGGCAGCTAAAACTGATGGCTGGCTCAAGCCAAGGTGGTGCTTGGGCAGTTAAGATCTGTTCAAATACAGCACTAATTATGTGAGTTATTACTGATCAAACTCTAACCAGGAGCCTGAAGCGCTGTGTCTGTGGCACAGGGCAGAGCTGGGGATCCTGGGGCAGCCACCGTGTGTGAGCTCTGGCCTTTGTGCAGGAGGAGGCACGTTCAGAGGAGGTGAATTGAGAAGAGGGGGAGGCACAGGACTCTTGAGCATCCCTCCAGTTGAGCTATACCAGCCTCTGTCTTTCTCTGGAGAAAAACCTGTGAGTAGTAAGAAGCAGCCCCAGGATTTCAGGTGTGTTGTTAGGGCATTGTTTGCCATTTGAGTATCTCTGCCACAGACCTGAGTGCAGCAGCTCTCTCGTGTCCAGGAGGCCATTCCTGTTCTCCCACAGGGAGAGCTGCCAGCACCGCAGCCAAGGCACACGGGAGGCTGCTGCGCTTCCCAGCCACAGGCTGGGGCTGTGCCGGAGCTGCCCCGCAGTACTGGGCAGGGAGCTGGCACAGCCTGCAGGCTGTGGCTTGTGCTCTGATGGCAGCTGTGAGCAGATGAAGGCACTCACACACAGTATGCTGCAGTGCTTACTGCTTGAAAAGCGACAGGGCACTTGGATGTGGCTGGAGAGCATAGGATGGAAATGGCCAGTTTAGGTTTCTTGGAAAAATTCATGTCTACCTTTGACCTCAGAAAGCACCTGGAAACGCGAGCGGTGCAGAAACTGTTCACAGACTGGAAAGGCACAGCTCAGCTCTACAATGCCCTTAAGACAGGAAAGTTTTGGTCTGTTTTTGGAACATTAAAAATCCTGTATTTTCAGTTAAGAGGAAGCACCAGATGCTTCCTGTTAGTCACAATTTTTGACAGTTTATTAATCTTTCTCCCCTAGATCTTTTTAGATATTTTAGCTTCTTGGACTGTAAACTTTAAACTGTTCTCAGAAGGTTCTGCAGAAAGAGAAACCAGTCTGAGCTGAGACCCAGGCCAGAGGACAGAAATTAAACTGATGCTGCTTGTGGGCTTGCAAAAATCCATTTCACAGAATCAGCTGAGTTGGAAAGGACCCATCAGCATGACTGAGTCCAACTCCTAGTCCTGCAACAGCCACCCCAAGAATCACACCTTGTGCCTGAGAGCTTTGGCCAAATGGGTGAAAATAATCAGCAGTACAGGAGAGGTGTTCCGACTACAGTTAGTGAAGCTCTATTTTGAAATTTTTCCTCCCACCATTTTAGATTCAGTTAAAAAATTCATGGCTCATGATTTTAACTATGTTTTCTCAGTTATTGTTTCAAATATTTTAAAATGGTCTTAGAACCAGTAAGAACAGAAGCTTAAAGTTAAACCGCACAGAAACACCAAGAGAAAAAGTTGTTACCTTTATTTCAAAAATACCAGTAATACTGACAAATTTAAAAAGCAATTCACACTCATACAAAAGTATTCATGTGTTCTCCAAAACCACTGTATATTAAACGTCAGCATTTTAATCATGTTTTGATTTACTAAAAATAGATGTTTTTTAGCCTAGTTATTTAAGCAACTGCAAAAATCATTAAGACCAGCGTTGGGCATGTAATACAGTAGGCCTGTTTGGCAGTCTAGAACAACATTCCCACACCTTGTCCTAGCTCCTTCTTGGTTCATCCGTGAAAAGGAGGACAAGAAACCACTCGACACTTTGTGTAGGTAGATCTCTAAGAAACTCTGAGGACTCCAGTCCCCTTCTTTCCATAGGAAGACCATTGCACTTTGGAGCTCACAAAATAATGCTGAACAAGCATCCTGTTTTTAAGGCTAAACTAGTTGAGAAAATTGACTGCTATCTTTCAAATTATCAGTGTGGACAGAAGAGGTTTAGTTCTGATTAAACAGGGAATCTAAATAACAAGGCTTTTTTGAAACCACACACAGTAAAGGCTCAGACAATAGCAGTGCTCACTTTCACTTCTAGCTCAACTGGAACAGCCTGGGTCTGTTCACTCCACCTGCACAAATAGCAGCATCAAGATTTTCTAAAATTATTCTCGTAGGGAAAGCAAATGTCATCAAGTCCCAGTTCTTTTTGCACTCCAACTCCCACAGTATTTGCCTTAACACAAGAACTATGTATCTATGGTTTACTATATTGCCACAAGTTTAGAGAATGTCCCGGGCTGTCTAAAGCCAAAATACCATGAGCAGGCAGCACTTCTGCACAACCCTGTCTGTCAACTGCCAAGCGTTCGCTGCCCAGTGGCAGCAGTGATATTCCAAACATGGAAAGAGCTGAAACTAAAGGAGTTATGGCACAATGGGCATCTTAACTTATAGCTACTGTTGGTCCTGAGGCTTTGTATCTTCCTCTGCCATACTGCAGCTGCAGAACATTCCAAGGTCGACAGGCAGCCAGAGACATCAGGTCATATAGCGAGTAATAGCTCTCAGAGCATAAAGTAGTTCGGCTTGCATCCGAGCTTCTACCAGAAGCAAATTTACATGGACCTTGAGGAGAGAGAAGAATTACGCTGTAGCACCGTGCTCACCCCTGGCTCTGCAGCCAGAGGAAGGCTGGGGGCTGTGTGTGGGCATTGTGCTGGTGCAGCAGCAGGGGAGCACTGCCCCTGTCACCAGCCAGACCTCGCTGTGGAGCTCACTGACAGGGCAGAGGAAGCGATGCCACACCCGGTGCTGTGGCACAGCGAGGTGCTGGCTCACGGGCACACTTAGGCAGGGCCAGGGCCATAGGAAGAGGAAATCATCCTTTAGCAGACCAGCTGGTTTAGCTGGAAAAAACAGACAAGCTTTCAAGCACACAAGCCCTTCTCCAGCAGCACAATTATGCACAGCTTGTTCCATTTTAATGAGGCTAATGATGAAAGGCAGAAGGGCGGGGAGTACCTGTGGAGCAGAAGGGGGTACTTGCAAAGGCAGAGGTGATAAGAACATTAGCCTCTGGGGACTGAGAGAGAAACACATGGGCAGCTACCACTTGAACAACACAGAGTGGTTGGCCAAGGTGAAGCACCAGAAAAACTCTAAGGTGTCTCAATAAACCTACTGAGACACAGGTGTTCAGTAGCTACTGGAGGTTAGAATCTTAGTTCCCCAGATCATCTCGTCAGTGCCTTTACTGCATTTCTTTGAGGGTGAGATCAGGAACTTGGCGGGGGGAGGATGTGAAAGTACTTTCTCACTGACAGCAGGTTGCTCTGAGTTTACTCTGGCATGTAAGGGTTGTGTGTGGTTTCATTTGCATGATCTTTGTGAGGATGTATGGTTATTGCGTTCAGTGACATGTACGTGAATGAGCCTTGGATTTTGGTGGCTATGGAGATGCAAAGTTTTGGGCTTTAAAGGATTTGTGTGCTTGGAAAGCTCATCTATCACAGTCAGTTTAACCAAAACATAGGCAGTGTTTTACTTGAACCATCTTAAATCATTGTAGTTATAGGAACCTGCTTTAAGGGGTTTATCAAGAACTAGAGCCTCTAATGATATGAACATTACTGTTTTCTGCATTTTTATGTTTCTGCATTGACTTTAAATGAGGCCAAGAAATACCTTTCCAAAAAAAACCTGAAGGATATAAACTTAATGGATTCAATATCTGGGAGTTAACAGAAGGAAATGTGACAGGGAGGTGCAATTCAGACTGTAACCCAGCAGCAGAGCTTTTAGGCTTTAACAAAGAAACTGCTTTGGGGCTATCCATGCCAGAAGGACCAGGGGACTGGAAAGACCCTGGGCCAGCCAGAGAGGTGTTCCAGGTCTGCTGCCAAGGGATGGATGGATCTTGCACCACTTCCCTGCCCCTCTGGGATACAGGCAGTACTGACTGCAGTTGAGGTGAAGCGGTACCATTCTCATGTCTAACCCCCTGTAGTGCTCAGACCTGCCCAGTTCATGTCAGCTGTTAGCCAGCACACAGGCAGGAGGAAAGGGGAGATTATTTCAGTCTGGGAACAGGGCACTTCCCAATGACCTGACTGTGAGGAGAACCCCAGGAGCATCAGCTAAAGCTTCAGCTGTGTGGCTGTGGCTGTCAGGGAGACACTGATCTGGGGCCCGTGGCTGTCCCTCAGCATACACATCAACTGTACCTTCTCAGAGTGTTTAAACTGCCTCCAGAAGCTATCATACATTCTTTTTGTGGTCTTTTCAGGAGTGCAAACCACAGTCTTGATATAAACTTTAAAGCTGCGGTCCAACAATTGATTAATTTCACCATAGTCGTAATCGTCGTATCTGTTGGGAATTGAGAGAAAAACACTTTGATTTTCAAGAAGCAGTTATTTCACCTGCATTGTTTCTAAGTTCCTATGGCAAAACAAATTATTGGGTAAGTGTAGCACTAGTGGTCCTCCCCCATAAACAAAAAAATGATTAAAAATACATGCATGTTTGCTTAATAAATAGTTCTGGTTCAACCCGAGAAAGAATAGCCAATGTGTTTAGAAGACAAGCAGTAAAACTGACCTTATTCCAAACATACAATGAATATAGTTCCAAATAGCTCGTCTTAGCATTGAGGTATCCACATCTTTGTGCATGGCCATTGTGTTGTAAGTCAGATTATAAGCAATATGGAACTTCTCATCAAGTAGCTGTCCCACATCTGGATAAAGACGATTAACCAAGGAATAGCCATGGTCTTCCCAGGAATAATCCTTAGAATAAGTAAAAAAGCAGAATGGAGCATTTCAGAAATGAACTTGTGAAGACCCAGAGCTTTAATATAGTTACAGATCCCAGGGCAGGTATTTCACTGGGGGTGGGGGTTGTTCATCTGCTGGCTTTAAGCCTCACCCACGGGGCAGTGAGAGCACAGCCATTCCAGGTTTGGTCTCTGGCACAATGAGCAGGTTGTTCCCTGAGCCTCCTGAGGGCAGCCCCAGCCTTTTACCTGAGCACGAAAGGTGGGCACGTGCATTCCGTGTCTGGAGAAGTCTTTGTAACCATAGCTGGTGTCCTCAAAGTGACGAGACACATCTCTGGTGGCTGCAGATTCTTCATCTTCTGTAATATCAAACAGAATTGCACACAGTTTGGAAAGAACAAACTGGAAGTGCATGAGCACAACTCCTGAAGAAGAATGGGTCTCTGTGCTCTTTAATCAAACACATATTCACTGGACTACCCATATTAAGATTCCCTGTGACTGCGGCTATGGTGCTCAGAGGCAACTCCATGAAAAACACTCAGGTTTTTTCTTACAGACAAACCATCTTTTTCTCCCTTCTATTGTACTGCAGTCTTCAGCCTATCCCCTGAATCTAGGGGATGTTTTTCTCCTAACTCAAGAGGTCTGTAAAAATGTCAGGGGAAAAACCTGGTTTGGAACAGAGAGCTTAATAAAAAAGAGACTTCTGAGAATTCCGTGCTGAGTTCGTCTTAGAGGAAATTGTATTTAAGAGCCCATGACAACCCTAAAGTTGTAATAGATTAAGTACTGTCTCTCAGTCATCTGAAAAGTAATGTTTCATACACTTAAACAGCAAAGCATGTCAAGTGCCTTGTTTTTACAGTGTCTTGCAAGATGCTTAAATCTCCTGTGAAATTTCTAAAACTCTCAAGAGAGTGATTCCATTTCTTCTGGAGATTTCTATTAAACACAATATTGGTTAGAGAGTGTTACGGTGTGTCTGTGACCAGCAACAAATCTTGGCACTACTTTGCTTTTAAGTGTTCCTGGAAGAAAACAACGCATCCCTAATCTTGATTCCTTCAAAGAAATGGTAATGTCTGGGAGCATCTAATAGCACTTCTTTCCCCTTTTGCAAGAGTATTTCTTCAAATAATTTGGAAAAGTCTTAATAAATATGTATACAGACTACATTTGCACTACCTGAAGAACACACAAACATGCTTTCTCTCTTCTCTCTTTCAAAACGTGTGGCCATCTCTTCTTGGCTGGCTTCCTCTTCATCTCTGCACTCCTGCAGCTGCTTCATTTTCTCCATAAGAGCTTCAACTTCACAGACAGACTCTGTAGACTAAAAAGAAGAGAAAGGCATTTCATTTTCATGCAATAGGAACTGCACGATGCATGCAACATTTCATTTTCATGCAACATTTCTGCAATGATGGCAGAAATTGCCAAGCCAGAAAGTTTAAACACAACTTAAATCCTTTACACCTTTAACTACAGATTTTTGAAGGAAAACAGTTTTTGAAAGAAACCTGGACTTGACCCAATGGTTTACATTTAGTCATCATCTTTTCTCAATTAGATCCCTGGTATTTTTAGCATGATTTAAAAATCAGCATTTTGGAACTAGTTGTTCTCACACTAAAATTAGTTTCTCTTAATCTAAATGTTCAGCAACTGAAAAACAAGGAGCTGTAACAGAAATTCTGATAGAGGAAGTAACCACAATTTACCACTCAACTGTATTTTTCCCCTCCTCTGCTCACAGAGAAGAAACATTGAAGGAAAAAGGAAGGGTGAATATAAAGGCAGATTTAATGAAGCCTCAAAAGAAAGCCGGTGCAAGATAATCATCTTTCACAAGAGCTGTTTTAACACCACAAGAATTCAGTAATTGATCTTGTAAACCTTCATCAGCATCAAAGTAAAGTAATTAATTTATACAGTTCTGCCCCTTTCCTCCCTGCCTTTTGCAGTTTGCTCCTTCAGAGAGCCTGCAAGCTCTGTCAAACACATTTAAATGCCACCCACACCACAGGCAAGGATCCTGCAGTGAGAACACCCTCCTGGCTGTTCTTAAACCAACACTTAGTTCACATCATGCTTTTCACCAAGGGAAAACAAGACCAGATCAGCATAACTGCTGCAGGCAGGAGAGAGTGTTTTAAGGAGAGTCACAAAGTTGAGAATGATCTGTTAAGGATTATCTGTTGTGTGATGCATGACAAACACCACAAGGCAAAAAAGTCAGAGCCTGGAATTAAAGGAAGAGCCAACTTTCCATTGCACTGATGAAAAAAGCATTCCTGGCCACTGCTGCTCAGGACACGTGTCATGAACTAGCTGAGGCTGGGATTCATCTCAGTTCACCTTTATGAATGACAGGCAGGAAAAAAGCCCAACAGATATGGTGTGTGTTTCTCCCTTTGGTAGCTTTCCCCAGCTTCCTAATACCATTTCAGCTCCTCCTAAATGCATTTTTTCAATACCCACATCTGGATTAGGCTCATCAATCCCACTCTCAAAGAATGAAAAGATGCAGGCACCGTGCATGTTTTAAGTTTACAAAGAAACGACTACTATTGGAAGAGATTGTTTGTTCAGACAGACACTTACTGGAATACTTCCAGCTGGGCTGGCATGGATTTCATCCACCCCGTGGTAACCATTTGTTATATCACATATGCAATAGTTACTGACAGAGGGGGGCCTGAAGGTGTGGCCCCCTTCACAGTCGATCTCTGGGCTGATCCCACAGCCAAACGTGAAGGAAGCAAGGGAGTGGTAGTGTGTAAGGAGAACGACTGCATGGATCAGCTCTGCCAGGGACCAGCTGTTCTCTTCTGTCTTCAAAAGTTGCTTTAAAAATAATGCAAGACAAAAGTGTTAAAGTAATTCATCTGACCCCACCTCAGTGCAGTTTATCGACTCATTTTTTTGCCAGGTAAAATTATTTTTCCGACATCCAAACGCGCCTCCTGACTCTGCTGCCATTAGTGTGCTCAGTGACCTGTGTCCAGGTGACCTGCCAGACACAGACCTGCGTGGTTAAGCCACAAAGGATACACCTTCTCTGCCCTCTCTGTCCCTGGGCAGTTGAATAAGTTGGGGTTTCTCTTTTGCACCATGTGGTTTCTATCAAAGCCATACTGACTTGCATTGAAATTTCACACCTCTGATGAAGATGCAACCACAACTGTTGCATGTTTGTTCAAATGGCCTTTACAGTATCAGAAAACCCAGACAACTCTTTGCAGATCAGCACTGTTAAAACCTGGCACCAGGGCCAGGCTGCCTCCATCATGTCCCTGTGGGTGGAATGCTCTAGATTTGATGAGAAGCTTCAAACCCCAACTTCCCCTTCAGGCCGGAAAGTGTGGGAGGTTTGGGGCCTTCTGGCAGAGCGTGTGCCCTCCCCCACAGCGCAGCGTCCTGCCTCCAGCTGGACCTGCCACCGCCACCTCTCCCCAGGCCAGGCAGCACCGAGCCAGTCCCAGCACCCACGTGCTCCTTGCTGCGGGCACAGAGGAGAGCAGAGGGGCTGGAAGAAGCAGCCCTTTGGTGGTTTGTTGGTGCTGCTGTCCTGGCTGTCCTGTACCACCACCACTCCCCTGGGCAGCTCTGCCAGCCTGCTCCCTCCAGCCCAGCCTGAAAACTCAGCATTTGAACTGGCAGCAAGCCGGACAAAAATGTGGTGGCTGGTGTTCTGCCTGACCTCTGGCTACATCTCAGAAACACCTGGGGG
Organism: Phainopepla nitens; assembly: GCA_013400175.1. Taxonomy (NCBI): domain Eukaryota; kingdom Metazoa; phylum Chordata; class Aves; order Passeriformes; family Bombycillidae; genus Phainopepla; species Phainopepla nitens. Next base: position 70,724 of record VXBQ01013277.1, on the reverse strand, counting down.
TTCTGGCTACTGAAAGCACACAGCTTGAGGAGGGAGGTGCACACCTGAGCACACCGTTATTGCACCAATAGAATTCACCATGACAGGGAGATTTCAGCATGTTGTAAATTAAATTCGTTACTTGTTTAAGAGCAGTCATGATCCTGTTAGTTTTACACAAGAGGACACAGGTGATGCTATATCATGCAGTGATGTAGCACTAAAATCAAAGTCATTACCACAGAACTTCTTTCACCCTGTCTGGCTGTGAACCCCAAGAATCTGTGACTGCTTTACTGCAGGAAGGGGACATTCACATTACTCCATGAAACACCTACCTCAATATGTTCCTTGGTGATAAGCCAGGGTCGGTGGGCCAACATTTTGTTCAGTTCTCCTAAATTTTGCAATTTTTGAGGTGCATTTTCCAGACCATTCAACCATTTAGGGTCTCCACCAACATGAAGGAAATCATTCACATGGAGGTTAACAAGGTAAGAGCACTGATGTCGTGCTGCAGCCTAGAAAGGAAAACAGTGTGATACAGAAAACAATTACAGAAAGTTAGTACTTTATGACAAATACTGTAAATCATCATTTCCTCAAAACATCCAAGAATAAGACTTGCACTGATCAAAGACTCAAGTAAAAAAAAGATTTCTGAGATTAACACATCAGTTTGTTTTGATTATTGTTCTCAGAACATAAATATCCCTTGTTCATACACACCATCATTATGCTGGCTACAGGTGCAACGTGCTATACCCAGGGAGAAATACAGGCACGGATTTATTACATGTCCTGAAGCAAATAATCCATGCTGCATTTGTTCTCCCCAGGGAGGAAGAAGCTGTTACATCTTTACCAGCAACAATCAAAAGCAGGTTTTAGATTGCATATGGCAAGAGAGACTACAGGCAGCTTCTCAGCAAAGAAAGGCCCAGTATCATTTACTGCAACACTTTCTGCATCAAATTAAGACACAGCCCAAAAGTGATTCAAGCAAGCAAAGATAATTGAACTGGCAGATTAAAAATTAGAAATCAACCACTTTTGGCAGAAAACTTGCTTAGAATTTACATACTGAGAAATACATGATGGGACCAACTGTTGAATTAGAGAAGGGTGTATGTGACAGGACACACACACAAAAACAACCTTTCCTGAGAAACACTTTCAGAGACACGAAGGAAGTCAATAACAATTGTCTCATTTCCATAGCACGCTTTTCCCCTTTTTCTCACAGTCCCACCAAACCTAGGAACATAAAGTGCTGCTCTTCTGAAACCACCTGTAAAGCAGACACCGACAAACCCACTCTGCTTTTCCCTCGGCTGCTGCTGAATGCCCTTCCAGCTGGAAGCTGCAGAGCGCAGTGAGAGCTGCTCTCAGGCAGCGCGGCGGCTCCCGCGTACCATTATCCCGATGTAGTGCCGGTAATGGAGCGGGAGCGGGCCGTCCATCTGCAGGAGATAGTGCTGAGTTTTTAGAAAGCTTTCCAGATACTGCGGGTGGAAAACCATCACCAAGGTGACGTTGTCCAGGCGGCCCAGCGTGGCGAAGGACTCTGCAAACAGCGTGTGCATCGTGGCGTCCTCCTTCCCCACCTGAATTGTCTGATTGGGGAGAGAGGGCAATGAGCAAGATTGTCCAAGTACCACCAATAAAATAGCAAATAAATGTGTTACCACAGCACCCAGAGGCCCCAGGTGAAAGGAATTATACTATAAATCTATTAATGGTGTTAAATCAGTGCACATAAGGCACATTAAATCCCCATAACACCTCTCATTTAGGAGATCACAAGTGGTTATATCAGCAAAAGGAGATTTTTGGCTCTAGTCTCTAATACAACACTTCATACTTTTAACGGTCTCCCCTTCACTTTCCTGAATACCCCAGGCTGATCTTAGTTTATTATAACTAAAAGCTAATTGAATCATCACTTTCACTAAGGGGAAAAAAAAAAGGAAAGAAGTATAAAGCTAGCTAAGATGACAAGAGAGAAAAAAAAAGGAAATTGAAAAAGACTAAAATTCTTAGAAAACCACAGGCATATTACTAACTTTTCCTCTGCTCCAAATTCTCTTACCAGATGATCAGGAGAGAAGCATCAGAAATGCTCATCCACAGCACCCTGGAGCTTCTCAGATTGTTCAGAGTGATAGAGGCAGCTCAAGAAAAAGCAATCTCAGAGCAGAGGGGCAGGTGCCTTGTGGACCAGTAGGAAATTACATCCGGATGTTCACAAGGAAACAGTATTGGGTTTCTCTCATGCTAGATAGCAGCATGGGAGGGGTCATAACTATTTCAAAGCTCCCCAAGGCTCTCGCTGTTCTGTACACTAGAACTGTGGCCAAAGTCTCAGGACTGAATGTGATCCCTACTGAAAATGTTTTGCAGATCAGCAGCTGTCCTGAAACCACTGTGGGCTACTACTAAAATGATGTTCCTTAAAAGCAAAAAGTTCACTATGTACTTGAAAACACTACCACACCTCCTTCTCAGGGATGAATCTGCTTGGTCCGTGTCCCAGTGGTCTAGGAATTCTTATTCCAAGTTCCTAGAAAAGAAAATTACACCACCTCAGCATTTAGTTATAAACAGCTTTTTAACTGTGGTTGCAAGAGAGAAAAGAGTTCTCCATTCAGAGCTGGGCTTATTTGGGTACTTGTGGTACTCTTGCACAGGCACTTTTAGTAGTACTGTTTGTACAAATGCAAATCATTTTTTTTATACTAGTGCTTTATAATTAGCTGTGCTTGTTTACAGCACACTGCCCCACTCCAGCAACAAAAAGTTCAACAACAAAGGTCCCGTCAACCAAAGAAAACACACACAAATTTATATGCACGCACACACACACACACACACACACACACACAAACACACTACAGCCTGGTTCACAGAAAATTCTGCATAAAGCATATTTTGGCAGGGTGTCCA
>VXBQ01013277.1:0-67789 GCA_013400175.1 Phainopepla nitens | reverse complement strand
CAGGGTGTCCAGGACAAGGAGTTCCGAACATGCCGGCTGCCGTGTGGTTATGCCACTGATACAAAACGAGGCTGCTGTGTGTGTGTACATCCGCAGTTCGCCAGCACACAACACCCTGTGCATCTGTCAGGAAATGAAACAGCTGTAACCCTAATCAGATTTCTTCTTCCCAACCTCAAAGAGCACTTAAACTGCTGAAAGTACCTGATCTACATTTGCCTCTGCCTTCTTTTCAAGATAGGATAAAAAGCTATTCACATTTGCAGGGAAGGAGGGAGGGAGGGGAATTTGCTCCATCAGAACAGCAGCGGCCACATCCTTGCACCCACTTGTGGATGTGTTGCCCTGCAGGTAAGGTGGAGGCTGGATAACCCTGGCAGTTCACTACTTGTCCTCTCCTTCAGCTGGATGAAGCTTTCTGACAGGCACCCTGGGCCTTTCCTGCAGCCAAGGAGCAAATACATAGAAGACTTGGGTGCGTTCGTGTCCTGCCCATTAACACTGTTCCCTTTGGAAGGGGGGAGCCCTGTGTCCCAGGGCAGTCTTCCTGTTTAGCATAGAGCAGCCCCCTGAAAAGGCACAGCAGGTTCCAGGGGGCAGGTACCAAAGCAGGACATGGCCTCACCTCACACTTCCACACATGCCCCCCATGCCATCGCTGCAGAGTGTGTGGCACACTCTGCCACGTGTGTGGCACTTGCTGCAAACCAGCTCTCCTGCGGGGATTGCTCCCCAGTGAGCAGCCTGGCTTCCCCAGAAAGGATGGGAGCCCTGCCAGCTGATGGCATGGCACTCTTACAGATGGAGGGAGACCTGGGATTAAAGCTGAGGATGGAGCTGAGTGCTAAACACTAGGCATTATATAAACCAATGGTTTGGGCTCCTTACCTGTGCCCTCTTTTCCAGTCATCTTTTAGAAGACATCCACTGTCTCTGTTCCATAGCCAAACCCACCCATTTTGTGACGGCACCAACTTTGTGCAGCTTCTCAAGCAGGTTTAGATGAATAAATACCATGCACTGAGCCAGCTCAGGCCACAGAGAGCAGAGGGGCACCTTCAGCTGGTTTAGGCCTCAAGAGCAGATGAAGCCCCAAGAGCTGCCTGTTGTTAACTTTGCTACATTTTCCCCACGCAGGTAAAGGCTGTTACAAACATGCAATAGTGGTTGCACTCGCTACTGCACTTTTTCTCTCTTTAGCTGAGGTTTTTATTTGCACAAGTTCACTGTACAAGAAGCAATTTTATTAATCAGTTACTGTTTCCTGAACTTTCCCCTAAGATTAAAAAACAGCTTCAGAGAGCTGGAAACAATGAGTGCAGGCCTGAGTGGTGGTAACTGCCAAACTCTTCAGACTCTGACAGTCTCCTTAAATCCTAAAATCAGATACCTTCATTTCTCAAGTCTTACTTGGATAAAGTAGGATCAAAGGGCATCTCTTACAAATAGTCTTTTCACTTTTCACCCTCAGCGTAGCTTTTTCCTGCCACGGATCCCAACATACACAAGCAAATTTTGCCTGTCAGCCAAGCAATGCCACTTGTGGGATGGAATTTCTTATCTTAGCTATAATTACACTAGAGAAACATCTTATAGCCAAACAACAGCAAGCAAAAAGAGAGATCATTTAAATTGTAAGCAGCATTTAATTTATGAGATGCCTGCAGTTTGCCAGATCAAGCCCTCCAAGACAAATACGTTAAAGTTTAATTCTTGAACAACTGTTTTTCAAGTCTTTCCTTTTCCCAGAAAAGTTAGAGGAAGGAAAAAAAACCCCCAAAGCTAGATTTAAGAACCTGAGATCAGCAGACTGCTAATGTATTTTGCTTCACAATCTAAAATACATCACAATCAATACACTTCTCTTTTTCAAAGCATACAGAGGTCAAACTTACAATTACACAGCACGTAACAGGTTATATTACTCAAGCATCCAAACCCTCACTGCAAAGTGACTTAAGAGTTTTTTTAACTATTAAATAAGGTGCTTTGTTTTCCATCAGGAGAGGGATCATTCCCCTGATATCATGGCACCAGCCTAGTACTTGAGAAGCCTGGGGTCAAGGCTCTGTTGTGACAGGGACAAAACAAATGATTTGTGAAGATGAGCATGTTTCTGGTCTGCAAAATGAGGGTTTCTTTCAGAAATCAGCACCCTCTTCTTCCAGAGGGTGCTGAGGACAGAAGCAACTTGCCATGAGGTGCACACTTAACACAGTCATGGCAGCTGTGTAAAATCTGACCCATTAGAAGCCTTCTGAAAACTTGTTCTTCAGTTACAAGCTATGGCAGACCTTTTAAAAACTATTTTCCTCTCTTTTTTGGAAGCAGCAGTTAATCAAGTTCTCCTAGCACTTCAGAAATAGCACTCCAGCATCCCAGCATTTGAAATACTCAATAATACAGTAATAATTCTCAAAACAGTCCTAGTGAATCTCTCCTTTGTCCTGAACGTGTTTCTATGCTTCATGATATCCTTCACTAAACCTCCATCTTCCAAATACACTCAGCTCAGGGAACAACACTCTCCCTCTCAAAGGCAAGACCTGCATCCTGACCAGACACACCACTACACCTCTCTCCTGCACCTTTCTCTTAAAGCACCATCTCACCTGAAGCACCAACAAGCACTTGGTGAAGCAGTAGTGTCCAGGATAAGCAGCAGCTGAAAAAGAAGCCTGTATTCCTTTTGGTTATTCCAAAAGTATAAGCAACTTTCATGTGATTCCAGGCCACAGAATTGCACACCAAAGTGACCTACATAGTGACACATTCTCTGCATCAAACTTCTGGCTCCTTTCCTCCTGTTTGTCAATCTCACCACACCACTTTCCTTCAGTCTAGAAAACTCTGCAGCTGAATACAGCTCAAAGCTCAGCAGAAAGCTAACCACAATTGAGGCTTTAGGTGCAAATAAATAATAACAATAACAATAATAACAATAATGATGAGGATGATGCATCAGAGGCACTCCATCTTCAAAGCCAGAACATAAAACTCAGGTGGCTGCAAAGCTGAGCATCAAGGGTGGAACAGATTTCACCCTCAACACCCAGTAATACAAGCTAATGGAAGGAGGTGGGCCTTGCTTGGATGGCAATCCATCCACAGCTCACCTTCCAGACACAGCTTGACAGAATAGCAGGACTTTAGCAGTGTAAATGCTGTATTGCTGTATTGGCAGAGACAACCTCAAAAAACAAAGAAAAACCTCCTCCTCCCCCTTATGTAATATAACTTGTATTGCTGTACAGCCACTACTAATATTTCCATGGGAACTATGCTCACCAGGTACCTACCACTTCTCAACCTACACATCCCTCACCACTGCCATATCAGCCCAGCATCACATCTCATGCACTTAGATAACGCAAGATTCCTGTGAGGCAGGACAAGTACATAATCTCCCACCCAGGAGAAAAAAATCCCTGAGAAATGGAAAAGCTACACATCTTAGAGAAGGTGCTGTACAGAAGACTGGTGGCTTGAGCTGAGATCTCTCAAGCCACAGGCTAATGCCCAAACCATCAGACTGTGTGCCTGTTCAGAGACTTCTCAGCCAGGAAATGCTTTATGTAAATTTACACCAAGAAACAGCACTGCAGAGCTGAGACAGAAAAGTTAATGAGACAAGTCTGCAAGCTTAATTATGTACTTCCCAGCTACCACTTACTCTCACCAGTCTGGCTCAATTAGCACATCCAACTCCACAAGGACAACCAGACCAAAAGTCTGTACTGCCTGCACACACATGCTCAGGCAAGACCACTCTAAAGCCTCAGACATGTGCAACTTCACACAACATAGAGCTTTTCTGTATCTTACAGCTACAGCTGTCAATCCTGCCCAATTTTTAGGTAGCTTTTTTAAGCCTCTCGACAGGAACGCCATTCCTGTCAAATTTATGTAAAATCTGAGAAAAAACTGAACTGCAATTGTGTAGAAGAGCTTTGTAAATACTTGAAGTACAACACACATTACCTCTGCTAGTAATAGAACATCATCTGCTTTGGTTCTGAATCTCTTTAAAATGTATGAAAAAAAAAAAAAAAGTCAGTCTAAACAGGCACCCAGTATCAGAAATTTCACTTAGAAACACTGAAAACAGAACTAAGCTACAAACCAGGTCACAGAGCAGCTGGAACAGGAACAGCTATCTAACCTAAGCTACAGTTCTTCCTCTACTGTATGCCTAAAATGCTTTTTCAAATCCTTGCTGGTCGCTCACTACTGGCTCCTTGCAGCTAGAGCTCTGCCACCTTATCACAAAACCTCTCCCAGAACTCAATGGTAGTTTTGTCCAATGAATCTGGGAACTGGTTACCAAACTGCTAATAATAATTCAGGATTCATGAGCTATGATCCACAATGCTCACTCAAGACTGCTTCCCTGGTGTTAGCACAGTGAGTAATTTTGCTCCTCTCAAGTACAGTCAGTACCACTATCAAGTCTACCAGATTTGTATCTACCAGAAAGACTTATTTACATATTTACTTCGGCTTTCTCTAAATGGAAAAGGGAACATTTTATCATAGACAAGCCACAGGCAAAGTAAAATTATAATTATCAATTTACTTCACTAAACTACATTCAAATTAACATCTTTATCTGAATCATCTATGTCCTGATTAAGCACTAAGTGCTGCTAGATTCAAACAAAATTATATGAAAATCACACCCCATAATACAATATAAAACAATCTAATGTAATGAACCAGAGAAGGGAAATGAGATTGAGGTGACTTTTTTGAAGGTAACATTTTCCTAGACAACCAGTCATCATTTTACATAATCCAAGTGCTTTCCTACCCAAGCTTAGGGTTAAGAAAGGCACAATGAGCTGTGAGTTAAAACCTCTTCAAAACAATCTCCCGGCAGAATTAACTCCTACCGCGTGCCCGTGCTGGAAATTCAGCTTAGTATTTCATGATGAGCATTTGAAGCATGGGCATTAAAAATACCCATTTAGGGCTTTATAAGCATATAGGATGAAATGCCCCACAGCATCTAAATGTCCAAGAAGGTTGTGCAGCATTTCCAAGGGAGACTTACCAGTCTAAGAGGCTTCATGCTGCTGCTGCTGCTGTGCTCACTGTGAACTGTCTGGTTCCTACTTCCCCTTTAAAAGCCACCGACAGCAAAACCTCACTGGTGGTGACACTGAGGCTACAAATGGACTTTCCTTGTTCAGGACCTTAACAACAAGGACTGGCACGACTGGCCTCACAGGGCAAGCTGTCCCCAAGCTGATACATACTCAGCTTAAAAACTGTATTTTCAGTTCTGCTAAATGTAGCCACTGTAGTTCCCATACTGGAAGAAAATTTTAGGAAGGAGGGAATTAAGAACAAAGAGTGGTGATTAAATATATTTCTTTTCCCTACACACAGAGAAATCCTACATTTTTTATAAATGTGAGACTATGCAGAGCTGGCCGTTTTTTCCTATTTTATTTCTTTACTTAATCCAGAAGTAGCTGCAATTGTGGCTTTTCCAAACAAACCACAATTCACAATAAAATGACAGAAAAAATTTATCCTAGAAATGCTCATGTACTTTAAATTTTTGCACTGATTCCATTTGCTGGGTACATCAGACTGTCATGTAGATGAAGCAACAGACATGTCTCGACTTGTAGGGATTTAAAGAACTGAGAACAAGTATTCCCCCTCTGTTACAAAGCACTTTGTTACACAGACCTTCCACTCTTCACTGGAATTAGAGCATGGCAAATTCTGAACTGTTTCTTTTTCATATAGAGTATGTTGTTTTTATATGAATTTAAAATTTCATATTATATGAAAATAACTTTAATTTCATTATCTTTTCTCTGAATGTCTCAAAGTCCTTTGAAATACCTGATTTTAAAAACATCCTCATCTAGTTTATGTGACTTGATTCAAGACAGAAATCAAGGCAAGGGAGAGTATGTCCAAGATCACACACCTTGTTCACAACGGCAGGAATAACAGCAAAGCCCAGACTCCTCTGTCTCCATCTCTATCACCTCTTCTCTGGTCATTTTCTGGGACTGAGTGGTACAAGCAGGTCCAGCTGCAGTAGTCTCAAGGTGCCTGCCTATGTGCTACCTACTCCTCCCCCAGCATTAACAGCTCTTCCTGAAAGTGGTTTTGTGACACAACTGCCCGGAGCCCACAACCCAATTTCCTTTTGATATGAGCTCACTGAAACTCACTGAGGCTGTTTCAATGATTAGTGCCTAGCTTTTTTTTATATGGCATTTCTGTAATGAAACAGGAAGCATTATAGGGCAAAAGATTTCAAATGAACGCCTGCAATTTCCCTGCTGTAAACACTATTTAAATATCAATAAATTGGTGACACAGAAGGAAACAGGCTAAATGTGACAGTAACCATTTGCATTACATAGACTGTACTGCTAGATTACGTCAAAGCAAAGCATATATCTATAGATATGTATCCATATGTATCCATGAAGTACTGGATTACACTAAATCAGAAAAATACAAAACAGGTTTTGCGGCAACCTACAGCAGTCCTGATGATTTACAAATTTCCTTTTAAAGAAGAATCTTAACGTGGTGACACTAAGAAATTGACAGGAGAAATCCAAATCAACAGGTTTATTCCTGCCCAAAATCATGCTCTTGACTTGCATTTGTTTATAATTACAGCCCGCTCCTCTCCATGAGAACCACAAGACCAGCCTTACTGTTTCAAAAGGATAATCCAAATCTACGCAAGAACGATGTAAACGCCGGGCAATTCCGAGGCGAAAACCACCTGGACGAGCCCGAGAACTCCGCAGAGGCACCCGGTTACCACACACAGCAGCGGAACGCAGCCCTCCAGGCACCAGGGGCGCCGCGGAGGACAGCGACAGCATCCGCGCTGTCACCGCAGGCAGCAGCCGCTCATCCCCGGCCGAACAGGACCTGCGAATCCCCGCACGCCGCGCTCCGGGCGAGGAGCCCCAGCAAACGCCGCCGCTGCCTCCGCAGCGCCGCGGATGATGCGCAGGGAGNCGGCCCGCCCGCCCGGCGCAGGGGCGGAGCGGCGGCCGCGGGACCGGCGCTGGCCGCGACCCCGCGCTGCTCCCTCCCTGTGCCCGGGATGGCACCGAATGCCCCGGGCGGCGGCCCCCAGTCCACCCCGGCCCGGCAGGACAGCCTCGAGCCCCGGAGCCCTCGGCTCCGTTCCGCTCTCCTCCCCGGCACAGAGACGCACCTTGGACAATGCCTTCCGCTCCCCTCCGCTGTTCCTTATGCAAGAGTTTCTACCTTCTCTTTAAGCAACAAAATAATTACGGCTTTTAAACCAACCGAGAAATCGCAGGAGGTTCACATTTTGCAGCTATTTGTGTGACTAAGTGCGCTGCTGCTGCTGCAGAAATCTGGCCTCCTGCCTATTCCCAAGATCATAACAGTCCTGGGCAAACATATGTTTTGCAATCGTATCAGCAAAACACTCGGCCTTTGTTTGCAGCAGGCTGTGCTGCGCCTGCCGACCCCCCAGGGCTGTAAACTCTGCCAGATGCCTTGCATCTCCCACCTCTTTTGGTCTGGGATTTTGTCATCAATTTTGTCATCAAGTATTTCAAAAGAAACAAGTCCCTGAGCTGGCCCATGTGATTTTTACTTCTTTTCTCTTTCACAACAATATGAGATCTATAAAGCTACATTCTGTTAGATAATTTTCCTTCAAATAATTTGAATTAAAATAAAATATGGTAGAGCCCAAGAGCAGATCTTCTGTTGCAGTTTTCATAGGAGAAGGGCAAGGACAGCTCTGAACCCCTAACCATACTCACCTGGGGGAGGAAGGCTTCTGCCTACAATTCAGGCTGCGCCGTTTTGAGCCGTACCAAGTTACCTTAACAACCAAGCAGGGAAATTCCATGACACTGAACTTTACACTTCTGTTAAATGTAAAACTGAACTCTGCAAAATTGCTCACAGGCTGTTCCTGTTATCAAACCTAGCAGCTAAATGCAGAAAACACCGAGGACAGCGCTGTCAGGGGAACATGGCAACATGACGCAAGACAGCAGTTCTGCACATCTCTAATTCTCGAGCCTTAAAGGCTTTCTTTCCTCTCCAGTTTTCAAATACCACCACACCTCTGGGTCATGCAATTAACACTGGAGAACCAAGGGATACCACACTGCTGAAGGCTTAGCAGCAGTTATAAGGTTAAATTACCTAGAGATGCCCAAGTACCACATCTCCATCCTTATTTGAGGCCTTGGTTTGAAGCTGGTAAGTTTCTCCAGAAGAAACTGAGTGTCCTTACCTACTTGCTCTTTATAAAATGCTCAGCAGAAGCATGGAGAAAGAATAATGCAATACTGTCAAGGAAGATTGCATTTTGTGAGCTAATAAAATGAACTAATGAAGAACAGTGTTTAATTCCCACTGCTTACTTCTTACATCAGGCCAAGGAATAACAAAAAGGTGGCATGGGCTCTTCTTTCAACACAGGCAAAAAACTGGCTTGTGCTCAGAAAAACTATTGAAAGGGAGAGTAATTACCTGAGAGCTGAAATACAAGAAGATGCCTCACCATAAGAAGTCTCCCTGGATGACAGATGAATGGTCATCCCCTCCGATGAATTTGTTCATACCCTTGGAAGAAGGGGTGGGGAGGAGGGGCAGCACTCCCTCACTTCCAAAGTGGTTTTGTCCCACTGTGGTCATTTGTACTGCCTGGGTATTTAAGAGGAAGCCTGTTTGTCTTAACAGTTGTTCCTATACAAAGAACCTTGGCAGATACAGATTCTTTTCTGGCATTGTCCAAGGGAAATTCTCTCTCTTTAAACAACCAACTCAACAACAGAAGGTAGGAAATTATATAGTGTTCTTCGCTTTCTCTGTCAGGAGAGATGGAGCGACAGCCTGTCAGAAAAACTGTGTACAAAGGGGAAGAGGAAGTTGCACAGCCACAGCAAACAAATAATAATGGACTTAAAAGCTCTCCCATATGGCCAGAGTACACAAGCCCTGCTCAAGCCCCAGGTATGCCTCTGCCTTAGCAGAATCCCATCATCCCATCTTGCTGAAAGCCCTTTCTCTACCCCAGCCCTCTCACAAGTATTTCCGAAGTGCAACTCCTCCAAACTAAAGAGCCCACAAAAACCTGAGTCCCCTGCTCACCTATAAATCAGTACACAACTGCAGACTGAAATTATTCCTATTTGTGAGCTAGTATGACCAATTACATGAGCAATGTCATGAGAGAATATGGCACAGAGCTCACTTGGGTGCCGATGAGTGCACACCGCGGCGCAGCCGGGGAGCATGGACAGATCCATGGTCTGGTTTGCATAACTGGAGCGTTTCCCTGGGGAAACACAGCAGTATGTTTGACCATGTATCAATGCAAGTAAACAGAGATCTAGTGAAATGTCCCTATGAGAAAACACAACAACAGATGTTTAACATGAACATATCGATAGATACTGAGTTCCTTTTACCCAGAGAGAGTGCATGAGATACTCAAAGCAAACACCACCTAAAGCATGGAAGCATATTCCTCCATAGCAAGTACATCCATAGAAGTTGGCATTTAACATCTGTGCACTCTAAGTTATCAGAAATGCAATTTAACCTTATTGCTACATTTAAAGAAAAGTCCTGGGGAAGCTAAAATGAGACCAACTAGCTACAGTGTGAAAAGCCTGATCCTGCAAACAAAAATGTCTGCACTTTGCTGCTTTAAGTTGAAACGGTTCTGTTTCAGTCCAGTATGGCAACTTTTTGTATCAAGTTCAGCACAAACATATGACTCCAAAGAACTGGCAAACCTAGATCTTAAATTCTTTCCACAGAAAAGCCATCTAGGCAGGAGCACTTGAAATGCCTGTTACTGCAATGCCCTGGACATCAAATTAGTATCTCGGAGGATGATCAGATGATTCTTTCCCAGGAACATTTACAAATAAAACCAGGTAATTCTTTGGGGCTCTTAACTGATTTGTATTAGTTTTAGCTCCACCTATTATGGTGCCTTAATGAAGTCACCAGGTGTTTCAGCAACAACTAAGCAGCCCCACACTGGCTACAATGAACATTTCCCCGTGAATTCCTCTCGTTCCTTGCTGTCCGCAGCCACTACCCTTTTCATAACAAATTTTGTATGTGTCTATTAATCTTTTCTATCCCTTGATTATACATTTGTTATTTCTCAAACAGCAAAAATCTTTATCATGATAACAATATGGCACAGCAATCAAACCATTCATTACAGTAATGAAAGAATTTAAATTAAATAGAACGTATTATTGTAGCATGCAATTAAAAAAAAAAGAAAGAAAAAAGGCCAGTATTTGAAAGCATTCCTCTTGATTTAACCTTAATCTGATTGTCAGACTTCAAAGAAAAATCATTCTATTATTAGAATTGGTATACAGTTCTAGGGAGGAGAATAAACTGTATTCTTTGTGCAATCTAAATTCTTGCTGTATGTGTCAAAAAGGATCAACCCTTTAGGAATGTCACTACACCATTTATAATAATAACAAAAACAAGTTGTTTATTAGAATGGAAGCTGACAATTGGCCATATCAGAAGATAAGTTTAGACCAATATACAGAAGCTTTCCTTTCACAGTCTTTAGGACTGTAAGGTTTGCTAAGACTGAACATTTTACCCTATTCATACATTAGATTTATTGTCTTTTCTTCAAACATTATCTGTCTTTGAAATGCTGTCTTTATATTTCTAGACCCTGCTAAAATGCTGCTTTCTTAATGGCCGTACCTTCAGCTTTAATGGGCAAATGACTTGCAAGTGATCATGCTGGTTTGTGAGCAATTATAAATCAAGTCATTCCTAGCCCACTGTATTCCCACCAAAGACACTACCTTTTCTCTCAGAGCTGCAAGACGCTGTGACTCCTTTGTTTCACCTGAGCTGTTCTCACAACTGACTGACTTGAACTCACCAAGCTGCAAGAACTCCAGTGGTTTTATTTGTTGCCTGAATTTGGTTCATTATTTAGCACTCTTACTTCCCCCAAAGAGTCCTTCTTCTGTTAATTTCTGCCTTTAAGATTTCTACAGCTCGCTCCCACCTCTAAACCACAAGTTGTTTTGTTTTTAATGTCAGCACGGCTTGTCCAAATTTAACATTTTGTTCTGCAGTTATTAGGTAGCAGAAGTACCAAGTTCAATCTAGGGAGCTATAAGAAGTTTAGATCTTGAGATTATTCAAGCTTTGGCAAGGACACGAAAACAGAAGTATGGTTTCTGAGACTACTGTAAATAGGTAGATTAAAGATGCATATCTAAAGCTTAAAAGAGTGTCTTACCAGATTATCCTTCCCCTTTTTTATGAAGGTAACACAGTTCTTCCTAGGCTGACAGAGAGCAGCTGAGCTGTAGAAGTTGGCTGGCTGGCTGTGGGTTCTGCGTGCTGCTGTTCTGAGGTGGCTCCAGACTCACGTCTCACATAAGAATGCTCTGGTTAACAAGTTCCCCCAGAGCCTGCTCTCCCAAAATCAAAGACTATGTCAGCTGGCTTCAAAGCTGACCTTGGTATCTCACAGGTAACTTCTGGACTTTTGATGGCTAGAGGGTGTACAGAGAGGGGATTGGCTGTCCAGCTGCAGATTGTCACCACTCCCTGGGGAATGGAACACTTGCGGGCTGCCAGTCACTCTGCAGTCTCTCAGTACTAAATAAGCATTAAGGCTAAACAAAACTAGTTTAACCTTAATAAAAGAGTGTATTTGGAGTTCAGACAAGAAAAATAAAACTTAGCTCACAGCTGTCTAGAACTGGTTTGGCCTGAATAGGTCATCTCTCGTTCCTTTAGTAGCAAACTGCTGAGTCGTGCCAATGCCAAACGTATTTCACAGCTCCTTGGAGCTGGGACACACTCTACCATCTTATACTGGTGTCCCTTCTCCCCAAGATGAATACTGAAAAGGGATGAATATCATGTGTCCACTGAGTGAAAAATTCACCCTTGGGAACTTCCTGCAACTCCTAATCCTCATGGCTGATTCAGTGAAGAGCAATGAGACAATTCAGTACCTTACTTGCTATGCTGCCTGGAATGCTGCCTGACCCTGCCTCACCACTATCATGTAAAGATGCTCTTGGAAGGCCTGTCCTGCATGGATGGAAGTGTCCCTATCACTCACTGAGCAAACAACTGCCAACAAACCTTTTGCATGATGCAAACACTTGTCTTCAAAACAAGGGAAGGTCAGCTGAATCATCTCTGTGAGTTTAAGGCTTCTGTTTTGTTGTTTTGGTTGTTTTTTTTTTTTTTTAACTGCATTTAACCTCAGAAATAGTCTTTATATGAAAATAGAAGAAAGAAACAGCAAAATGCATCTCATTACTAGCTTCAGACAGAAACAAGACACAACAGCCTGCACATGGGGAAGAAGAAAAGGCCTTTAGGAGTACTGTAGCATTACACTTGGCTTGCCAGAACTGGCTGAGACCATGACAGCAAGTGACCCAGAGCTGCCCTGCTGTGAGGTTACAGCGAGTGTGCAGCAAATGCTGTGCAAGTGTCCTGTACAGAAGTTGCATCTAAAACCTGCTCTCCCATTCTGGAACATACAGACATGCAACCCAGAAGCGCATCTTACCAGAAGCTTTTTGCCACCTTTAGCTCAAGTGCGTTTCTAGAAAATTGCTTCAGACTCTGATCTGAGGCTCATGCCTGACTTGATTCCGCAGGTACAACATACAAAAAGCTTACTTTTGCAGAGCCTTCACCAAGGAACAAACTAGAAATTTATAAAATGCTTTGTCAAGAAGTCAAACCAACACTTAATCTCATATATATTCACACTGCATTCAAAAACTAAGATATTTTTGTGTGTTTTCTTTTTCCGTGTGTGTGTTGTTTTTTGTTTCTTTTTTTTAATAAATTCAGTGTTTTCCCCACAAACCCACAAGTAACAAGAATGGAATACGACAAAATGTCATGCCATTTAGTGTACCTCAAGACTCAGCTATTTATCTGTAGCTTGATTTTACAATGAGATAAATGAAGTGAAATAGTACTAAACTAATAATGTGAATTACTGCTAGAGATTCAGGAACCCTTCTGTCAGCAACTGCACTTTTGTGTTGCATCTGCACTGTTTTGTGGCTTTTTTTTTTGCACTTGCCACTTTCAGGCACATGATCAGAGTGCTTAAGAGCAGCAGCCAGGAAAAAAAAAAAAAAAAGAAAAATCAGTTCTTTTATTTTTTTGGTTTTCACAGTCTAGCTGTGTCCCACATAATGTACATTATTTTTTGAGTCTGGGAATTTTGGAAAAACATCACACAATATCCATCACAAATAACCATAAAGCTGTATTCCCCTTGCATTGTCTGTAATGACCCATCTTGTCAGAAGGGTTGCAAGTTCCTCTACAGAATCTCTCTCCTTATTTAACTAATATATGGAGCTAAGTGCAATACTGTCATATAGGATTTATCAACTTCGTTAGAACAGTTTCTTGGCAAAAAGTTAAGCTCAAAAGTAAACAGCATCATCATAAAAGAGCAACCCACATCACTGATCTAATGATAGCCATTAAGAAAACAGATCATCCTCTGGGTACTATTCAACAACTGATTATTATAAGTTAAGGAGGTAACACCAGATCTGTCATTTTCATATCAGATCTATTTTTTTTCTTTTGTACATACATATGAACCTCTTCATGAGGAGAATCATAAAAAATACCCAGATGAATAATGTATTTCTTGTCATTTTTGGCTATTTTTATTGGTGTTTTGTTTAAATTCAGACAGCACTGTGATCTTCATTATTTCCATTTTCAGAAGACATGGCTAAGATTTTTGAAACAAATCATTTTTTTGGCCTTTGCTTTCTAAATCACAAGAACTAGAAAAGCACTGCTTTCCTGCTGATATATGCCCTAAAAGATCTGGCCTGTCTCCAGCTCAGGAATGGATACCATTTCCTGCAGTGGGTCTTACTATGTTGCCACTTGCAGCAATATGCCATTTCTTCCTCTTGCAGCGAGTTAAGAGGGCACTGACACTCGCTGGGGGTACACAGCGGGGAGCAGAAGCCTCTCAGCCCATCAGGAGCCAGCCCTGCCCTGTGACCAGCACCAGCCAACAGCCGCTCTGATGAGCCCCAGCAAACTGCAGTGCCCTGCCAACACGTGCTTCAGGGTCATGGTACACGTGCCCCTGTTTAACACAGCACAACTTCTGCATCCTCCTAAATCCTGGATAACTTCAGAGCTTGGAGAGCTCCCTCAAGGCCCCTGGGACAAACTGGCCTGGCACCACGCTCCTGCAGGACTATCATCCTCCTACTGCCACTGCCACCTCGGCACTTTTCCGCTGGCCACAAAGGCTCCGGGTCTCTGCAGGACAACTGTCAAGTCACAGGAGATTTCTGCAACTGAGCAGCGCAGTATCTGAATAAACTCACATACTCTTCTGGACTTTGTAACGTTGCTGTCTGCAATAGTGTCATCTAAACCATGCAACTGTTAATGCCTTCTCCCACCTACCTTCTCAAAAGCATATTTTGTAGGGCAACTAAGTCAAAACAGGCTTGAAACCAATTCTAGCACTTTCTGTCCAAATACTGTTAAGTATTTTTTTTTTTTCCCAACTTAACCACAGTATTGGAACTTAGCCTTAAATCCACTGGTTGTTACAACCATAATTTTAAATCAACCACTTGCTGCTGTGAGAAAGGAAAGGCCACCTACCACTGCCTACCTGCCTACTTCCTATACAGTATTTTAAACCCATGATAGACTATGCCAAAGTCCTGGGAAAGGCCAGCACTGACTGTGCAGTCCTGCAGATTCACACATGCTGAAACCACACACAAAATACATACAGCAGATGTGCTGTAGGAGACACAATGCTCTCAGATTTCCTTATCAGAATCAGTATCTTGTAATCAAGCTACCATTAGCCTGATTAATAGCAATTATCAAATGTAAAGTAAGTAAAGTACAAGTCAAATGAAAATACACACATACTGTACTAAACATACATAATTTTACTAAGATAGGATTAAAATAGGAGCTGATAAATCTGGATACAAATCTATAAGTGTTCAAACATCTTCTCATTTTGTCAGTAAAGCTACAAATCCATACCTGTCCCTCTGCTCCTCACCAGTGTGACAACTGCCCTCTGGACACACAGCAGGGATTCTGAACAAGCAAAACGCACCAGAAAACTCTGGCAGAACTGGACCACATTTTCACTTCTGATGAAGATGCAACAATGATCACTGAAGCCTGAAAACTAAAATGTTAGCAAAAAACTCTGGTTGATTTGCTAACTTGCCTATATTAGTAACAACAGCAGAGAGGATTACTTCTCTTTATCGGGGTGCATTTGTCATCTTCCTGAGAAGTCCTTCTTTCTTGAGAGACTACCACAATAATAATACATTCTATTGTTTTTGTAAATGTAAATTTCATTCAAGTAACAAATTATAACTTAAAGTGAAATGTGGCTTGAAAGAAATTTAACTGTCCCATCACACTCCTCTGAAGCTGGTAGGATGAGACTAAACCGAATTTGGATCGTAGCAAACAAGGGCCAGAGGCCAACTCTTTAAAGCTGCAGCAAATAAGGAATTACTTGGCAAAGCATAGGTCTGGAGATGTCAAGGATCACTGCACAATGGCTAAAACATACAAGACTGAGACGAGTCCCAGAGAAATCATTTTGGTGCGCCTAGACCAGGGGTTCACAGAGAAACCAGAGTTGGGAATGGCATTAGGATTTGAGCCACCACTGACTGGCAGGGCAGAATTCAGGCTTTGGGCTAGGGAATGAGAGAGAACTCCTTAGCTTCATCTCTCTAGATTTAAGCTTAAGCCTAATGTGAGTCATTTTGCTAAGGGAAGGTGTTTGCATGTCCACAGCCAGCAGCTGTGGACATGTACATGTTAGTACATGTTAGTACAAGTGTAGACTTGCACTAACCAGGATCCAGAAAGGGAGGTTCAATTGTGGCAAATGAGAGGGCTCACTGAGTCTCCTCTTGCAACAACAAGAGGCTGATTCTTTGCTCTGAAACAATAAATAAATAAAACCTTGTGTACCTGAATTCACACTGCAATATCATCTATATTCTTTCTTCCACGTGCAAGGGCCACATTTTCTACAATGAATTCTTTCTTAGGGCTATAGAACAATAATTCAGCATTACACACACAGGCAGGCACTTTCTTAATAGCTGTCCTGCTCTAATTATTTTGTTGAAATACAATCAAGACATTGCTGGGAGGGAGTGTTTTAAACTGGAGTCACTTGAGACTTCAGGTTGTTTCTGGCAACACATTGCCCTGGCTGAGGGAAATGGTCTTGTACAAGCAACCAAAATTAATCATCTGACCACGCCTAAGCTGACCTGAACAGGAAAGAAAGATAACCCCCATCTAAGCTTGTACAGCAAGTATGTTAGGAGTGAAGGACTTTGGCCGGTTTCACATACAGCAACTGGACAAATTCTCCTAACGGCTCTGAACCTTAAACACAGGCTGCTCTGAAAGCAGAGGGAAGAAGAAATTAGCTAGAGGCAAGCTGGGGAGCTGGTTCCCAGGGAGAAACTCCGTAAAAGAAATGACAGGATAGGTTTAGGATGGTTCTGCATGGCAATGTGGGCACAGCCCAGGTGGGCAGTATAGATGATACTAAATAAACAAATTTTGAAAAAACATTAAATGTAACTGCAGTGCATCCAGCACCATCTTAGTTCACTGGGTACTGCCAGTGACCTCCCAGGTATCACTTGTGTAACAGGTCTGAACCTGCTCCAAAAACATCAGAGACCTGTGTATATGCATGCAGCCATCACTGACAGACTGTAACTAGCTACCAGAAGCCCCAAATGACCAAATACCTTTTTTCCCTTGTCTACGCCATCTTCCAGGAGGGGAGGGGATGGCAGGGGTGGAAGGGACAGGAATGTGTGTGGGTAATGGCAGCCCTATTTATGAAGTCCTAAAAACAGACTAGCTCTCTGCATGGGTACTCACTGATGAAAAAAAAACCAATCCACAACTGCCTGCTCTGCCTCATAACAAGACAGACGTTCATATAAAACAAAACAGACATTTAGATTTTTGGCTCAATATTCTTGTCTCAGAATTGTTGCTCTGCATATCAACAAATGATCCTTTGTTTTGAAAAAGCCTTACCAGCCACAAGTTTCCCAAAAGAGGGACACTACATCCTCAGGCACTGACAGGCCTGCCCAGTAATAAGTAGCCAGCATATTAATCCAGGTCTGAGGAATCACAATATAGAGGAATCACAAGAATACTGGCCAAGAGAGAGTTTCAGTTCACAAGGTATCTGGGTGCAAGAATGACAGAAAGGTACTGGAAACAGTTATCCTACAACCCTGCTATGCTGCCTTGTGTGCCAGCTTGTTGACATTTATGTGGCTATTTAAAAAGGAGAAAACAACCACAAACAAGTCACTCTGCAAAACTTTTTTCTAAAAGTACAATGTTAAGGAACATTGGACACAGAGGTATCCAAGCCAGTCTTAAAGCAATCAGCCTCACTTTGAGAGTTACTGGCTAACAATTCTCAGTCAACAGTAGCTAAAAACATTCAATTCCAAGCACCTAGAGCATGGGAAAGACTGCAGTCTACTTAAAAATCAGGAATATCAAAAAGCTGCAGTAGAAACAGAAGTCTGAACTTGGCAAGTAAATGCCTTTTCCACTCCTTTTTAAACAAACTTCCTTGATGGAAGTTGTCTATTTTAAAGGAATTGAATTTTGCATTTGAATATCCTATTAAATTCTTAACTAAGTATGGGTTAAAACTTTTTTATAAAATACAAGAATATAATAACTGGGTTTTTTTATGAAGTTTGTTGACAGACTAGAGCAACAGCACTTACATTATAGTTTTCAAACAGTAAATAAAGTCTCTAAAAGCAGATTTATTTCATGTTTGCTCTGTTAACTAGCAAAGTATCAACTAAATGTTACTGGCATTTAACCTGCTGTTTTGGTCACCATCAGATTTGAAGGAATACAGCTGCACCCATTTTTCCCACATGTTTTATACTAGTTTCTCCCTAAATGTTTTCTTCCTCTCACCATACCAAACTTCCACCAACTGTTGGAGAAGCTCCCCAGCTGCGTTTGACTCTAATATGAACTTCCTCATCAGGCTGTCTACAACCTTTAGCCCATGTTCCCAGTAGTCTCAAGGGGCAAAGGGAGTGGGCAGCTGCTCAGAAAGCTTCTAACTAACAGAACATTGTGAAAGGAACATGAAGGGAACTAGAGTCAACAAATTAGATTTGAAGATTTTAAGCAAAGTGCCTGCAGAGAAAGCACATATTTTTAGTCTGGTAACAACTTCAACCATTACATAAGTGTATTTGCACATCAGCCTGGAAAGCCTGCAGTTCCTGTGGTAGAAGGGTGCTTGACCTCCACGGTTTGCTGCTTACAAACAGCAGTTTACATCAAGCAAAGTGTCCCATCTTAGGTGCCCTTGAACCAGTTTGAAAACTTAATAAAGCAGCATTGCAATTATGTGAAAAGTAGGTGGAGAAAGACCCAGGGAAAAAAAAAGCTTCAAAGGTTTTCAATTAACTTCCAAGTGGCATTTCCAAGAATCGGCACGTCTGTTCCATACTGTGAAATAGTTTTCCAACTCTTTCCTTTGCCCAGTATTTTTCCAAACTGACTAGTACAGCCAAGCACAGCTAGGCAACTCAGAAAAGTGTACAGTGGAAGACATTTCAGCAGAACCCTGGGTTCATGACCTATTTTATGTAATGGAAATCTGCTTAAATATGATCCTAATGTAGATATAAGAACTCTTCACATTGAGATATCGACCTACGTGTGGCTCTCTTATGTGCCATTAAGGCTCGTACATCATGTTCTTACCTGATAGGAGGCCCCTTCAACAAAATGAGGCTCAAAATTCAGAATACAAAATTTCTGCTGCTTTATTGTTTTCAGTCTCTCCTGACCCTACTGCTTCCCAAACTAGCTCAGCTTTTCAATGACATGAGAACTAGAAGGAGCTAGAGCAATGTACCAAGGTTTCAGGACAATGCCCCAAAAACAAATCAGCCCCCCCAGTTCTCCTCTAAACTTCCACCTGCAAAGACTGGCTTTCATGTTATGGAAGAGTCTCATCTCTGCTCTACTATAGGTTGCTGCTATTAAAAAAAAAGAAAAAAAAATTATAGCTCTGCAAGAGCTCATTATTACTTTGCTGATGTCTCTTTATCAAAGCCGCTTGCAGATTGAAATTGTCTGGTCTGCCCCAGGAAAAACACTCCAGAAGAATTTATCTAAATTTGAGCTTGTTATGGAGCTGGAACTTGCACAAGTTCAATAAATACAGACTTTGTCTCAGTTAGTATCACACCACAACTTACTTCTGCCTTGGAAGAACTAGGAAGGCAGAGGCTGAAAACTCTCCATGTACACATGTAAAAGGAGAAGAAAATAGTGCCTGACAGCTGGATCCACTGATCATTAAAGACAGGGGAAAGAACAAAGCCAGAAAAGGCAGTTTGTGGACATGAAGGATGGCAAACTAGAGGCTTTGGTAGGGAGAACAAGAATGAACATCCAGAACCAAGGACTCCTAGGGAAAGGCATCCCTGTACTTGTTGAGCTTAGGGACTGCCACCCTTAGTATGGGAATCACCTGGGACAGCAGCCTCGTAAATTGCTGTGTAGTATAACAGCAACTAGTGGAAACCATCTCTCTCAGGCTAAAAGCAGCTTTTAGGGGGTGATATTTGGTGTGATTCAACTTCACTGAAGTTTCAAACAGTGGAAGTTTAAGATAGGGCAGGGACTTCATGGAAAACATGGGCTTACCGGAGTCTGTGACTAAAATGCAACTAAATCCTCCCCAATGGTCCAAGAGCTTTGCTGTATAGTCTGTTCAGATGAATTCAGTTTGTAGAATTGAACTTCCAAATTTCATTATTAAGCACAGCTGCTAGCAAACACAAATCTGATGTGAAAATAAAATGGTAGCCTATCTATTCATTCCACTGTGGCTACTGTATTTGTTTTCTGTCTTTGGACAAACACTCACCCAAACTTGGGACAACTCCAGCTAGTTACATCAGGAGTTTATACAGCAGTAGTTACAGACAAAAACTAGCCTTCATATTACTCTCTGGACTTTATCACAATTTCCTTCTAAAATCTGCAGCATTAGTGACAACCTTGTATGTTATTAAATCTATAATAGCATCTGAAAAAGAAAATTGAGATGCTTTTATTTTTCATCTTCAGAACAAATTCAATAAATCAGAGTTCCACAGAGCATCTAATTATCACAGAGATTTTCAGAGACATCAAATTATCATCGACTTTGCAATTAACACTACAGACCAGTGACAAATGATGCAGGAGTACCTGCTAACACAATTTAACAAAACCAGTCAAGTCCCAAAGCAAAGAGGGATTCAAAGCTTTTCAGATGACAGGAGATAGTGGCCAGCTGGCAAGAGATTTAATGAATACAACAGCATTCAGCAGCAATTTGAAAACTGTCTGCTTGGGTAAGGCTGAGTTATTAAAGAAATCTCCATTTATAAACAGTGTTGATGGGATTTAAACAGCCTGTGTAAGAAGGATTAAAAGTCAATTGAAAAGTCTGTACAGATAACAAAGCAAAAAGAATCTGTGCCCTTGAATTCTGTACATAGTGATTAACCTTATCTCTGTCTCCTGGCACACAGCAGGGGTAAAACAGGCTGCCTTATGCAGAGCTGGTGAGGTGGGCTTTGCATTAGGGCTATTTAATGCTTGTACAGTGCTTTGAGTTCTATTGTCTCTTCACTCTCCCCCTCTCTGTTTTTCCAAACTGTATCATCTAAAAATCATCTTTTACCATCCCACCAGTTACATTTAGCAGATACCAAAGAGACACATAAATTGTAAGCGTCTGTCCAGGCATTCTATAATGATTAGGTTTTTCCTTCCTTTATGTAATTGATGATCTTGCTATTTTCTGTTAGACTTTTATAACTGTACACTTTCAATATAAACCAGTGTAAATATTGACTGAAGATTGACAAGTGGGGATTTCTGGGAGAAGGAGGGAGATGAGAACTTGTTTTTAAGGGTTTTTTCCTCTTGCCTCTAGAACATCCTGTAATATTCCACTTTACACAAAACTTACTATGGCTTTTAATTTATGTATCATTTCTTAGAATAAGACAACAGAAAGGAACACAAAACTAGCTCTTTTCAGTCCTTAATCCCTCCCCTATCCTTTCTCATCTTCTCATTCCATCCAAAATCCAGCCTATTCTGGTAACATAAGTTGTCTATTTCTGACGTGCCTTTTGTAAAATGGCCAAAACCAAAGAGCATTTAAGGTGAAAATGTACAATGCCACGTCTTGTCTTGGTTTCCCTTGCCTGTAACATAGCCTAACATTTGATTTGCTTCCTTTGGTCTTGTCCAGGATACAATAAGAGCTTTATGAAAAAGCCCTGTAAGAATCTGGGCCATTGATTTGAACAAGGACTATTTAGCCATGACAGAGCACCAAAGAGAGCTGCTCCACACGCCAGCTCTGGAAGCAGCATTGCTCTTTCAGCACAGGGCTCTTAACAGGAGTGCACTGCTTGGCAGCAAAGCTGGGCAGCTTCTGGGACCCGAGGTTATCTCCTGGCACAGTCCTTCACCGTTCACTGTACCAGCCTGTCAGAGCTACTTCAGGTGTGTCCAATGCTGCACCACAAAACATGATGTAAACATATTCCAGTCACTTATCTGTGACATTTGTAAGCCTATGGTTTTTGACAAGGCATCGCAGAAATCATTATATAAACATGACCAGAATATTACTTGCAGAAAGGGAAAGCTATTCCACTGGGAAGTAATATTTAAGAATCAAACAAACAAACAAATCACAGATACTTACAACTACATTTCCTCCATGCAAATGTAGGGTAGAAATGAAGAACATCAATATATAAGTGCCCTAAGGAGATTCAATGAGCTTATATTCAATCAGCTGTATTTGTATAAACCTGTATAAAAACCCTGTAGGAAATACACTTTTTCATTTAATAAGTATGGCTTTATATCCTTCAGAGTAAGAAGTATATTGTCATTTAAAATACATTTGTGACTATTCATTTTGCAGCAATGTTTTAATGGTCCAGTCCTTACTCTGGATGACATACCCAGGGAATCCTCATCGATGATATAGAAATAAACTTAGCAACACCAGTCCCTCCTTAAAGCTCATCACCCTTTTATGTAGTTCCTACTGAAAAAAAGGAGGGTTCCTTGGTATTTTCTTCTGTTTGGGCTGCAAAGTCAGCATAGGCAAGATAGCTGGGTCTCCCTATTTGTTAGGGTTCCTACCATCTTAGTATGACACTAGAAAGGATTGGCTTGCCCTTCTGTAAGGGCTGCGAAAGATGAGGTGAACGTTAAAAACTGAAAAATCACTTTGCATCGGCATGTAGTCAGGCAGCTGCCTCATTGAAACATCAAGAGTATCAGTCACAGGTCCTCTGCCTCAATGCACGTACCTAAGAGGCTTATGGTCTAAAAACGTGCAGTTTGGCTCCTTCACTGTAACCTCATGATGTTATTTGGGCATTTATGAATAGCCAGAGCTGCTAATAACATGGCATGTACCAATCATACTGCAAAGCAAGTGATCTCACCTAGGCAGCTTGTGTAAACACAGCTCAGCCACCAAAAATATGACGTGCTTAAGGTTATTCCATTAGGACTATTTACTCTGTTGCCTGGAAACACATAAATAGGGCTTTTGGGGGTACCCCTCCAATTTTTTATGAAGAAAATTTAGACCAAGAATTCCTTCAAAGAAGGTGGGTTTGCTATTGTGGTAATTTAGCATACCATATTCTGAAGATTAACTTTTCTAAACAGCATTTCCAAACCCAGCAATCTTCCTTTCTGAACACCTGTTTCCATTAAGAAGTATACTGCTGTCACAGCCAAGAAATGATGGCAATTTCAGTGGCCTATTTGAACAAATGCACAGTGCTGGAATTAAGACCACTTTTCTCCCCATGAATGCATTTTGGAAAAGTGCTTTTTACAGCTTCCTGGACACGACAGTGAAAATGAATTTAAACTCTGAAGGATAAAAAAGTCCAAACCCTTTGAAAGAAGCTATAAATATCTGTTGCCTTCTTCCTTAAATCAATAGATATTACTTACTTGTTGGCCAACTGGTAAGAAAATAAAGTCTTTGGTTATTCACAAGGTCTACCATTAAAAACCAAGAATGGGTAGATTCAACAGTCTCATGGAAAAACAGCTAAACCCCAGTTCTTTCCAGATTAGAAGAAGGTAAATCCTATTTACCAGCATTTAATCTCCCCTATACTACATCTTCCATTATTAATACTTAAAAACAGAATTCTATTTCATATGGAGCAGTGTTAAAGAACAGAAGTTCCAACAGAGTAAATATGAAGTTCACTCTATATGAAATTTCTGGTTTGCAAAATATTTACTAAAGAATCCTGTAAGAAAATGAAGTTTATTTTTACAGAACGTATTTCATTATATCAACTAAAGCAGTTGGAAAACTACAGGGGGCAAGCTCTACTTCAGATCAGGCTTAGAAGCTTATCTACTTTTATCAATTCTATGAGCTCATCTAAGAAAAGCAAGCACCTCTTCTCACAAGTTTGATTTGCTGTTATAACAGCTATAACACTATTTTTATTCCAAAAAGAAAGAACAAGTTTAGAATGTTTGCTAAATGTTTTTAGTTGGTCTTTTCCCTCCCCGTCAAAACAACAAATAATTCTTTCCTTAAAGGCTTCACTGCTACAAATACCAGAGCAGGAGGAAAAATAGTGGTCAGACAATTTATTTTAGAGATATATACTCTGCATTGAGTGTGACTTCAAAGAAAAATGGTATGATAAAGAGGTTTAGCCAACAGCTTTGATATTTTTTTGAAGCAACCTTGTAAAATGAGCACCTATTTATTTTCAATATATAGTTATTGAACTCTGCCTGGCTTACCTGATGGGTGCAAAAACTGATGGACAAGTGACAGAAAATTATTACGTATTCTTCAATGTGTTAATCTTCATGACCACCAAAAGAAATACACCTTGAAATTTGAAAGAAATTTGTACAGCACATCACACAGAATACTTCAGAAACAGTCACCAGGAAATTACAAAAATATCCCAGCTGTGGAAAAAGGACAGATGGGACCCCTGAAAGCCTACTCGAGCCCAGCCTCCTGTTTCAGCAGAATAAACTGCAGCTTTGTCATCCTGACAGATGTTTGCCTAACCTGACAGAAGTGCCATGAGTCCTTAAGTAAAGCAGTGCTCAAGTAACCTTATTATTAAGAACTATATTTTACCTGGTACCATTATCTGAAAGAATCTGTGAACACAGAATGATTCTTCAGTGTATAAAAAAATAATTTCTCTTCTTTTACTGCTGAATAATTTAACACACCATCAGTTCTCAAAGAACATATTGCTAGGAAAGACTTTTATTATGTTCTTGCAGTGTGACTCAGCTGCTCAATTGTCTTTTCACCCAGATATAAAGCAAAACAAACTCAAGCCTAGAAGCAAACAGCATTAAAAATACTGCATGACAGAAGAGAAGTGACAGCAGGTATTTTAGCTTAAGTGTGGCTCAAAGCATTGTTGTTCTTTGTTGTCCTCAATTCTTTTATGGTGGCAGTGGATTTGTGACTGAGAAACAGAGGAACAAGGATAAAGAATAGGGTGATTTAAAATTTCTACAGAACAACTGTTTTGTGATAAACTTTTCAGAGCAGGGGACTGAAGCTCCTAGGAAGAGCAGCAGTACACAATCTTACTGCATCTTAGAATAATGCTTTGCAGAGGATGGGGGATTAAGAGAGGTCTATTCCTACTCTATAATAAAATAGGTTGCTGTAAGGGTGGTTCAAAAGACTTAGATGCCATCTCTATTCAACCCTACTTTTGTGCCAGCTCTTGCTAATTTTTGAGAACTTCTTGTTTTTCTCCAGCAGCCCCACTATTAGTTACTCTGTCAGGGAGAGGTTACTTCTTCAGAGACAGATAAGTAACGACCTTGGACAGCAAGTTTGTTACTTCATCTTTGCCTCAGAAGATGAGATCAAAATGTTCTACTTGTTCTGTGCAACCTTGCTACTGAAAAAAACAAGCAGTGGCTGATGTGCTGCTGTCTCCTCCAGACTGAACAAACCAAGTGATCTCAGCTCCTCATAAGGCTTCAGATCCTTCACCATCTTCATGGCCCTGCTCCGGAAGCTGTCTAATAGCTTTCTATCCTTCTTGTATTGCGGCGCCCAAAACTGCACATGGGACTCAAGGTGAGGCCACACCAGCACAGAGTAAAGCAGGACAATGACAATCCCCTCCCTTGCCTGGCTGGCCCAGTGAGAGGTCCCTCTCTGGGCTTCCTTGGCAGTGGCTTAAGTTCTGAGGGAACTTTCTGCCTGCGCTCCTCTCCATTGTTTCTTTCAGTGGTAATTTACTACAATTATATCCCCATTCCCTGCTCACACGAACTCTGCCAACAGAAAGCAATCCTGTCCTACATCCTGGAAGGCTCATATATTTTTTTTTCTCACACAACAGATGTCATCACATCAAAGAACAGTGATGATTATCAGCAAGCCTCTCAAACCACACACAATGGCAAACAGAAACACACAGCTGTTTAATAAGTCTTGTTGAGGAGCCTCTGTATACTTACGAAAATTCACACAGCAGCAGGAGCAATGAGTCTCCATGCAAGGCTTCCCCCAAGTGCATGATAGTCAGATTTCAAAAAAACTAGTCATAGGTGATAAAAAGAAGGAATGCATGGAAACTCTTTTCAAGTTTTCACGGGTAAAGGTGAAACAGAAGTATGGAAGTCCAAGACCCCAGCCAGTATAAGTTGGATAACATTAGATTTTTGCAGGACTTTTACTGAGTCAATGTGAGAGGATATTTCTAACGCTACTACAAAGAAAATTCACGGTAGAAGGGAAAAGGGCTCAAGGACACTTTAAATGTATGCAACTACAAATATCAATCCTACAGGAAAAAAAAAGGAGCAAACAATGCTGAGTGCAGCTCTGAAAGACAGCAGTGTGGCTGAGAGGAGCACCTTTCCCTCCACTGGAGCCTTGGACTACCCTAATTTGTGAACATTTGCACGTGTATGTATACAATGGCACAGTAAAGACAGGGAAAGAAGATGGCTGGAAAACCTTACATCTCTTAACACCCAATGTCCCTTTTCTTTTATCCTACACATAACCTAGGATTCCCTGTCTCCTTTCAAGAACTCCTTAGAGAAAAACATTTTGCCTGTAGTCATGCAAGCCCTATTTCCACCTTTATTTGTCAATCAGTGCTAGGTTTTCTTCTCTGTTAAACTGGCTTCTTATTCACCATTATGGCTCAGTTCGAGGCAATGATCAGGCACTTTGGTCTGTATGGAATATTTTCCTATGAAAAGTCTGAGACACTTTTTTCGACATTAAAACTTACAATCTCATTGGAGAGCAGCAAAAAGAAAACATAATGCTAGAGCAGTTACCACAGTGAAAACACAGTCAATGATTATGATGTCTGGGAACTGTCACAACATAATAACAATAAATCAATACCTGGGGAAAAAGACTAAACCCCATTGTTTATTGAATTATCATCTGAATTAGTATAGCAATCCATGAAGGAAAAAGAGCCTACATATGTGATCAAATTCAATGTGAAATCCCTCTCTACAAAGATTTCATGCTTACTTATTATTGTAATCTTTAAATACATTGATCTTATTCACTCAAGCACTGTACTTATCTGAAACTGAAAGCTTATCTTACCATCAAGAGAGGCAATTCTTTTCCTACAGCTGACATCTCAGAGTTCTCTTTTGCTTAAAACTGTAGTTGGGTTCCATCTGCATTATATGTTTGCCCTTGCACTGTATCTGAATGATTTCATAGGAAATATACTTAGTCCATAAACAAAGCTTTTTTAAAACCAGTTTTCTACAGCTGTACAGCTGAGCTTGCAAATTCATCCAGGTCCAAAAGTCCAAAGTGCATCTCTACAGGCCATAAATGCAAGAAGGTGTCTGAACACAAGCCAGCTTCATTGCAGAAACCATATAACTGTGACACTGTTTTCACCATTTCAGAGCTAATAAACTCTGCCTCTTAAAATGAGGAAACAGGTCTAATACTTCCTGGAAGACATTCAATCATAATGAAGGTCAAGTTATATCCCAGATGCATACCTGTAATTTCACTCTGTCCACGTCATTAACAGCCATACAAAACTAGAAATGGTATTAGATTTCAAGCAGTTAAAATGGCTTTGCTGATGCTGCTCAATCCTGGACGATTCATTCTCACTCTCCTGGAGAGTTCACTGACCTAACTGGATTCAAAAGCAGCGAGCATTCCTGCAGATATGCTCAGCAAATAGCTGTACTGTGAGAGGAGACAAGATCTGTTGAGAAAGCAGTTTTTCCATGGCCTTAGCTAAATGCAGTATTTGTAGGTAAACTGCTATGATTATTTAAAATGGGTTTGGTTAAACTGCCACAAGCTATGTCCATACCTTCTTAAACACTGTTTACAAATGAAAAAACAGGAAAGAGATAAAAACAAATGAAAAAGAAGCTTTTATAACCCAGTGTACATTTATTTACATCAAGATTCAAAACAGCTTACCGTTTAATGATGGTTATGTATGGAACAGCATTTGCAAAACAGACTACTGACAAAACTATGCAAACATTGTTCTTGCAGTACTGTCAAGTCAGCTTGGGAACAGCTACTGCTGTGGTTTCCTTGTGAAAGTCTAAGCACTTTATTATCTGATAAGAGACAGTGTAGGAGTATATTATAATAAAGACAGAATTTCAGTTCCAATTCTTCATCCTCATAAATTCACTAGGGTAACAAAAGCCCCATATGACATGGGTGCAAGTAATTCTGGGCTTTAAACATGAAAACTACAGGTCTGAAGCTTAAGTAGTTGCACTTGATGCTGTCTGTCAATACTAGCTGAGCCACACAAGACTTCAAATTCTGTCCCTTTTCAGCTTCAGAAAAGAAATTTATGAAAAGCTTAGCTTCCAAAATAGCAAACTTAAATATGCATAATCCGAACATCTGCATGTTGTTTACTTGTAATTCAAACTTTGCATACAGTTCTGTGTAACTGGACTCCAAAGATTCTGCTGGATTACTGATGTGAATTTATTGCTGAAATGCTAATTTCAAACAATGAGCATAAATGAGTTTCTCTTCTGTCCTCTACCAAGAATCACTCACTCCAGCCATTACCTGGACATCCAAAGAGTCTACATATTGAAGAAACAGCCTCCTTTATGTCTCAAATATGGTAATACACCTTCTACAGCAGAATTTTTACCTGAACTGTAGTAATATGGTTTCAGAGAGATGTGTAATCAAAGCATGAAGGGGAAATGGCTCTGTCTGTTTCAGGTAACTTCAGGTACAATGAGGAAGTTATAGAACTAACAAATCATAAACCTCACAAAGAAAGAAACCTGCTTGTTGTATAGTCTGTGT
Source organism: Phainopepla nitens (assembly GCA_013400175.1). NCBI lineage: Eukaryota > Metazoa > Chordata > Aves > Passeriformes > Bombycillidae > Phainopepla > Phainopepla nitens. The sequence goes on along the minus strand of VXBQ01013277.1, from coordinate 39,255 downwards.
GATAAGAGCTCAAACCAGTAAATTTTGGTATACTACGTAATTAATCTTTGGATATACCTCCTATGATAAAACTTATCTAGTAAGAATACTTTAATGCATATACTTTTTCAAAACATCAGTTGGAGACAATCAATTCAAAACAACCAATGGAGACTTTGATTATGTTATTACAAAAACATATGCTTCATTGCTCAATGAGTCTAGCACCAAAGTTTAAACGGATCTGCAGCAGTCTTTTAAAGGAGCCAAGAAAGCCTGTGGGATGTGCTGCTCTTCCCCCTCCAAAAAAATTAGAGAGGTAAAGGAAGTTTTATTTGACAAGCTTAGAAATTCAGGTTTGTTTACCTGAGAGTCTAGAGAACTAGCACAGCTACACTGCAATTTTCAGCAAGTTCAGCTGGAAATTCGGCCATAAATTACAGTGGATACAGCCCAGCAAGCATGACTCATTCCTTTTGCAACTGTGTTTTAACATCTAAAAGGCCCTGCTCATCAGCCTGTTTCCAGGAATATCATCTCTTTTGCACACTTGCCTAACGGTCATAAATATAATTCCAGACTTTAGTTTTTTGCTCAGGTCCTGCCTCCCAAGACCTGATGTGCCCAGCTGTGTCAAAGGCATGTGAGTCCAAGTGTCCCCAGTTTACGTGTCAGCCTTGCTGAAAAGCACTTTCCTCCAGACTCTTTGGTCCTCTGGTCCAGAGTTAGGCCACAGGACTTCACTACTAGAGAATAATACTCATCTGGGCAAGCAAAAGCAGAAAACTACAATAAAGACTGGATATAAAAGGATTTCATTCTGGATGAGAAGGGGATTTACAGAAAATGAGTGAGGAAGGAACTACCAGTAAGCTTCACTCATCTTTTGTTAAGAAAAGATACACTCTTTTTTACTTAATAAATAGAAATACAAGGCAAAGATTAGGGGCAAAATATAGAGTGATATCTCCAAAACTTAAATATTTACGGTTTTATTGATAGTTTAAATTAACATGATGCAATTATTCCTTTATAATGGAACTTTTATACTGACTTTGAACATTCTTCTTTTCATTTTCAACTTTATGAAACAAAAATTGTCAAAATCTATTACCAAGAAAGCTGATTTTCAAAATCTGAAATTTCAAGATTTTCCTTCTTAAATGTGCCTGCATAAACAAAAAATCTAAATCATTAATTATCTTGAAAGATTTCTATAATTAATCTGATTGTAAAACTGCTTTGTAAACAATTCAAAGCTATTTGATAAATATAGGGACTACTACACTATTTAAATGCTAGTCATAAATTTACAAGATTTTCTTCCATAAAAGTCCCTAAAAAGCTTATATTTCAGAAATCTGGGGGGTTTTTTAAGCTTTTGTGCTAACCATAATGAAATCTGTGAGCATGTGTGAACACATGTATTTTTTAAATAAAAGGACTTTCCTGACAAGGAAACCAGACCCGTCTACAAAAGCCATGGCTGACTTCCTGCTCTTTNCAAGGCAAATTAAAAAAAAAAAAAAAAAAGTGTGGGCATTTCTGCTTCTCCAGGAAAACATCAGTATAACCCATCTAACATCCAATTAAAGAGTTCAACTATGAAGGTAAAGGTAATCTGATATTATCTTAGAAATCCTTGTCTGGATCTTCTGTCCATATTCCACTTAGAAACAACACTATCCTTGTTTGCTTATTGTATTTTGTCTATATTGTTAATGATCAAATATAACTCAGTTTCTTTGGTACACCTCCTATTTCCACTAGCATATGCAATTAAGACCTAACAGGATGTTGTAACACAGGCAAACCAGGTCTTATGGCTATATCATGGAACACAGACTTTCACAGCCTTGAAAGAAAAAAAAAAACTGTTAAAACCTGGGAATTTCAGAATCTATTAAAACAAAAAATTTTGAAATTCTGAGATGAGATAAAAAGTTAACGGAAGATAACAAAATGGCAACATAACTCATACAAAACCATCTAATTTCCTTTTTTAACCTCAAAAGTCCAACATCAACACAGAAGACAAAAAGTCAGTCTAGAGAGGAGTAAATAAGCTCAGCCAATTTAAAAAATTACTTACATTTCACCTTAAATACATACAGAATTGACTGAAATGGCTAGTGTTGTTTTCAAGATTTTATGGAGGATGGGCAAAGTACCAAAAACTAGAGAAACAAGAAACAATGCTTTCATTTAAAGAAGGAAACAAAAAAGGAACCAGTTCAGCCAGCTGAATTTGAATTCTTTAAAAAAAAAAAAAAAAAAAAAAAAAAGGGGGAAAAAATTGGCAAAGCAGTTTGTAAGTGCTTAGACAATAATATGCAGTGGGGTAAAAGGCAAAATTCAGTTTGACAGGCATGCTGAGGACAGATCCTGAAACCTTTCTAGCTTGCCTTCCCCAACAGATAATAGGTTTGAACAAGGGAAGGCACATGCTGCTGGTAGTCTTTCAAACAGTCAGATAAACTTCTCACACACAGCCTAGATATAGTACTTGTTTCTTCCCTGGGGCATCTCAACAAACCTACCAGCTCTCTTCAGCACCTTCCCTACCTTCCCCATTCTGTGGTTCTGTGAAAATGCATTTTAATTTAGCTATCCCACACATAAGGACAAAGAAAATAATCAACATGCACACTCGGGAAAGTAATTGGAAAGCACTGTCTCCAGAAAGAACATTGGGAAGTGCAGCTTGGGCTCCACTGTGTATTTGTTACTGTGGTTCAGCTGCTTAGGCTAATTTGAGCTAAAATACATAAAAGTAGAAATATCAGGTAAAACAAACAACCCCCTTTCCTGCATACACTGTGGCAATCTGATTGTTTATGATGACTTTCCTGGTGTCAGAATTTACTTGAAAATACAGGAAGGATTTTTAAGGCTTCTGTTGATTTGGTAAAGAAAAGGAGCCTCTCAGTACACACCTTAAAAACCTCACTATAGGCAAAATAACAAAAGTTGAGAGATGACTTGATATTTTGCATATACACCTATATTTTTTTATATATATACACATTTAAGACTCATTAAGACATCTAAGAAGAAAAAAAAATAAGATTTTTTTTCAGATTCATAAATTAACTCAGAGAAAACCACAATTAATAGAAATTGACATTGCACAAATGTGTCTCACAGAGGTATCACTTCCTAGCAGCAAGAAAATTACTATGAAAGCTCTTACTACAGGAAATGGACATCACGGCTTCAATTTTTAAGTAAATTTAGATACCTTTCAGAAACTTAACTTATATTCAGCTTCTGTGAGAGAAACAAAACTCTCTGACCCACATACAAAAGACTGATTTAGATAATCACAATTCTCTAACCTGGCCTAGGTGTCTGAACACTTCTTTCTCTCAGCTTCTATGAGATGCTTTCTAGTCTGTGCATTTTGCTGCAGAAGGGACTCAATACAAAAGTGACCTGATGCAAAGATAGGCAGAAAGAATACTCTTTCAGGTACCTCAAAGGTAACAGCCACATAAAAATAACTCCTTAAATTCCACAAAGTAAGAAAGGAGCTTTAAGACTTGGCAAGTGGAAAACTCAAAGAGCCCTAGGGAAAGGAAAGATGCAAGGAGAAAAATCAACATATTAGAAGGAAGATGACTGCTACCCATTAGGAAAGAAATGGTGAACTGCCTCTTAAAAAGGCTCTGGGCACGAAATATGTGCAAAGAGAAATAAAAATAATCTGCTCCCATAGCCTGGGCTGCCTGACATGTTTCAAGTTCACAGTACCTCAGGATTTCTGCTGTCCTTCCATAGGCTCAGACTTGCTTGACAAAGCAGTTCCAAAGTCAGGGACATTAAAAAAAACCAAGTGTTTTATTGTTATTGCTGTACTGATTGATACATGTCTAAACCTACCCTGTACATTACATACAGTCTTTGTTTACATTTTATTACAGTTCAAGTTGTTCCAAAGGAATCTTTCCCTTCCCTATGGTAACAACCAGGAAAAAAATTTCCAGTAATAGATTGTGTTTCCAAGTGTGGTAATTGTCATAACAATTTAACCTCCAGTCCATCCTAACAACCACTGCTAAAACAAATTCTCCCTTTGGCCAGCAATGCATCAAGTAACTCCAAAATACTGTCAAGGCTGCTACTGGATGCTCAGCAGAAGACTTCAGCAATGTAACTAATTCATGCTACCTGTCTGCTAAAGAAAATTTATTATTGCCAGTTCAGGCAGGATCTTCTCTGTGACAGCAAAATAGCGTATTTGACATGTTTATAACTCCCAGGCTTAAGGTCTCAATATTTCCATCACAATGTTGTCCCATATAAATAGCAATAATGAAATTTTGTATGTCAGAGTAAATTATAAAGTGTTTGGAAAACAGAACCTAAGTTAAATATGATAAGTTGTTGTTTGTTTTTTTTTTTTTAATTAAGACATTAATGTGGAAAGGATTCTTAAAAATTTAATAATGAGAAAGATTTATTATGTACCAACAAATACAAGATTCCAGAGGAACCAAAACAAGATATTTACAGAACAGGAGAACCTTAAGACATTTTTGCTGTTTTGGAAGACATGCCAGAATAAGTTAAGTTAAAAGAAATATAGAATACACTTATACTCTATATCCTCAGATCAGTACATTAGATAAATAAGTATGTTAAAAATTTCCTAGGACTTACAGATCATTATGAATCAATGAATGGTTGGCTGAATAGTATGTCCAGGCACCCATGGAATAGAGGGTGATATGAAAAGATGCCCTTTAAAAAAACAGTCTCCTGGGACAGAAAGATAAAACCTTGCTCTATATGATATGGAAACAACAGAACATGGTAGAATTGAGATATGGGAAGAAATATACATGTATCAGGGATATGCAGGGAAGAAGTAATTATAATAGACTACTCATTATAGAACTGAATAATGAAGAGCAGGAAAACATCATCAGCAAAGCATACAAGAAAAGGGCAGGCTGACTATTCTGGAGTGGAGCCATCTAACAAACACGGGAAACATTCTGAGAGATAAAATGCTCCACAAAGTGTACTGAGACAAAGTGTTTGTTTAGGAGATGAGAGATCTTTTTTTACAGCATTGTAAGGTAGGTCTGGCTCCTCTTTGCAATGCTGGGTACTATATAGCTGCTTAAACATCTGGCCAGTCTTCTAAAACTTCTAAGATTATCAAAACATCTAAAAATATGATTTTAAATGTTCATAACACTGGAATAAAACTTCATATGTCTTATAAACAGTACTTCCTATGCAGAAGAACAATCCAGTATTACTAAAGCAAAAGCCTAGATGACAGTACAGCTCATTACATTAAAACAGAAGCATTCTCTATTTTTGAGAACTGCATTTAATGTAGATATTTAACATTAGTTCATATTTATTGAGCGCCAATTAAATGTTGTAAACAGTTCTGTTTGTTTTTAAGCCAGAAATGAAATTTTAAATTCTTCCTTATTTAATACCCAAGGGACACATTAGCAGCAGTACCTCCCTACTGAGCTAGGCTGTACATGTATTAAAGGAAAGCATGTGTCAGCTGAACAAGCAAAACCAGGAGTTGTCTGTTTCGGCCAATACTTAATTTCCACATGAAAGCTAAGAACATGTGCACCCACCTAGGAAAAACAACTCTAAACTTGGCAAAACACACAGGGTATAGGTTTATTTTTTACCAATACCAACAGTGCATAATTGTTTCTTAGTCAAACTACCTTAACCAGCAGAACAGTTACTGGGAGATTAAATACTCAGTCCTCCAGAATTAGGTTTGAATTTTCTACTTAACATCAAATTCATGTTGTGATGCTGTTATTCTGAGAAGCAAACTAACATTTTCTATCTTTTTTCCATGTCCCGAATCCATGGGCAAAGAAACAGCACTAATAGGCTTGTATTTTAATTGCTGGTACAAAACTATTCAGTCAACCATTTATTGATTCATAAGGATCTGAAAGTCCAAGGAAATGTTTAACATTTTATTTTTAGGATTTCCATATGTAAATCAGATATTAGAATAGGGTTTAATTACAAATTAAATTCCCCTTCCTCCCCCATGATGATGAGATACAGTACAGAACTTTCACTGTAGGATAAAGTTGATGAAAGTGATTAAAATAGAACTTGCTATACAGTTGCTCAGAACCACACTGTTGCTTTCTGCAGTTTCAGCATTTCCAGAACTTGGAGGAAAGCATAAATAGACTACAACAATGAAACAGAGCTCCACCAGAGATCTAAGACAATGTGTGCAAACACAGGAACTTCCCTTTTTCAACCCTTGGAAGTCCCTGATTCACAGAATGATATATAGTTGGACATGGGAAAGTGGGAAATTTGTCTTTGACTGAAATTTGAGCTTATATTCTCAGAATTTTACTGGACAGTGACTGTGATAAGGATTGTATTTTCTATGTAATTGAACAGAATGTCAACACTCAGAGGAAGAATTCAGGTGGCATGAATGATTTTGAACACAAACAGCACCTGCATAGACTCCCAGTAAGCTTCAAGCTTGCAAACTTTGGCACTGTGGCATAATGCTGCTGCTGGTGGTGGAATATACCTTCCACAGTGCCCCAGGGTACAGGTACAACTTTACACACAAGTAGAAGTTTCTTCACACTTAGCAGACTGTTAGAGTCCAGAAATTCCAGTGACCAGCAACAGTTATATCCATGGTCCAACTGTAATATGCCCCCTCCACCCCCCCACAACTCCAAGGAAAGGGAAAATCTTCCATGTCTACATGACTAGACTGCAGATTTGAGGACAGAGCCCAGTTTTACTCTTACACCTCCACTCTCACTACTGATCTGACAGCTTCCTTCAACTCCTAAGCAATGCCTGCAATTGCTGCAAAGTTTTTAGAGGCTCGTAACTGCACAAAGGCAAATCCTTCTTTCTAAAACTTTTAGCCTTGACCTTGACAAATCTGAGTGGTAGCCATGGGGAAAAAGAAAATGCCTCTTGTGTAGTTCAAGTGCCCCTGTCAAATATCAAAAGATCTGCTTCCAAAAAAATGGACAGACTCTCTCAAAGAAAAGGTCATAACAACTCTTTCCAAGGAAAAGTCAGGGCATATCTATGCAGGTTTTGCACAAGGTTATGTCTCAGTAAAGCAAGCCAATACTAGTTTAGGAAGACAGATGGGTAGGGTATAGCTATAAAATTCTCAAATGAAGTCATAGTAATGACAAGACAAAAGCACTTCTATTGCTACAGTTTATAGCTGTGGATAAAATGGAGAATATTTTGTAGTGCAGAAATTTTAGACTGACAGAAATATTTCTGGGCAGTAGCATTTTGAAACAGAAAAAAGAAAAGCTCTAGAAGGTGCAAAATACTGAAACTCATCTTGATACAGGGTGATTTCCATAATCTATTTGATCTATAAACCAACAAACCAAAATTATTGACCCATGCACTTCTTCCTCCCAAATCAAACCATATTCAGTGTCTTATCCAGCTGTGATTTAGTGCTTTAAACATTAGATCAGTCACTCTGAAGTACGTTTACTTCGTGGTATTTCATTCTTTTTCTTCAGTTGTTCAGTACAGAGAGGCTACATACACCTGTCTGCAGAAGTAAAGACAGAGAGCAGGGGGTATAAGCTACAATATCTGGAGCTTTTGCAATGATTGGAAAACTGTATATATATATTTGCCTTAGTTTCCACTTGAAGCAGAATGATATAACTCTGTCCAATCCCTCTGTGTGGAAGGCAATTATTTATCAGCTTCCTTTTGGCAAAGAATTCTTTCACCTCTTATTTTAAAGCATTGAGGGTACCAAGGTGTTTCCTCCTCAGCCATTTATCACAGTAGGCTTATAAGTTATTTTAACAAGAAATACAAGATAGAAAGGAGATCACAGAAGTGCAATGCCCCACTGTAAAGGCAATGCAATTCTAATACCTACCAAGACAGGTTTCTAATGCTGAAGATTCTCCTGCCAAAGCAAGTACTGTTAATCCAGGTTGAGTCAGAGCATTGTACAGACTGCTGATGTATTCAGCAATTACTGCCCCCTGCTCATTCCTCCCAGTTAGACTGTCCACAGTATTATGAACAATTGCCATATAACAGCAAAGATTACCACCAGTTGTATATGCACACAAACCCAGACTTGTTCACGCATGTACAAACACTCTGCACCATGCTACTAAAATGCCATGTTTCTTCTGTCAGGTCTCACCTTCTCAGAGGCATGTGCATGCTGTTCCAAAAACTAGTCTGAACAAATGAACACTTTAACCTTCATTTCTAGATTAAGATTCTTCATTGTGAGGAACAATTAGCACCAGCTGATGGAGCTATTACTTTGGTTGAGCTTTGAAATCAGTGCAAAGTTCACAGTAAGTTTGAAGTTGCTACAGACTTGATTTTTTTTTTTGCCAACACAAGAGAGATGTTCCTACTTCCTCTAGGAAACATGTAAGAATTCATTAAATGTTTGTGCTCTGCCTATTCCCTGGGCTGCATGATGAAAGATCCTGGACAAGTTAAACATTTCCAGCATTCAAGAATAAAATTTTGACCTTTATCATCTGAAAGAAATCAAATTTTTTTTAAAAAAAACTTCACCTTTTCCTTTAAGATTTAAAAGAAGAAACTTAGACACAGGGCAATTTTGAAATTTTTCCTCTTAAATTTATTTTTATTATTTGTAAACTCCTGCATCCTCTCAGCACAAGGAGTTAATAATTTCTTCTCTGAGCTTTTCCATTTTCCTAGCCAAACATCTGCACTTGCCTTCCCCCATCTGCTGTTCTTGTTGTTGAGTTAGTTTACCACCTCAATCGCAGCAACTTCCTTTTCAGTTTCACTAAACAATAGATTGGTGCTCTCCTGAATGAGGTTGCCTTCTGTCTTTTCTATCATTCCATCTTTCCCCTTCACTAACCTCAGGTGATAAGAAGAAACAGCACTAGCAAAAGCTCTTCTCCTTCCCTCTAAAAGAGAAATTTATTTTGTTTTATTCTCAGTAACTCTCCATGCCAGTTTTTCCAAGATTAGGATATGAAAAAAATAATAAAACAAATGCAAAAACAAGACAAGAGCAAGGCCTCATATATATATATATGTATGTATGTATGTACATGTATAAACCCTTGTTTTAAAGCAGACTAGGAAGGTCATTTAAAGGCAACACAAACACATTCCTGAAAACCACTGTAACTACTGTTAAACATTTACTTGGTTTTGCCTGGGTGCAGTTTTACCCAATAGGCCATTTCCATTACATTTAATACAGTAAATGTGATGAGATTCTACAGTAGCCAAAGCTTTCAATCCATGACACATTTTAGTCACATATGTATTGCCCAGATTATACAAGCCTGTAAACGTAAGAATCTTAAATGAAAAATAAACCAAATCTGTAGTACATGAATCCTACAGGCTGAAGAGCCTGAGGGCAGTAAACAAAACCTACAGTCTATTTCTGTAAGTCTCACTGTTTTGGGAGTTGCTAGGAGCCAAGAATGGATCAGCAGATCAGACTGAGAAACACAACTTCCCCAGCTGCAGACTCAGCAGCTTCAAAACCAAACCATCCCACCATTTTATCATGTTGATCTACATTAAAATAAAAGGCCTATCAAAGAATTTTCTTAAACTACATTTAAAAAGAATTCCTTATTTCCCGGCAACTAACATACACGAGCAAACGCTGAAGTGTATTTCCTGGGAATTTTTTGTTATTATTGGAAGGGTGTGTGAGCAACTGGAGCTGTAAATTTCAGGCCAGCAGTTAATTCCATATTGACTGGACTCACACAGTGATGGTAAACCATTTCTACACAGACTTTCAGCTATGCTTCGTGTAGGATCCTCTTTTGCCATTACCAGCGCATTGGTGCCTTACAGCAGTATGCAAAATATCATGAAATTTAGTTACTAGGAATCCATATTCCTCTCTAACCCTTCTTTCAGGGAGAGGAATACTACTATGTGTAATATTTTCTTCTAACTTTCGATTTATTTTTTAAATTAGAAGCAGCAAGCTCAATGTGTTCTTTTTTACACCTAAGGAGGAAAAGAACAGTTGAGAATGTCCTTGAACATACTTGTTTCCTCATGGGTATTTAATTCATAATCTAGAAACACTCACATGCAAAATAAATAACACTGTGCTTCAAAGTCCTCACTACATTTTCAATCACACTCCTGGGGTTTGAGTCTTTTGCCATCTAAGGACTCCTTTTACAGTGCTAAGTCTTGTGCTTCTTTTAAATATTGGAAAGAACTGGTGATCTGACAAAATCCAGGACTACTCTACAAATTGAAAAGAAAAAAATAACAAAGTTTTGTTGTTAAAATCAGAGATGTGACACTGTTTAGGTCCCTGTGAGGTGACAGCCTTTCTGAATAAACAACAAACACATCAACACTAAATGCTTTCCTATAAGTATCTCTAGACATCTATCACCCACTGTTTTTAAATTGCTAAAACAAGGAGTTTAAGGAATAAAACTAACTTCCTACTTTACTGATTTGTCCAAGAACTGTAAAATTATTATTTGAGTAACATATTCACCTCTGCAGATAAATACTGGTCCAGTCTTTTTGAGTTTGAGAGGGGAAAAGGAGTCAAATCTCCTAGCAATTCCTTAAAATACAATTTTGACATTTTTTACTTCACCCTTCCTCTTTTTATTTATAATCCTCCACACATGAGGAGGACTCAAAACATTGGGGGAAACAGTTCTACTGAACAGCCACAGCTATCCCAGCCACTCTGGGGTTTGCTTTTTGTTGCCCACTTCTCATTTCATGTATGTTGAGCAGAGGACTGAGAAAAAGGACACAGCTACTAACAATCCTCCTTGGAACATCTTCAGCAAGGTGCAGCCTGTGACACAGGTGCTTCACTCTTTGCCTCTCATTTACAACTCTGATATTTGGCCTTCTTTCCACTAGCAAGTGCAATCCTCTCCCAACAGCGTGGCTCACTGTGTTATTGAGGGAGGGATACTCCTATTTTTGGGACAAAGGCACAGTCATCCCCTTGGCTAACAACAACAGCAACCACTACCAGAGGCCCAGAAAACAGGGCAGGGCAGATGTCTTACACCCACCTGCCTTGTTAAGGCGCTCCTTGCCTGCCTCCAGCAACCGGCCACTCAGAGAGAGCCAGATTCAACACCCTTCCAAAAACCTCCCCCAATTTCTGTGCAGTTGTCTGAACCAGTATAAGCTAGTGGGAATCATACTACCTACAGAAACAAAGTTTCAAAGGTTAGCTGTGCCTTATTTAAGAAAAAAAATAAAAATAGAAGTAATCGCATTTTGCTTGCAAACTACCACCCAACAAGGACATTGAAAGCCTTTATTCTTTCATATAAGGTGGAAACAGCAAAATACTGTTCCCATTCTCTAATAAGAATTCAAATTTTTTAATATGAACAGACAGCTCTTTTGTAATTTCATTGTTCTCTGAATGGCAAACACATAGAGCACAGCCTGTAAAATTAGAATTTGCTTCCCCTTACACGCATATCTCGCAGTCGTCAGTCTGAAATGTCATCTGCTATGCAATCACACTTTTTGAAGCTCTCTGCTACCAGCTTCCCATTTTACTAACCAACTTAGTATCAGCAAATATTTTAAGGAGGTTAAGAGACTGTCAATTAAGACAACAAAACAAGAACTCTCAGAACTGCCTCACTAGCTCTTTTACATCTATGGAGAAAGGGAAGACATGCATCTTTTGTTCCACAAAAGTGACTAAACAGCAGCATTTATACAAAGGAGAGACCACAGTTCAACATTTTCATATGCAATACAGAAGACTACAATAATATAATAATGAAATCCCTTTCAAACTTAGATCTGAAAGATATATATCATCCTTCAGTCTCACTAAGTCTCAGGATATACAAACATAGCCGGTAAGCTAAAGAAACCCTAAACTGTTGTATCAGCCCTAAGGCACAGATATAAAAGGTTATTTTCCTACAGAACTTCCTACAGCTTACAAAAGGGAAGCAGCCAGAGAAGCCCTTTCTTAAAGCAAGTCTTCAGAAATCTCTGCAGCACTGAACAAGGTTCCCTCCCTCACACAACTCCCTTAATTACCCTAATTTGAAAATATTCTAATTAACAGCCAGAAAGTGAGCATAAAAGGAATGAGGCTGCTAGCTCTCCCATTCCTATCCAACAGGAAGAAAGTTTTCTTTAGATAAAAAGTTAATTTTGCATGTTATCTAGCTGATAACTAACAAAAAAATTTGGAAATCACCAATACCATTACCATCCCACTCCTCCATTTGCAGCTGTTGAATTCCATACTTTTTTTTTAAGATTCTCAGGAAGGTTTTTCGCAGTCACTTTTCTGGGTTAAGATTTTAAATAAACAATTAAAGAGACTTGTCTATAAGGGAATTTAAAATATCTTCTGCTGGTAATTCTTCCACAAGTGCATGTATTATTTCCTCCTCACTTTGCTCCAAAGAGCAAGGAATTTTAATAGGATAATGTGAAAGCTTATAAAACCATCACTGAGGGTGCAAAGATTTAAGAAAGGGATGTTTAACATTAGTTAAGCAATGCAATAAGGTATCACAGCTGGTCTTTTAAAAATCTCAACAGTTAATTCTGTATAGATTAGGAAAATAAAAGCTTTTTCAAAAGCTGACAGGCAATTTAAATATTACTACTACTGCCTTTATCCATATTTAAATATAACAGAAGCAAAACCAATTATTCAGGGAGGAGGGAAAAAACTCAACTTGGGTTTTTAGAGCTTTCTGGTAGTCAGCCTCTCTTGGCTTTAATCTTCCCTCTGATCCATTTCCATTCCCATTCTCCTCTGTATCTTTGCCTCTTCTTCTGAAGGCAATAACTCCTACAGTCAATATTCCAGTGTTTGGTGCTTGTCCAAGTCCTTGTTACTTGATAACAACCACAAGTTCCTGCTTCATAAACTAGCCTTTCACAGCCTTCTGCTTCTGTATGCATCCCATTGGAACCACAACAAAAGTCATATGTGTTTTCCATATAATTTTCTACCATTTTTTTTTTTTTTTGAGAGAGAGAGGAAGTAGGTTAATGAGTTCTGATGTATTCAGTTATGCCAGATACTTACTCAGCTGGAACATTCACTGCAGATGATCAAATCTCTCATTCAGTTGTAGTCCAGGGTTATTTTACATAGGGCATCAAAATAGTTTAAGTCCTTAACTTAAACAAAACAATTCCAAATCTCCTTAAACTGATTGACATACTAAAAAAGAAGCCATAGCTCACTAAAACATGATCAGAAGTAGCAACCTGATATTTACAAAAATAATGAAAGATAGTACTGCAAGTGTAAACATTTTACTGAGCAGATAGCTTTAAAAGAATAACTGCCTTTAGTATAAGCTGAAGTCAATACATTATAAAATGTGAAAACAACTTTCAGCTCTAGTTAAGATGCAAGAAAATTCTCAAATATCATATCTAGTCACCCAGAAAAATGCAATCAACAGATCTAGACTCGCACAGGCATAATTTTCTCAGGAGAAAATGAGGAAAAAACAATAAAACCACCACCAAATAAAACTCCAAAAACCTAAATTCATTCCACCCCTCTAAAGCACTACATATGTTCCAAAGAGGTTAACTGTGTTTGTTCTAACTTATTTGGATATTAAATGCAAGATAAAAGATCTCTAGGCGAAATGTAAAAGATTGTATCTTATTTCTGGGAAATAAACAGATTCCAGAGGTGTGTTCCTGCCCAGCCAATCCCGAGCCTGTTGTGCAGCTCTGCCACCTCTCTGAGCCCAATCACAGCCATGAAGGGAATCTTGTTTTGCAGTTTGTCTCCGCGGCGCTGATGATGAATGGCTGCTTCAGGGGAAGAGATCAAGCTGTGTGGTAAATCTTCCTATTTGTTCCATCTGCTTTTCTATTTTAAACAGCTGCAGTGATCAGCCTGACACCCTACATTAAGTACACGTGAATTTCATAAGAGAAAACATTACTATAAGTGAAAACATGACCTAGGGAGGACAAACCTTTCTAAAACTGAACACTGCAACTTCTGCAAACAGCTGCAGAAATTTACTATTATTTTGTATCTGCCTTCCAGAAAAGATATGGCATAACCATAGCTCAATTTTACAGTTTTTACAAGGTCTATTTTGCAGCCATAGCTGTTTTCAAGATGAAGGTGTTCTCCACATTTCATCCTTCTGCCTAGTTCCACTTTGCAAATATAACTTGTACGATGGCAGAAGTAATATGTAACCAGAGTATGTTTATTAGAATATGCAAGTAAAATATACAAAAGCCTAACCTGTAAGCCTTACTTATCTTGTAACTGTGCTGAGGTTGTGCTAATGCAAGGTATGACAATCCAGCCTGGCTCCAAAGGTCACCATTTCAAAGGAAGCTTTCAATAAAGCCCATTACTGATTTTAAGCTAAAAAGACTGGTAAACACACTGAGACAAGCCACGGTTTGGGGTGTTCTTTTCCTTCAGCTATAAAGACCATTCCTGGCTGGTCAGATTCCGATGCGGCCAAATGCTGCTTACACTTCTGTGCGGTTCCTTGTCTCCTGACACACTCTGCAGCACTGCTGTGTTCTGCTAAACAGCTTCCTCACTTCTCAAAGCTAGCTACATTTCAAAGGCCAGCAAAACTAAGTTTAGTGTCTTGATAAGAATAAAGGGAGAATGCTAGCACACGTAGATGCAAAGACCATAACACGGTTCTTCTCCTATTACTGTTTTTCTCTCCCACCTTAAATCCAGTTTTTTTGAAAGTTTGAACATGTTTAGCCACTTCTGAATTAAAGTAAATGAAAAGTGAAATGAAATGGCAATAAATTGAAATTGCAAATAGCAGCACTGCAGGTTGCCTTTTCAAAGTCTCACAAGAAATTACAACATCTCTTAGAAAATTTCCACCATACCCTATCTACAGATAATTTTCTTTACATTAATATATCATGCTATAGAAGTTTTCTAAAGTGCAATGGAGTATAAAAGTTAGCAGAAAGTATTTCAACTTAACTAAATATACTTCTATAAATTCATCTATCAGCTTTTCACATAACTCAAAACTATTGTGAAGTTCCATGAGCATTATTTACATTTTACAGAAACAACTGAAATGGGGCTATAACTCATCCAAGATCACACAGCAAATCAGAGAGTTGCAAAACCAAGAACAGAACTCATCTTCCAGGCCATTCCTAGAACTGCTAAGCCCATTTCAATATTGCTGAAGCAGGAGAAGGTATATTTTGGGGAGAAATACCAGAGGAAGATTTCTTAGTAAGGAGTCAGAGAGAGCACTCATGTGCCAAGTTCTTGAGAGATCAAAGTCCCAGTTCTATTTCTTTGCAAGTCCCCTCCTTGCAATAAGACAACTTGTAGAAAGTGCCTTTCAACAGTGGGACACATGAATGTGAACATGACACCAAGTTGGCAAAGGCTTCAGAAGTTGAGATTTGATCTTAAAGGCTAACTACAATATCTTTTGATTAGCAGAATTTAAAGCTGACAAGTTTACAGATTCAATGTAAAACTTTGCAAATATAATGACTGAACAACAAAATAACCACAATCCCAGCGTTAATCTCTTAGGAAGAAATCAAAATTATTTGAGAACTGTCTGTACAGTTTCTATTATTTCCTAAGTTTCATTCTGAAGAAGATTTTAATATTTAAATAAGTTTTAAAGCTATTAGAGACACTTAGCACCTTTAAGGAGAATTTTAGGACAGGAATTGTAATCTTCTGTATTCAGATAGACCTGAAGTAGACATTTTGAATATTATTCTAATGGTAACACCATACATGGTTAAGTCACGCTACCAAGGTGTTTTCTTTTGGTTCACCAGTAAGGACTGGAAAAATTGTGCAAAAAGCCTTTGCACAACCAGCATGAAAGAAACAGGTCAAAGTCACAAAACAAAGCCCCAAACAAAGCAGAAAGATTCTACTTCACTTACCTGCTTTCAGCAGTATCTTAGATTTATGCAGATAATCCTAAATTGTCACACTCTGTCAAGGAGCTGCAACACTAAATTGTGACCTCCCCCAGGCTGACAGTTTTTCTTTCATTTGGGATTTCAAACAGTTGAACTTCATTTGCTTTATATCCTCACCTTCCCACCCCCATGTTCTGCCTCAGCAGTACCTCCTTCTGTTATGCTACCGTGCGTCAGCGGGATGCGTTCCTGCAGCCCCGCACGCTGCATGATGCAAGAATGTGCAATCTGGAAGGGCTGCTATTGATACAGTCCCAGCAAGGTGTGTGCCTCAGGGGCACACAAAGTTGGGCAGATCCTGTCTGTACAGTCAATACAGAAATCAATATCTTTATTTAGTAAGCACCAGTGGAAATGAACAGACCTTTAAAAACAAATTTTTGATTTCATGACGCAACATGAAAGTGGGCATCACGTGACGCTGTAGGAAAATAGTAAGATGATGGCAAAGTAGGAAGCAAGAACAATGAGGTGACAATGACAGAACAGGGAAGGGAATAGATGAAAGGAGTTCAATTTAGGATACACTAACTAAGGCAGTCATCAAGTCATCAGGCATGAATATGATCTATGCCCAGACAGCTGAGACAGAAAATGGAATCTGAAATTCGGAGACCAGAGATGGTCTACCTCAAAGGAAATTAATAGGGAAAACATTTATGAGTTTGATAGCACAGAGCAAGTGTAAAAAAAGCTAGAACAATAACACCCTGCACATTTAATTAACAGGAACATAGAGAATTTCCACAAAAACACTAGAGTCAAAAATCTTTGTTAGCCTGAGACTAAAGGCATTTATTGAATGGATTTTACCATTCATGTTGCTTTCATTTTTAAATTCTGCCGATCTAATATTTGCAAGTTCTGCTCTTTCCTTACAATCCCTGGCTGCAGAGTTTCGCAAAGTGACTGGCTGCGAACTGCCAAGTATTCTTGTGCCTTAGCAGGATATAGGCACTTCATTCCAATAACATTATTTTATTTGGCAGTTGGCACAAAACAGGCATTAGGCCTATGATTCAGTACTTGGTTGTTTCAACAATCTAAGGCTGAATGAACTTTTATCCCCCCACCATTTGGTAATCAGACTATTAAAAGGTTAAAACAGGCAAAAAGGTTTCTTAAGCCTTTTTTCTAAAGAAATCTTCATATTTCACAGGGCATTTTTCAAAGACAAGAACACTAAACAGTCAGCCAGAGGTGCACAAATTCCAAAGCAATATTTATTGTGTTACTATTAGCTACGCCTTCTCCTAATACCTCTCTACTGCCCCATATAAACACACACATAAAGCTCTTACTGAAAAGTACTGCTTAGCTTTGAAAACATTCACAAAGCTTTATGTTCTCACAACCTTCATGGATCATAGAATTTTCCTTTCCCCGAGCGTAACAGCGAAGGGGAGATAAGACTCAGGAAAGTCTTCCTAACTGCACAAGCTACTGTGCTGCTCTCCCTCACCAACCTGTACTTCTCTCTTTCCCACTCCAGAAACAGTAACTGGACTTCTTGTTTCAGCTCTGTGTCCAAAGAAGCAATCAAGCAGCATGCATTACAACCCCTGCTCAGCTCTGAGCACTGCTCCCAGCACTGCTGCACAAGGCTCTGCCTGGTGCCAAACTCACCTTGAAGCAGCGAGCCCAAAAGCCTCTGTCCTCCAAGAGGCTGATATCTTGAGCCAGAGGTGCAACCTGCTAGCCTGTCATCTGCTGAAAACCACATCTCAAATTATTCTACTCCAAGAAGGAAGAAATCACTAGAAGAAATGGTATTGAACTTGGACTGTGTCCTCATTCCATGAAAGCCTAATGCCAGAGTTCAGCACTTGTTTTCCCCTGCAGCTTACAGAGTGGTTCTTCTAAAAGGAAAAAAGTAAAACCAGCACTTGGACAATGTAAACTGTGGGAGCTGAATGCTATTCCTGAACTCTGGTCCACGTACAGATCTAACTACACTAAATCCTCTATAAATCACCCCGTTTCAAACCAGCTGGGTCTAGTAATGCATAAGGGGTCCACAAGAAGCAAGTTACTGTGGGATAGATTGAATTAATGTCCACCATTTAGGTCAGGGACATTCCCAGATTTCCAGCACAGAGAAATCAAGCAGACCATTACAAAAGCACAGCCTTACCAGCTTCCATTTTGCACAAACTGCTACTTTTGCTGGTTCCACACTCAAAGTGTAATGATCTACAATAGAAGGGCTGACTCCATCTTTTCAAGGAGATTGATAACTTAATGTTAAAAAATAAAACAAAAAACTAGGAGGTTTTTGTTTTCCTTTGGTTTTGTTACTTGTTTCTCTATTTGATATTTTGAAGATTAGAACTTCACAGAAGAGGGAAGAAATGGCCAAAAAGGAAGTCTGCTAACCTGACAATGGGCCAGCGTTTGGTTTTATGCTAGCTATTCCAGAAACAACAATAAACCAAACAAAAAAAAACCCCAGACTATTTTGAAGTTCCATATTTATAACTCTAGGCTTCTGATGTTCATAAAAGCTTTTACAACTAGGAGGTCACTAAACAGTCACCCCAGGTATCGTATAACTAATTCATGTCACTTGGGGAAGGTAGGGAGAAAACTATTTGCCCAGTCTTGTGGGAAAACAGAAGAACTGGCCATCACCAACCACCTTCTTTAATCTACTGCCAATAAATTAAACCAATAATTGTCTACAGCAACACTTGATGTTTGGCATTTGCTACATTTCCTTCCTTTCCAAAATCCTTTAAGAAAAAGTTTTGAAGATGCTGGAATATATGTTTTAATGTGCAGGCATGCTTTAACACAAAAGGAAAAGTAAACATTAATAAGAGCTGTTATCACAGTAAGTTCACACAACTACAAACAATCAATTTACCACCATCTTGTGAGTTAAATCTTGTCACTTCAGCCACAGCAACTGACAGTATGCTCCCCATTTGATGTGTTTTACACAGCAAGTCAGACAAATCAGTTTTTATAGATGAGCTACTCGAAAGTCAGTGGCAATTTAGTTCATGTGCAATCATGGGAAGTTACCCTAAAATCAGAAGGCCTGAGTGTGAAGAGAAGTGTTAGTGAATACCCTGTGAGTTCAGCCACAGAGAAACACTCAGTTGCTCTTCAGGTTGCAGATTTGCACGGTACTGTTCATGAAACCTCTGGCATTTCACAATGCTCATGGCCATTCACTATGAGCAAGATTCAACTGCACACATATCTATGTTTGAAAAAAGGTCTATTAAACAGAGTTGAAACACAGTGTCACTAAAGAGACATGTATTTCATCTCCTATTGTTCGATATAATTAGGAGATCGGGAAATAAAAAGGCCTCTGCACATTTAATATATGCTATTATGTCATCCAGTTGCATGTTTGCTTGAGGCTTACTTCATTTGGCCTGAATATAAACTTGGAAGAACTTCAGGTTCTTTTAATGCTAATGATCTAGTTCCTGCATAGTACAGTCAAATGAAAAAGCTCCACATGGGAAAACTTAAATAGCAACAAGGATACACAGTTCTCTTCAAGAAGAATTTCAGCTTCACCCTCTATTAAACTCAACCCAGTGTACCATACTTGTTGACAGTGTTTTGCTCTTCCTCCAGACTGTCCTGCTGGTTCTGTAACCCTGTTTCAGCCACTTAGCTGCAGTAGTGCAGGTTACTCACATCTCACTGCACTTGGATTTTGAAAGCAAGTTGCAAATCCACTAGAGACCAATGATTTCCTTTCTAGGTACCAAACTGTTCTATGAAGTCTTATACAAACACCCATTGATATTTTAAAGAACTGTTCTTCTTTTCCCTTAATGGAAACTTCTAGATGCAAACATTTTTCTCCGAAAGTAAATAGAAAACTCATAAAAAAACCCGAAGAGACACCCAGATTTGGTTCAAACCTCTGCCAAGAGTTTCTAGCACCAGTCAGTTATAAAGGAAGAATGAACCTACAGTGCCCTCAGGTGTGAAGGGATATGAATTAGAAGAAGTCTGAAGATCTAAGAAGGGAGAAAAAAGTTCTCAAGCCTTCAGGAAGGATCCTCACTGAAGAAAACAATGCTTACCAGCACGAGGGGATAATTGCCCTTATGCATTAGGACAGACTGTGTACTACAAACATATGCAAGAAACAAATGACAAAACATCTCCACTTTCAACTGCCTTTTCAGATGCTTGTGAGCTGGAAGTTTTATGTGCATTCTCACCACAGGAACATAACAAAAGAAGTTTAGTTATCTAGTGTAGAAACCTCTAAATAGTGTTTCAATTAGTGGAAGGTCAGATTTACAAATACAATAATCACTGTGAAGACAAGTCCAACAATGTTGAGGACAACAACATTTCTTCAAGTGTCTGAATCTCTTAGCAAAGATCACACCTCCCTCCATTGCCCAGGAACACAAAAGTTATCTTTTCTGCAGTTATAAAGAAATTGGGGAGGGTAAGGCACCTTAACTAACATTCACAAAACCTGTAGGTCAAGTTGGAAGTCACCTAAGTTAACCAACAGGAAGCACTGAAGACAGGAGTGCCTTATCAGTCTCATCTCTTACTGTGCTAGAGCTTTCTGCCCACCACAAAAAGGCAACTGCAACTATTCATGACCAAAACCTCAAACCGAGAGACGGGTGCTCTCACCTCAGCAGTGAGATCACTTAAACAAGATAGAGGCCAAGTCTAAGTCACTGATGGGCCCAAGGTGATTTCACC
Organism: Phainopepla nitens; assembly: GCA_013400175.1. Classification (NCBI taxonomy): domain Eukaryota; kingdom Metazoa; phylum Chordata; class Aves; order Passeriformes; family Bombycillidae; genus Phainopepla; species Phainopepla nitens. The sequence goes on along the minus strand of VXBQ01013277.1, from coordinate 18,591 downwards.
TCTTCTCTGTTTAATAATGGCAACATAGCCAGCACTTCCAACTGCATTAGTCCTGCTTTACATGCAATTCTTAAGTTGTTCACAGGCCCGGAAATGAGAGCAAAAGCTAGTTCAATTCTCTCATCTTGGGAGCCCAGGCATGTAAAGGGCATGACTTTGAACCACCTCAGGGAGAAAAGGGGCTGAACCCAGAGTCCTCACTCTTTGGGAATGCTCTAACCACTAAGCTATTACTCAGGAGTGGGAGGGGAAGCTCTGGTTTGTTTTGTGCAAAGCCCATCTGATAGGTCTTCAGTAAACATGCTCCAAGAACACCATGTTCTGCATGCCCTGAGAGGAGATAGAAGGAAACATTTAACCTCTGGATCCACAGTGAGCTTACTTGAGCACAGGTGTGGAACTATTGCCCACTTCCAGGCCTGAAACACCCTTAAGCATGGCTGAACATCTGATGAGGTTCTGCCTAGATGCTCACTGACTCCAGCTATAGGGTTAGAAGGAAGTTCTGCACTGGGTCATAAACACAAGCTTCCTGAACTCAGCTTCTGCCTTTAGACTTCATAACTGTCTTTAAGTGACTTACTGAAAACCAAAACCTTTGTCTTGACAAATAATTATAACACAGGAATCTCCATGTTGGTGGCTCTAAGTGCAGATATCTGAAGACATCTTATTCCATTTAAAACAAACCAAACCAAATCAAGAAAAAAACCCAAAAAACAAAAAATAAGCAAAACCCAACCCCCCCAAAAAAACCCAAAAAACCAACCAAAAAAACCAACAAAAACCAACCAAACAAACAAAAAAAAAACCCACCAAAAAAAAACACCAGAAAAACATTAGATTTGAAAGGCAAAGCATTCTGATGCTAGCAACTACCAGAAGTTGAGTCTACCTAGATTATTTCAACTTTCAATTTTGAAGTTTCATTCCACTGTAAGGTTTTCATTCTACTGTAAGGTTTTCATTCTACTGTAGATTTTCCTGTTAGGGTTACCTTTTCCTATAGTGTCATCTGTTGCAGAACCTCACCTCTTTTATTGTTATTGTGAACAATATATCAATGATAAAGCAGGGACAAACTTGTCAATGAAAACACTGCATAGTAACTCTGTCACAATCATGACCTAAATGTACCCCAAGTGGCTGAACAACCATTCCCCTGTACAAGGCTGCAAGAAACAGTAAGTAACAAAGTGTAAGAAACAGTAGCACCTGGAAATACCTCCAAGATACAAGCTAACTCTTTCAGTTGCATACATATAGCGAGGAAGTTGAAACAATTTGAAGAGTATTTGCATCTAAGAGGCCACAAGCTCCAGCCCCATTCTTTCACTAAAAATACCACCTATGTTCTGATGCATTAGACAGTGGTGGTAAATCTCTGGGGACACAAGCAGTTTGTTGGGTGATGGCTACAGCCAGGATTGAATTAAGTAGAGTACCTTTCCCACTGGATGAGGCCTTGCCATACAGCAGGATAAAAGCTACAGTGCAGCCAGGAAGTTTCACCATGCAGGGTCCTTTTGAGCACACATCAGCAACTCCTGTGCACCACAGTCACACAGCAAATAATATCCTTTCTTCTAGCAAGTAAGCACTGCCAAAGAATTCTGTTTTCCACTATCTCTCTTTAGGATAGTGGACAATTAACAGCATTTAAACAGATTTCAGCCCCTTGACAATGCAGCAGTTTTACTCTGCTTGGAATAAAGGAAAAAAAAAAGCAAACAGCAACACTACCACGCAACACATTATTTTACTTAAGATAATACAGTTTAGCAGAAAATTTATTTTATTGCAGAGATAGCTTAAACATATTTATTGGTTAATTTTGTTTAACGGGAACTAAAAAGTCCTAGAACATTAAATGTCAGCCCTCTTTTCCAAACTAGAATCTACTCTTTTGTTGAATCTGTTCTTAGAAAACCGGTTAGGTGCCATGTTTAAAATTCTTCACTGGTAAGCTCAAAATTAAAGTTAAGAGTTATTCACCAAAGTTTTCTAACAATTTAATTTCCCTTGAAGTCCTTCATAGAGATCCCTTGCTAGATCCTTCAGAAAACGAAAATAGACTGATTATGGCTATTATTTTCACTTAGTACCTAGACTAGCATTTTCTGGTTAGATCGGGGAAAGTCCATGCCATGGCCAGCAACAGAAGACACCATCATACATACTCAGGACTGATTTCCTTCACAAACTGCAGCTTTTTGACCCCCAACTCTTTCAATTACTGAAACATCACTCTAGTTGGGTAGGGGATTTTTTTCTGTTGTTGCTTTGTCTTTGGGGTTTTTTTTTAATATGTGAGAATATATGCCTCTTGTGTTCAGAAGAGGTGACTTCTTGCAGTTAGTGCCTTCTTTTCTTCTTTCAGTTTTGTTTTTTTAAAAGACATATTGATGCCAAGGCTTCATTAACAATACAGAGGTAATGTTAGGGAACTTTCAGTAGGAGATAAATGCCTTACAAAACTGAAATAGTGACAATCATGAATTAAAATGGAAATAGGCATGAAACTTGAATATAGTGGTGATTATTCATAATAAATATATACGGTGCTGATTCAGCTATTATCACAAACTTCTTATTCATGAATGCCTTCTTCTCCCTTTCCTATAACTGTGTCAATCATCACTAATTTAAATCAGTTACATTATTTCTAAAGAAAACTAGTAAGATATCATTACCAACAAAAAAATAACTAAAAATATGCCCCATCTCAAGAAGTTGTCATGTTACTATTCTGCAAACAGAAATAGCATGAGACAAAAAGGACAAAAGTTTCATTTTTCAGGAGTTTTAGAGTAATACATCTGAATTCATATTGATGTCACTTCAAAGAAATCAAAAACTGGCAACACATGAGACATGAAGTCTCCCCCAAGTGTTCCTTCAAATTCATTACATCTTCCTGGAGCAGATGCACCAGCTTAAGTTCATTCCATATGGAATTCTGTGAAGCACCTACAAGTGAGGAATGTCTGTCTACTGCTGTGGTAACTGGCACACCTGGTAGACCACACTGAGCTAATTTAGTCCTGAAAATACTGCAGCTGCATTCATATGACATACATTTAAGCTCTCAGGCCCTGCTGAAAGGTACACCACCACAAAAAAACAGAGACACTGTGCTTCCGGGCTCCATATGGCCCTTCCAAAACTTGCTTCCTGCATCTCTCTACTCACAGTGTATCTTCTCAGATTAAGAGACAAGTGTGAGTGTCAGCCTGCCAGAGTGATCACACTTATGGCCACTGAAACTCCAGGAAACCTGAAACCTGTAAGAGGAGACACATGATTGTTCATAACAAATGCAAGTAACTAGGGGAGTTTTGAAACAGAATCCTGCAGCAGCATTTCAAGATGCTTCTGGACAGACCTGCCAGCACATGTATGCTTCACTCTACCACACAGGAGCAGCCATTCTGGAAACCTAGGGCTGCTCCCAGGAATAACAGGCAGTCATGATCTTTTTCAGGTACACAACACTTTTAATGAAGTACTGCTGGTTTATTTGTAATCTATAATTTTTAGATCATGTGATGTAAGATCAATGTAAGTACCCTCAGCAAAGCAGTTCCCTCCAAATATGATAGTAAGTGCTGCAAATACTACTGCTAAGACAATAAATACTCCAGTTCAAAAATCAAAAATTTCAGGAAAAAAAATCAAGGAAAAAAGAAAACAACAAATCCTGCCAAAACAATCTAAATAAATAGATGTGTTTAGTATCATAATAAGTTCCATCTGAGTAAAGAAAAAATGCTTTCCTCTTGTGGTACAAAAAAATTGTGTCCTATTTCTGTAGCACAGCATACTCTTTCCCCCTCTTCAAAAAAAGATCCTAGAAGCTGAACTTTAAAAAAAGCCATACAAACGTGTATTTCATCCTAGTTTTCTGTAGTCAACATATTCAGAAGTGTTCTAAAAAGAAAGAAGAAAAATACTTAACATTGTGATTGGAAAAATTATTTTAGCATTATTTCAGTCTTCACCAAAATTGTTGCTCAACTGATTAATCTAACTGGATTACCACTACTCAGTTAGGTTAAATCTTCCACCCACCTTACAGGGCCTTCAAAGCTTCCTCACTACTTTGGCTTAAATATAAAGCACTTTTGGACTGAGGTAAATAAATTTCACAGCATCTGGACAAAATGTGGTTTTTTCCTAACTTGATGCAGTTTTAAGACCTCAGGTACTTATTTCTCAATGTGACATCTAGTCAATAAAAATGACCTTCAGGGCCAAGTTAAGTTTTGAGATGAGGCAGAGCAAGTTGCAAACTCCAGTTCAGTACAGATCCCAGTCACGCTTGAAGGAGATACTCATACACCCAAGGCAAATGCTCCAAGAGTTTTACGACTTTAAATGAAATTATGAGACTCCTAATGTTTGAGAAGATCTACTTTGTCTGTTCAACTGCCTTCACAAGTTACTTACCTGCGAGAGGCAAACCAGAGAGTGAAATGCAAGACCTTCATGCTCATAGTTTTTGGCTATTCTAAGTGTATTTTTCTTTCTATTCTTCATGGCACTTCCAGTCATTACTGAGGAAGCCTTTCCCTGCAAGCACTTTGTCAAAAGCAGTACATTTTCACAAAAAGGGGGTTTTTGTGAGACACCAATCAACTTCGGAACAACCAAATTCACCAAATTCTAGATTTCACTCTCAAGAAAACACACCAAAGAACTAGCTCCAATATTGTGGTGGGTTGATGCTGGCAGTGTGCCAGGTCTCCCCTAAAGCTGCTCTATCTCTCTCTTCTTCAGCTAGACAGAGAGACAGAATATACCAGAATAAGCTCCTAGGCCAAGGTAAGGGCAGGGAGAGATCACTCACTCACCAGTTAGCACCAGAGGCCAAACATACTCGATTTGGCAAAATTAATTTAAATTATTAATAAATCAGAGTAAGATAATGAGAAATAAACCCAAATTTTCAAGTATCTTATTCCCACCAACCCCATTGTCTTCCTGGGCTTAACTTCACTCACAATTTTTTCTACTTCCTCTTCCCTAGCAAGGCAGGGGAACAGGGAAAGGGTTTGTGCTCAGATACATTGTCTCTGCTGTTCCTTCCTCCCCTGCTCCAGGGGGTCCTTCCCCACAGGAGGCAGCTCTCCATGAACTTCTCCAAAGTGCATCTTTCCTCAGGGCTGCAGTTCTTCATGAACCGCTCCAGCTTGGGTCCCTTCCAGTGGGGTGGAGCCGTTCAGGAACGGACTGCTCCAGCGTGGGTCCCCCTCAGGGTCACAAATCCTGCCAGCAAACCCTCTGCAGCTCCATTCTCCGCAGGGCCACAGGTCCTGCCAGGAGCCTGCTACAGCACAGGCTCCCAGACTTCCTCAGGCCTGCACCCGTCCTGGTGTGGGATCCTCCACAGGCTGTAGGTGCAGATCTGCTCCACCACAAACCTCCACTGGGACATGCCGCCTCACCATGGTCTGCAATGGAATCTCAGCTCTGGTGCCTAAAACACCGCTTCTCCCTCCTTCTTCGCTGCCCTTGTCTGCAGAGCTGTTTCACTCACACATCCTTCCCTTCTCTCACTGCAGTTGCTATTGCCCAGGGCTTTTTCTCCTTTCTTAAAATACATTCTCTCAGAGGTAGCACCACTGTCACTGATGGGCTCGGCCTCGGCCAGTGACAGGCCCATCTTGGAGCCAGTCGGACACAGGGGAAATTTTCAGCACCTTCTCACAGAAGTCACCCCTGTAGCTGCTCTGAAACCAAAATCTAGCCATGCAAACCCAATACAAGTACAAAGCCAAAGGGGTAAACAAATAAAATCCATTCTTTATTAAATAATCTGCCCCACACATTTCCTGGATTTCATTTCCACTACAAGAGAAAAACAAAAAAGATGACTGTAAGATCTTTCTAGAAATTTGGAATTTGCATCAATAATGAGAGCATTCCCTTTAGGATGCTCTTCTGCAGATGATGCCAGATTTCCAAAGCAAACTCTGTGAAGAGTCATGATCCCATCTAATTATGTGAAGGAAAACAGCTGCCACAAGGACATAATAGCAGTTTCTCGTCTATATTTTCTTACAGCAACAGAATATTGTTGAAACAGAATATTATACATCATGCCACTTCAATTCTTTATCATTCTATAACATTCAGAACTGCTAAGAACTCAAATAACTTCTTAGAAGCAGCTTCCCCTTGCCATTTAGAAGTCTCAGGGTTCAAGACTTCTCAAAGAGAGCTCAATATTCAGAAGCACAAACAAATGGAAGAGATATCACACTCTTTTGAAAAGAAAGTAGTTTACAGACTTTATTATCCACTTGAAGATTGTCTCAGTCTGTTGGAGATGGAGAGCTTGATTTCAACAAGCATCAGAATCTACCGTTGCACCAGATAAAGGAATCAAGTCTCAAATGAGCTATTAAATTATATTATCCCTGGCTTCTGTTACACAGAGAAGGAGAAGATATTTCACATGATACTATCTCTAGGAAAATCACTTCATTCTATTTCAAAATTAATTATGCTTGGCTTAAGAATTTATAGTTTGTTCTTTGTTAGATTGCCTCTTATATTGCATATATATAATAGAAACTTAGAGCACATGCTCTTTCCAATTTGATTTCCACTTACATTTCTTGGCAGTTTTAGACAACAAAGGAGCTCAGTGCTTTTTACAAGTCCTGCCTAGTTGGATTGTCCACTATTATTTTTAAACAAATATCCAAGTAGTACTGTAGCAGGATACCCTACCCTGGAATGTGGTCAAACAACTTGGACAATGTCTTGCTTGCAATGCTATCAGTGGTGGGCTGAGCTCAGGCCATATGCTGGTTTTGGTGTTGAACTGTGCTAAACCAGTCTGGCTACCTAACCCCAAATCAGTACCCTGATAGTGAGGCAAAGATTTGGCAGAGCTGCTAAGCTGACCTGGCAGACATGGGACTGGCAGTTGGTCACTTTATACTCTGAAAGTCCAGGCCAGAAAGACTCTGAAAGTCATAAGGCTAGATTCCTCTACCATATTCCTTCTTGACATTCCTCAAGGTTAAGAGAGAGGTTTGCCCATGAGCATTGGTAGGGTCAGTTACATCCACATGTACTTAATTATTCCTGCTTGTGAGCTTTAATACAATTGCTTTGCAATAGTGCACTGTACTATCCTACACATACACTGCTGGCAGTTTTAGCTTTTGTACTGTGCAGGAAGGAATTCTGGGACTAAGACTGGATCCAGCCACACCTGGGCCCCTCTCTCAGAAGGAGTTTAGAAGGCAAGGGGTTCCTTTCAGCACCTAGTGGCTCAGCAGCAGGACTTGTCACTCCACCCTCAACAAGTACATAGAGCAAATATTTAGGAGATTAGCATTCATTTTTCTGCTGAAGTTTTGAAAACACATGAAGATAGACTTGTATGTTTGTATCTGTTACAGAGTCAAAAAGGTGTCTCCTTACAGCTGTCTAAAACAGCAACATATGAAAAGAAAAATCTCACACCAGACCATCACACAGGACAAAACCAGACAGGTTAGATTAGCAAAGGTTAACCTGGGATAAGTTTGCACTCAAGCCATAGACTTTCACCAAAACTTGGAGTTTTGGCCCTCCCACCTTAGCATTCCTGACAAACTCTGAGATTATACCGTAGAAGATATTTTATTCCTCAAAAGGCATTTTTATTCCTGAAGTCATCGTTGAACAGGGAATTTGCGAGTGTGCAACTAGAGAAATTCTAAGTTTCCCAACATAATCAAAAAGAGGTTTAGAAGATAGTATTAAAATTTGATTTTATTCTCTGTAAAATGCATTAGTTTTTCTTGACCTCAGGACATGTACCCAAGTATTTTTTAGCACCTATTTTTTTTGAAGTGACAGACAGCAAGTCATTTAGCTTCCAAGTGAGATTTCCATCAGAACTTTGCAATTGCCTTAGCGTGTTTTTATCCACATGTATGAAGATTTATTGCTACCGGAAATTGCTTTTGAGCCATGTGGTTACCCTACCCCCAGAGATGTGATATCCAAGATCTGTACCTCCCCCCAAAACTTGTGGATGTGTGACACACTGCACCACAGACCTTGGGCTCTGAGAGGAGGAACACAGGTGGAAGCCACATATATGGCAAGCACACCACACTTACCAGTACAAAATTATTTCTTGCATCATGAAGCAGCCATATTTTCCATTGCCCTCAGGAGCAGTGATCTGCACACTGAATTCACAGTGCATAAAACCAGCACTTTTTCCCAAGTCTTCTATCACTATACACAAACACACAGAAAACTCTAAAAAGTAGAACACAAAACCGTCTATGCTTCAGTCTCAGACATTCACTTGATGCATAAGCTACAAAGAGTGAACTACTACCTTTAGAATCTAAAATGAAGATTTTTACATTGTGCATTACAAATGGTATCTTCTGCATTAAAAACAGCTTTCATTTCCAGTGAAACCTCGCTCAGAACCTTGTATCCTTTAACAGAAAGGCCTGACACCAAATAATGAAGGGAAAAGAAGCAACATTTGATATTCCCAATTTACACATACTCTTCTGACAGATTATATACAGTTATCAGCCAAGCAGAGCTGCCATGTTCTGAATAGCTAGAAAAGCAGAACACTAGAAGCCAAGATACCAATATGCTTTCTAAAAGCCAGACAAAAACATTTCCATTTGGCTTATTTTCCTGCCTCATGGAACAGAACAGTAGCAATAAAAATGTCAGAATTAAGCTTCTCTTACAGAGCACTATTTACACATCAATTTCTAGGTAAATATAAGCAACCATTACAAACATAACTCTTAAAAAAAATGTAATCTAGGTGAAGTTATAAGCTTTCCAAAACCTTTTCTGTAACACAAGTACGAAGGACAGAATGGACACAAAGGAAGTTACAGAAAATATCAAAAGCAATCTTATCCTGGTAAGGACTTCCTCATAACATGATGATCTCCAGAAAACGTTTTGTGTACAGCAGTGGCCAAGTACTTAGTACTGTTAAAGGGACATAAGCTTGCACTCAGCACTGATTTGAAATTCACAGAAACAGAAAGTTTTCCTTAAACTTTTTCCTATCTTCGGTCTTTCTTCTACATGGATATCAGTGTGAAACTAGTTTAGAAATAAAATTTAAATAAATGGAAAATCCAAACTGTTTAATCTGAGTGGAATGTGCTGTTGGCAAACAGGCTGCATTTAAAGCTAAAAGTTTTGTTGCACCAGAACACCAGCAACAGGCTCAACAACAAGCTGCAATGGAAAAAAAAAAAATCTTTCAGAAAAGAGGTTCTCCTCCTACCAAAAGCAAACACCACTCCCCCTCCCCCAAAAAAAGATAATAAAAGAAAAAAAAACCAACAAAACCAAAAAGGCACACAGGAAAGGCTGTAGAGCTTTAAATAAGTTTGTATTTTCAAGTTTGTTCCTCCTTTGAATAAATGTCGTATCATTCCATGTTTACTCTCTAGGAGTTAAGGAACCCTTGACAAAAACATTTGTCTCAGAAGAAAACGGTTTAAAAACAATTCGATAGCAATCAACAATATCCCAGGGAGAGAAATTTGGTGAAGAGGTTACACCTTCAGTCTCAAATCTAAGGCCCACAAAGCCAGTCAGACATTTAGGCAGACAAAGGACCTGCCAGGAAAGACCTGCAACCAAGAAAACTTCATTACTGACTCCAGAAGGCATGGAATAGTGAAAAACAGTTACAATTTATAACTAATTTATAGGGAAAAAAAAAAAAAAAGTGTTTTCAGAAGCAGTTTTCAGTGCTTTTCTACACTACAGTGCTTGTTCTTGCAGTTGCACAGAAGGGACACATTATCAGATTACATAAGTAGCATCACCTCTATTTTTAAAATACCAGCCCAGTATATTTTTGGATAATATTCTTGCACAAGAACACAACACGGGGGGCTACTTTTAACCCAAAATTACATGAAAGGACAAGCTTGGTTTCTACATAAAGCTGATGTAAGGAAAATGGTAAATTGTTTACTAGGTTTCAATAGAACTAAACCAGTTCACCTTCCCAAACCAACTTTTGGCAGTAATTTAACCTAAGCATTCCAGAAAAAAAAAAAACAAGACAAAGAAAAATAAAGTCAAAGTCACTGAAAACATCAGGAAGGCAGTAAACAAGAAAAAATGCCACCACTGAACTTTTTGGTTTTAATTCATTTATGTAGCTTCAAGTGAAGATTTCCATGTTTCCCTTGATTTCTGGAGAGAGTCCTAAGTTTTTCCCACCCTCCAAGCCCCGTTAAACTGTAAACAATTTACTGGAATAGAAAACCATACTGACAACAAACCATATTTTTGGAAATTTAAACACTCGGTATCCACAGGAAAATATAATCAACCTTTCAAAACTGTTTTTTTCTGGCCCACAATGGTATATTCAGTACTTTTCCACTATATTTATTTTAAAAGGAGAAACCCTGACCTGAAGAAAAAGTCCAGAGTAAGATGACAAAACAGCAAGTATTTCTTCAGTGCTCACTTTGCATCTGTCACAGTAAGACAATATAACTTTCTTTTAAGTATATATATAAATATACTTTGGTCAGGCTAACAGAAGATATATTATTTTACATAACCTAGAAGTCTATACTTTTTTTTTATTTAATATTGTATGCTAATGTACAAAACATTCTTAGAGCTTTTGTCTTTGCTTGAACATGTCCTCAAGATACATAAAATTTCCCCATTTGTGAGCAAAAAGCATCCAAATGTATGCCAAGAGACCAAAATAAAGACAGTTATTTACATAATAAACAGGACAAACAAACTGTATTATGAAAAAAACCTGCAAAAAATATAAATAAATTGTCTTTTTGGAAACTTAGAGTAGACGTTCTGGGAAAATCAATGCAGAGAGGTGAAGGATCACTGCTACCCACATACTATAAGTGTCAGAGCAAGAAAAAGAATTTCAGATAGAGACTTAAGTGGACACTAGAATATCAGTGTAGACTGGAAAGGATCATATCCAGTTATGAGTTGAAATGAACAGCCAACTTCTAAAATTACCTCTAGAGAGAAGAGCAGAATCAAAAGAAAGTTTAAAAAAAATCTAAATAATAGCTTGTGTGACTTAGTGACTCCTAGATCAGGAGAACAGATGCTGCTATTTACAAAATGCATTCAAACTGAAGCATTTTTGCTTTCTACAGATCTCTAGGTATTAGCTCCTATTAAAAAACCAAAAAATACAGGAAAAAAACTTTTTTAACTAAGCCACCAATGTGCATCCTATAATTGCTTACCTCATGACTAAACAGCAAGAGATAAGGAAACGTTTGTGTTTGATTTCTTCAGTTTTAAAGCACTTAATGCAGTCAAAAAACAAATATCAACCAAGATATTATCAAATGTGTGCTTTGTGCTTCACTTCTTTTGAAAATAAAAAATTCTAGTTATGATGTCCTGAAAATCAATTCAGCCGAATCATATAAACTCATAAATTTACAGATCAAGTCATTTCGAACAAGTATAAGAAAAAGTTGACTAGGCAAAGCTCATTTCCATACATGAGGAGCGGGGTACCACTTGCATGGGAAATTATGGGAAGGCTCCAAATGCAGAAACAGCATTAGAAGTGCCCCAGGTGCCCTACTTCACATCACTTTGAGACCCTCCGCTGTTTTCAAGCAACTCCTTATTCCAACCAAAGACATTCCCAAGGTCAGGCCATTCTGCAGCTGACAAGCTCAGCAGGAGAATTTCCCTTCACCTCTCTCAACAGACTGAAGCCTTAAGAAAGGAGGCAAGTAGGCTGAAGGAGGGAAGATCTAGATAAGGCCCTCTGAGTTTTACTGAGCATTTGAGTCTTTAAAAATATGTTCACACCCCTGCTCAGAATATTCCCTGACATGTCAAGATTCATTCTTCTCCATTAACATCTCCAGCCAGCCAAACATGTGATACAGACCCATCATCAGAACATGTTTACAATAAATACTGCAGAGGCAGCAGAAGCTGTAAATAAGACTAATCATTTTAAAGCATCATGTCATTACTTCAGTATTCTCTCTCAATTGGAGCAAAGCAAGAGTATTAAACACCACCAAAAAAGCCCATAAAAGATAGATGTTTTCTAAACTAGTGATCTGGTAAAGCAACACCTGGGTTTTGAAGGGAGCACCCTATAATGAAGAATTAAATCCATTCCATCCAATGGCTGGAAGAGACAGAACATGCTTTTGCTATGAAGTGAACTCACAAAAAAAATGTTTAAATTCACTGTATATAAGAGCACTATGGGAAATCGGAGCTGATTTGGGTATTGGCGTTGTGCAGAGGGACTAGTCAGCTTCCAAACAGATCAGACTCACCACTACCAGTGAGGATACCATATTTAAATTCTTAAGCTTGAACAGACTGTATATTTCAAGTGAGACACCTTTCTGTGGTGGCTGACCAACAGTAAGCATCACAGGGGAACATCTCTATCATGCAGCAGGACACAGTCAAATTAACTTGGGCAAAAATCCAACACCTAACAGATCTGCCTAGCTAGAGACCTCAAAGTTCGCTAAAGAAAATTACTAGTGTTGTATAGGAAGGCTAAAAAAGACTGTAGACAAAGTTATGAAGTCATTTATCAAAGATTACCCCGGGATAAGATTAGAGATTTGGAAAGTTAGCCAGTCTTCCATAACACCACTCATCAGGCTAAACCATTTGGGAGCAATGATTTTCACCCTTATTGTTTTTAATGAGCATGCCTAACAGAGCACAGACATGGAGAACTCACAAAGCAAAGAGTGAATTGTCTTGTGAGCTCACATTGCTAGAGCAAATATAGCAATGAAACAGAAAAGTAACTCCTATTTTATCCTTTATGGGTGCACACAGAAGAATTAGTACCTCCTCTCCTGGCAGAGGCTTTATTTGTCCTACCACCGCGGCAGAGGACACAATGTCTGCTTTGGCTATGACTAGAAGTCTTCCCATCCTTTCTGGATGCTCATTTAATTTAAACCATACAAGTGTTTTGCCAGGATTTGGAAAGGAAGGATATTGCCTTCCATGGCCTCTGCCAAGCAAGCCTAGATCCCAATCAGTCCCTCAAGGTTTTGAGACAAAAAGATATATTTGGCTGCTGACATGATCTTTCTCTTCTGTGCCATAACAGCCCTTGGCAAACTGTGGAATTCTGATACATTTATCCACTAAAGCAGCAGGCCTGAGAAAACAGAGATAATTAAAACCAACCTCAAGCCCACCTGATGTTTTTATGTATGAGACAGATTTCAGACTACAGGTTTGAGCACAATTTGTCTGGTAAATACAGTCTTGAAGATCAAAGGAAAAGGACTTAGATGATTCTTGAAGTCCCTCTAAGCAGTTACCAACATAAAACATAGAAAAAGAGGCTGGAAGGAAAAATCATCCAGCTAGCAATGCTCTGCCTTTCCCAGGGAGAGATCAAATAAGCACCTCCTTGCTCCTGCCTGATGTTTAAGAACAGTTTAGATCTAGTGATGAACATGACTGGATAGCCTATCCTAATATTGAAATTTTCCCCAAATGTCCAACCCAAGTCTTTCTGGAATTTAGATCCACTGTTCATTCATTCTAGTTCATGCTTTCATTGTTTTTGCAGCAGGCTTTTCATCCCTCTTCATCCCCATTTCTTTGGGAACATATTATCTTAAGCCTCCTTTTAGCCGACCACACCACCGCTAAGTACTTCAAACTTTCTTCACAAAAAACTCCAAAGGACTAGAAGATATGATACAAGCTCACATGAAATATTAAAGCAATTTTAAGTTATATGGTTGCTCTCCAGCAATCTTACTCTCCCAGCTTGTAATCTATTCAACAAAGCATAAAAATTTGTTAATCAAGACTTTGCTGGAGAGGACCTTGCAGAGCCTGTACCAAGTACTTGTTGCCTGACCTCACTTGCCCTCTGGGGATGGTTTCCCAGCTAATTTCACTCACTAAAGTGTAGTTTATAGATCACAGTTCCCTAGCTTCTAAATAAGGCTATCATGTGAACATTGAGGACTCCAGTGTATGAAACTATTAACATAAGAGAATCTCTCTGCACCACAAGGCCTGTTACTCCATCACAGAAGCAGTACCAATGCTGGATTTAAAAGAATTTATCCTGGCTAAGTCTGCTTTGGCTGTTGCTCAACTTCTTTTCCTAGGCACTAAAAATGTGTTCCAACACCAGTCCAGTATTTTTTCTCCGAGCTACTGTTAGAATCCATCAGCTTCCTCTTCATCCCATCCCCTTTAGCCCACACTGAAGAGGTATGCACCAATTAATTGGAGTCTGCTACTTTGCTCCACTATCTTGAAATTGCAATCCACTACATGAGATTGCTTCAGCTAGTTGCTTTTTTAAGCACCCTGGAATTAATTTCATCAGGTCCTACCAGACTGAAAATCTGTTGCTTATCCAAGCAACCTACATGTTTTCCCCTCACCCTCCAGCCCAGGAAGCTACTATTTATGTTTTTGTCATGGCTCTTGACTACACAGGCCAGATTAACCGTTTCAGAAAACATTTCAATCACCTCAGCATTATCTGCTAATCCACTAAGCTCTGGATCTTTTATTTCTTGCTCTCTTCCAATATTCATTTTAGCTATGCCTCCTTATGTTTTTGACCATCCTAGCTTTATTCATACATCTCTGTGCACTTTCTATATGTTTGTTTTGTTTACACCACTGAAAAGATCAACAGAGAGCAGAGTTCTTTTTTCATTACTAATCTTCCCCTTCAATGCAAGTGTTTGGTATCATTAGACTACTTCTCAAAGAGGTTGAGATTGTTCCTTTCTTCCTTGTATTTGCCCCCAATCAAAGTGTGTGTGCTAAATTCTACGTTTTTTGACACTTATGGGTTTTATTCTGCTGTTGTCATCTTTTATCCTATGAAGACTAGCATCTTGTTGCACCTGCAGAATCTCCATCTGTGTATTCTCTTTGTTTATGAAGAGAAGGAATTTACATACCCGTGGAGAGCAGTATGTTCTGCTGAGTTTTCCCACTGAATGGTTACAAGACATTTAAATTATCAAATCTCGTCCTTTCAGTGATTCTTCTCCTTGTATTTCTACTCCACTCACATCATACCTATCTGATTGATCCAACTGAGGCTGGCAGAAGACTCTGAATGAGCATGTGTTTAGCCATCCCACTGCTGTTCTTTCCCAATGTATTTGTGTTGGTGTGCAGACACCCGGTACACTGGGAGGAATGACGCACCATTCTGCAAGGTCATAGGCACTGTGCTATGAATACACGCAAAATACCCCATGAGCAAGAATTTATCAAGAACATATTGGGGGTTTCACCTCAAAAACTATTCATCAATCATTTCCAAATGCAAACACTGAAATCGTTTTCACTTGGTTAAAGCATTGCAATTGAAATGTCTTTAAAATATTTTTAAATTATCTGTTATTGAGGTCAAAGTGGCTTTAGGACTTGCTTTTATTAATAAAAGCAAAAATTAGAAAAAAGGGACTAGTTTGTGGACACTGTCTTTGTAATAACCCTTACAAAAACAACTTGTCTATTCCAAATGGGAAAAAAAGATACATTCCCTCAGGTAAAAAAGTGTATGTTATTATATATAAATATATATAGCCTACGATGAGAAAACTCATTATCCTGAACATAAGTCAACTCAATGGGGATTTATGTGAAGCAATAATCAATTCTATAGATTCTGATACTACCAATATTATTTATTCATAACAGCATTATTAATGCTATCTATTAATAGCAAAGAAGAAAGCTGCACACTTAGCACTCCACCATGTATCAGAGGAATTTTTTCCAGGGGGAAAAACCCCCAAAACATAACAAAGGCTTAGAGGGATGCCACGCTGACACAGGCTGCTGCCAAGCCTGCAGCTTACACCAGCCATATAATGCTCTCTACCAACCTGCTCCAGGCACAAAGCTGCAGAACCTCCAGGAGCACCACTAAATATTTGCTGACTGCCCCAACAGGCAAGAGGGCACTAACTCAAAGACAGAAATAGCAATCAGACCACATGGAAAATTCTAATCTTTGATTTCCTCCTTGATTTAGGCTGGAAGCAAATCTGAAAGACAAATAAAGCACATTTTACAGTCCTCCATATTGAGGCAGATGGGGTGGGGAGGGATAAAAAGAAATATATGAGGCCAGGCTCAGACTTCTAGTCTAGGCTGGACAATTCCACAGGAGAGAGAATGAGGGGAGCCCCAGTTCACAGAAGAGCTTCTGTGCTCAAATTTGCCTCTTCTGCCCTGGGCTCTATGTCATTTGATGACTTTAGACAGCACAATTGTACATATTGCTCGGGACGTGTATTGTTTCAGACCTCAAAACAGGGAGATAAAGTCATACAAGTGCTGATGCCGCTCCGAATGGGATTTCACATTTTCATGTTACTAAGCTATTTACCTTTGGAAGCACTGCTGAAAGCCACAAGTGTTATGGGGTGATAATACTAAATTTAATAGTTTGCTTTATCTGCCATCTTCACTGCAGAGATCTGAACAATATTATTCTTGATCAAACAGAAAGCCATTTCATGCCTGACAGTAGCCCTCAGCATCCAAAACAGAATACTTGCACTGGATTATTTCTCCAACAAATGCGGATCCAAAGATTACAACGAAAATTTTCATTTATGAGTACAGACACAAGAACTCAGATTTGCCACTCTAAAATTAATAAAATACAGAATACTTCTCTCTTAGATTTATGCTCCTGAAAAGGAAAATTTACAAAAACAGCTTTTAAAACTTTTCTTAAAATAATGTTATATTTGACTTTATTTTGCTTAACTTGCTGGTAAACTTTTACTGTACCTTGTGGGTATACAAGTGGTTTCACAGCTTTTAAGCCTCTCACACCTATGTCTATTAATCAAGATAGCAATGACCATGGTACTTGAACTTGCATTTTGCTGTAGGAAGAGGGACATTTTCTGACATAACTTTTTGGCCTAGTTTAAAAAAAAAAACAAAAAAAAAAACAAAGTGCTAGTAACAAAGTTTCTAGACCACACTACCACACTAATAGTTGAACAGGCCACTAACTTCAAATACCTAAAAACCTAAATGGTAATCATCTGGTCCTGTATTCTGACCTCCTCCCAAAATTTAGGTGAGAGATCACCATCTCTTGGGCCTTTGAATAGACTCTGGTATCTTGAACCTGACAAAAACAAGTCTTCCCTTAGCAGTCTGCTGCCATAATTCATCATTCTCACTGGTAACAGACTCGCTTCTCACACGAGCCTTTAGCAGGGAAGATGCCAGACTAAGTTTTGAACTCACTGTTCAAGTTTGGGGTGGTTGCTTGTTTCACTGGCTTCGGTTTTTAAAGAAAAGCTGCCAAGTTTTTCACTTAGACCATGTGAAACCATCAGCTTTGAGAAAAACTCCACACACAGCCTGAACTGGGTAAAATAAGTTACACAATATTTATCACACTGCACACCACTGAGAAGTGAGACAAAATAAACAGAGACTCTTTCAGCTCCAATAACACAAACCCAGAACATGTTTCTATATTTATGATAACATATGTGTTTTATGTTATACAAATTTATGTATCTAATGTATAAATTATTATATCTATAATACTTTCATTTATTATGATCACATTTCCCTGGATTTCTGTATATTCAGCCTGTTAAAGTTCAGGGAGAAAAAGCACAGTAGTGAGAATCAGGTAGCTATCTCTAAGCACAGCTCTACGTATTCACTTGTGATGAAAAGAAATACCCGAATTTCCTTTTCCTACTCTGCAGCTAAAAGTAGTATTTTTAGCAGTGCTGACGGACCCGTTGATACAAGAATTCCAAGACCTGCACAAAAACCTGAGGTGAGCAAGAGAATCACAATGCCAGTAACTATAATTAGACTGTAAGACTGGAAGAGTACAAAGTAACATTTATTTTTGTTAGCATTAGGTCAGTAAATGTAATCCTCTACTGGCTAGGCTGCCTATGAGCTATGAAAAAAAAAATAGTTTGGATCCTCTCGATGCCAGTGGAGAAACTATTTACCAATAAACAACAACACGGGCAATTCTGACAGGCTCTGCCTTAACAACAAGCTCATACGGCTTCTAAAAGCTCCAAAACTTCCCATTTATATCTTCAATTGGCAACACTAATATTAATACCCAAATCCTTCCTGCTTTTCTATTAAAGCTAACCGGGTAATACCACAGCACTGGTCACAGAGACTGAAACTACAGTGTTAAAGCTGTCATTTTAGTGCTTCCTTGGGGTGCCCCAACTTTCCAGCCATTCATTGCCAAACCTTCTCTGCCGGATTGCTCTGAAAGACTTAATGCTTTTTCACAGAACAGTTAGGGTTGGAAGAGACCTCTGGACTTCATCCAGTCCAACCTCACTGCCAAGCCAGGGTCACCTAGAGCAAGTGACACAGGAACGCACCCAGGTGTTTTTTGAGCGCCTCCAGTGAGATATTTCCCCCTCCCGCCTTTTAATAACGCTTTTACAAATGTTTCTTCGGGGATAGAGCCGTAGGAGTGGAGAGCACTCAGCACGTACTCATTGCAGGAGTAAGTCTGACAGGGTGGATCAGCCGCACCCATGAAACCCG
>VXBQ01013276.1:706128-719168 GCA_013400175.1 Phainopepla nitens | reverse complement strand
ATAAAGTCACCCTAGGACAGGTGGGAAGGACCCACTTAGTGAATACAGGTATTGCCTTGCTGTATTTTGCAGAGAACCTCCCAGTTGTGGGAGAGAACCAGTGCTGTGGTCATGGAGCACACGTTGTGTCCTGGTTCTGCAAGGAACCCCACATCTTCCAGAAATGCTGGGTCAACGTAGCTCAGTTCATCTTGAGCTAGGACTTTCCAGTTCAATGAAAAATGTGGGACACTGGGGCATGTGTGGGACGCCAGTTTTCACCTCTTCCCACATTGTATCCAGGACTTTTTTCTCCTCCTGTTCCCAGGTGAATTACCCCTGTACTTGCCATTGTCCAAGTAGACAGCTTGGGTTACTCAGGAATCACAGAATCACAGAGTCAATGAGGTCACACAGGTCACAGAGTCACAGAGGTCTTTTCCTCTGATCTCAGGAAAAGACCTCTGAGATCACAGACTCTAATCTTGGACTGATCATACCTTTTCATCTAGACCATGGCACTAAGTGCCATGTCCAGTCATTTCTTGAGTGCCTCCAGGGATGGTGACTCTACCATCTCCATGGGAAGCCCATTCCAATGCTTTACAACTCTTTGTATGAGGAAATTCCTCCTGATGTCCAACCTGAACCATCCTGGAACAGCTTGAGGCCATGTCCTCTTGTCCTGTCACTAAAGGAGTGGCACCAACAAGCTCTTCAGTGGAACAAGCCAAGATAGGAGGGCAAACACAAGATGTACTGTGCTGTAGCACTTTGGCTCTGAGGAAAAAGCTGCTCTTTTCATGTCCTGAGTCAGCTGAGAGACCTCGGCTAAGAGCAAGGGCCAAACCAGCCCCAAAGCAGCAGCAGTATGCTAGAACCCTTCCTTTCTTGGTCTGCACAGCACAAAGATGTCACAAAAATGAAGTGACTTGCTTGAGACTCTGCAGAAAATCAGTGACAGCATTGAGCATTGACTCTGCTGAGTCAAATGAGTTCTTGTGCTGCAAACCACGGTGCTGCTTCATGGACCTTCCATCGGCCCATTACATAATGTTAGTTAGTAGCAATGACTGTTATTGTCTAATCAGAGCCAATGAACCTTAGCCTGCTTCGGGAGGAGGGATGTGTTTCACAGGAATTACAGGATGCTGGAGTTGTCCAAGAACATTTTAAGTTGAAGGTATTTGATATTATGCAGAAATAAAAAGACTGCAGGTGGCTGCTCTCTCTGCTTCACCTCTTGACTTCTAGACTGTGCAGCTACAGAGGATTTTCAACCACTCCTATGCCGGGACATCAGACAATGGAAAGCTGCCCAGATACAACTTGTGTCCTGCTGGGAGGAGAAGAAATGTCCATCTTCATGCTCAGCTTCTCTGTGCATGACTATTTCATTCGGGCCAACAGAAATGGAAAAGAAATAAACAAATGAACTACAATTTCAGTAAAAGCTCCTAGTTAGCTTGTAGAACAAAGGGCTTTGAGCAATATTAATAATAAGCAATTAGCAATTGATTGATGGTTGGAAAAAACATTTACAATTGTGGAAATGCTGTATATTAGATGGATTTTTAGCTGACCTACCTAAAAAGGCACAGTTTATGCATTAGGTTTTATTTTCTATTAGTACTGCTAGAGGAGAGGGACTGAGAAAAACTGGTTTGCATTGCCTTTTTAAAAATAATTCTCATCAATTTTGTGTGCTTTTATCATGCTTAATTGTAGGGATAATTTTAAGTTTTTATGAAAACTTCTTATATTAGACTAATCCAGTCTAGACATTGATTTCAGTGGGCATTGGAACTTTCTTAAATAGTTTCCAGAAAGGTTTCTTTCATCACTGGTAAACTTGGACAGCAGACAAATGAAATGGATGAAAAATATGTATTTAGAGCATGGCATGTAAGAAAGGGATCTCAGTGCAACAGCCTGTCACCAAGATATTTGCTTTTGAAGTAGTTTGGTTTTTTTTTTTTTATAAAATATTTAACTTGCTGTAAAATATATTATTAGTGAAAAGCTTCAAAGCAAAACATTCTTCCCTCCCACTTTTGGTTATTTGATAAAGACAGGATTCTTAACATAATCATATGGTTGAGCTGATTATGTAAAATAGCTTTTTAGCAATTAATATTTGAGTGAATGCTGTCTCTAAAGTGAAACCATAGTGGATCTTTGTTGCACTATCAGATTTCCTAAAAAGATTGTTTAACTAAGCTTCTTCTGTATGAACAAAACAATAAAAAACAATTATGAAAACTTACCATCTTAAGATTCTTCTGCTGTGGAATTTCAGTCTCTTTGCTGGGGCAAATTTCTCTGTAACTCCCAATCTTTTATTTTTAATTATTTTAACATAACCAGTGCATTTTCACTGTGATCATAAGGTTTCATTATTATTTTTAAGCAGTTAAAAGAGAGAGTGGTACTTTTGCATGGATTTGCAACAAGCTTTGATGAGTTCCAGAAAAGTGACTGTTGTACAAATATACAAGGAATGAAAAGAACTTGTTATCTTTAACAAGAGCTTGATTGGATACTAAAAGTTCCTTGTTAATTTACTGAAGTTAGCATCTATGCTGGTAATGAATTTATAATCAACAACATTTGATCTTCTGCGGAAGCTTTTGCCCCTTTCTCCCCCTCAAAATGTTTCTGGAGAGAGTCCAGATAATTTCTTTTAAATAGGGATTAAAACTTTAAAGGAGTATTGCTTTATAGTGACCCTTTTTGGCAGTTTATCAGAACACTTATGCAGCTGGCAAATGTAACTACAAAATTCTGTGCAGGGATGACTATTTTTCCTTAAAAAAAATCTCTCCTTTCCCCTCCCTGCCACGGGCAGCACATTGTTTACGGCAACACTGACAAAATAAAGAATCACGAAATTGAGTTACGTGAACAGGAAGGCTTTGATTCTATGGGAATAGCTCCAAAAATGTCTTGTGTAATGCATATTAAATGAAGTCATTATCCTAGAACTTTGAAATAAGTCTATCCAAATAGACATGACCTGTTTTTTTTAAATAATTATGTTCCATTTAGAGTTCTGAGAAACTGTCTGTGTTTTTAATGTGAATTAGGACTGGCATTCACATGGTCTCATACAAAGGCTATTGAAGTGTTGTGCTGCATTTGTGGAGAAGTTTTCCTGTTGACTCATTTTGATTTTACCGTCCTTGTTACAAACTGATATTGTTGGAATCAGTGTTTTACTGGGGAAGTGGTTGTATGTCTGTTGTTGTTTTGTTATTTTTTTAGAAGTCTCTCAATCACCTCTGTATTTCTTTAAGTTCCAGCCCCTGCCAGGTACTATCCTGGTCTGTGGGAGCAAACACCAATAGAGCCACAGATGGACAGAGTAGACAGACAGCCCATATAATCCATCCTATGCTGCTTTTATAAGTCTGTAAAAATGCAATAAAGAAAAGAGTCTCATTAGGTAGAGGCAGGGGGCTGATTGATTTGCAGGCCACACTCAGTTTATAGCTGCCTTCTGTGTGAAAGTCCACCTTAGAGTGTGAGTTTACTCTGTTTGCCATGGCTTGTTTAGTTAGACTTAATTTACTTCTGGAAATGTTGAGCATTATTCATGTTTTTGTGGTGATTTTCGCCCCAATTTCACACCTAAGAATGGACCCACTCTCATTTTACTCTGTAGAAATAAAACTCTTTAAGCTAGAGGTCAGGAGAAAAGCTGAGTGAAAGGCTCCTAACCAAGTGTGAGTTGTCTGGAAGGCAGGCGCTGTTTAGTTAAAAGGGAAACTTAATGTCAAAGTTCTCATTTCAACTCCTGTGTATTTTTCTGCATTGCAACAAGCACCACCTCCAAATACTGAAAGAGGCTGAAAGAAAAACACTTTGTACGTAATCTCAAAGAAAGTAATTTTTTCTTTTGTTGTGGGAGTCTTTCCAGAGGAGAGTTTTTCCTGTTAAAAAATGTAAGAGCATGTGATTTTTAAATTAGAGTTTATGTTAAATCTCTCATTGGGGCTGGGAGAGCTGGCTGCAGCAGGCTGAAGTTTTTTTCAAACCAGGCCTGTTTTTCTCAGCACTGCCAAGGCTGCTGCAGGTGGATTCAGGGAGAGAGGAGAATGTGATGCCCATACTCAGTGTATTTTTTGGGACTATAGATAAACCTAAATAAATTATGACAAATTCCTAACTATGTGAACTGTTGATCTAATCTTATGGAACTGTAGATATTTTTATTCACTTATTTAATATTTCAGTAAATCAAATTAACCTTTTTTCAACTGTGTCCTGTGCCTGTAAGTTCTGGTGATTGTTGTTTTGCATTAAATATTTTCCTTTTATAATTTGTAAAGTTGCTATCCCTAAGTTTTGTTATAGAGTCATAGAATGGGTTGGCTTGGAAGGGACCTTAAAGATGATCTAGATTCAACCCCTTTGTCATGGCTATTACTAATTAGCAGATATTACCAATAGTAAGAAGAGTAGTTTACAACATATGTAATAATTTGAGGAAAAGACCAGTCTTAAATTAAAAATACTTTATAAGTTCAGCTAGTGGAAATAACTTCAAAGTGTTTGTGATTAATAAAATTCATTTAAAAATTGATCTTGATATGTCTGTCATATGGATAGCTGGAAGTTCTCACCATTTACATTGAGATTTAAATTTTTTTCTTTCTAATGACTGCCTAATAGCTTGTCTTTAACCTTAAGAGCTTAAAATAAGAAAATGAGCAAACTTAAAAATAGTTAACTATCTTCTAATAATAATTTGCTAAATTGTATCATCATACCAAAACAGATCTGAGTCTTGAGTTCAGTCAGAGAATTACATTATAAAACCTTCCACAGTGTTTGAAGTTATTAAGTCCTTTGGGAAATTCTATCTGGCTTTTTAGTTCAATCTCTATTGTTGTTGTTGTTATTGTTGTTACTGTTACTATTGTTGTTTTTGTCTTCCTTCCCCCTACTTCCTTTTTATTCAAACAAACATACAAGTGACTCCCATGTCATGCAGTGAACCATACAACTCATCCTTGCTCTTTGATACTATGTATTACCCCCACTGAGCTCATTCTTCAAAGCTGTTGACTGGGTTTGAGGAACCAGTTTCTGTTAATTTTAATGGGGATTAGACATCCATCTCCTAAGGCAGCTTTGAAAAATCTCCACTAAATTCTTTATGGCTCTTCTTGGAGGCAACAAAATGTTTACCTAGTTATATAGCCACATTTCTATTTAATTTCTACTGGATCCTCTAAACGACACAGTTTCAAAGGGATTAGTGGATTGTCATTTTTCTGTGCAAGGAAAAACATTACCTTGTATTTTGAATTGTGCATTGTAACAATTTGTTTATACCCTGTTTTTTTCTGGAGATCACTGACAGCCTTCTTCAGAAAACTGATTTCTTTCCATCCTTCTCTGAATGATGTATTTAGAACATGTGTCACCTTAAATATACGGGTTTTCAAAACAAAATTACCGAGTGAGTGGGAGGGAAGTGGAGAATTACCTTATCCAGCAGAACCAAAGGTGACAAACACAAACCAAAACCCATTTTCTATTCATTGACACACATCCCTCAGCAGCAGTCTGGATTCCCGTTCAAGCACTGCTATCCTATCTGAAAAGATTCTGGGAAATAATAAGAGCAAACCTCAACTCTTATGTTAGGCACATACTTAGAAGAATCCACTCTGCAAACCTTTCCTTTGAAAAAAGTAAGAAGTTTGCCGTGGATATAAACAGAAGTGTTCTTCGTTATAGCAACATGGATGGCTGCTAAATTGTGTTTAAATTGTCTTTGTTTAATTTATATTCTCTACTGTCTGCCTTGTATATATCCCGTAGTTATGTTTTCATCAGTTGTGTTTCTTTAAATGCATTATAAATTTGTATTTCCCTCATAAACCAGTCTCAAACAGGGCATCTGTACTGGAAACTGGTTTTAGTGACTTGACACTTTGGTTCTTTTATGTTGTGAAACGAGTTTTAATTTTCTTAACATAGGCCAGGCATGGTACATAAACCTCTACCCCCCCCAGGGAGGCTTTTATGTTTGACTCCTTTAGTGGCAAAGCTTTTGAATTTCTCCCCTTGATTGACTTGATTATGATCTTCCAAGTATATATCCTTCACGCTGATGAATTCCTGGTAGGGATCCTCAAAGGAGTTTACAAGCTGCAATACTAGATGAAACAGAGGAATTAAATTATCCTTGCAAAAGCTGCTACTAGTGAAAGTAGGAAGTTGAATATTAGTGCTGCAGATTTATTTATTCTTTGGGTGTCTAGTTTTAGATACCAGGGAGAGATTAATTTTTAAAGAACAGGTGCTCTGAGATTTTTGCCAGGTGACTGAATCTGCACAACCAGAAGCCAGTTTGAAAGTGTAGGACAAAACCCCTGTTAACCTTGTTCTGGCTTACTCTGCTGTGGTGCATTGTTAATGCTGGGATAGAGTGGATCTAACTATGCTTGATGGAGGTCTTCTCACTTGGGAGGAAATTATTGGTAGAATCTCACAGCTAGATTGAGCAGCTACTCCAACAGTCCATAAATGAACCATGTAGCCACCATCTTACAACTCTGAAAAAAACCCATTTGGCCAGAAGGGATGCTGCTTGGAGTATATTACATGGCAGGCAATGCTTCTGTCTTGTGCTACTCAACGTGCTCCATCAGAAGAGGCTGGATTTTGCACTGGAAGATATGTTCAAAACTTTGGTATATGGTTGGCTTCCTAATAATTGGTTCTTGCAGGTCATTGCTGCCCAGAGTCCATTTGTCTGTAAGCATTACACGCAAGAAGGCAGCTCAGGAGTGTGTGTGTGTTTTGCCCCCTCACTTCTTCCCCCCAATTTATATGGTGCCATTGGGTCTGGGATATCCCTGGGATCAGCTGGGGTCAGCTGCCCCAGCCCTGTCTCCTCCCAGCTCCTGGTGCACCCCAGCCTCTCCTTGGTGTGGAACAAAAAAGCCTTGAAAGTATGTCAGCACTGCTCAGCAATAAGGAAAACATCCCTGAATTATCAACATTGTTTCCAGCAGAAATCCAAGCCACAGCTTCATACCAGCTACTATGGAGAAAATTAACTCTACCCCTGCCAAAACCAATGCAGTAAGAAAGGAGAACTAGGTGGAGAAAGGCAGGATGAATGTAGTATTTCTCAAAACCATCTTTTTTTTCTTTTTTCTGGTCAGAAGACTGCAGTTGGGGCTTTTTCAGAAATTAATGCAGGTGGACGAGGTGTTAAGAGAGAACTGGAAGCGCAGGCAGGAGGGACAGAGGTATCACTTCCCTGAAAACAGGCATAAATTAAGGAATGGAGATCTACGGGTATAAATTATTTTATAAACATGTAAAATAGAAATAATACAGAAATGCAAATACAGGAAAGCATGAATCCCTCAGTGCAGAGCTCTCCTTCCCTCCTACACTTCAGGAGCTTTAAGGCTCTCAGCTGTCATTTGTCATTGGAGCTGGCTGAAAATCGTCCAGATTTTATGAAAACTATCATGACCTTTTTTCCTGACTTGAAAAATAAAAGGATGTTTTTACAGGGTGGGGAGAAGTGTTATTATCTGTAGTGAAAGCAAGTTTATTTTTTTTTAAACTGTTTTAATGGTAGTTGTTTCTATTTTGGTAGATCTGTGTATGGAAACTGATGCCAGAATGCTAACACTGCATACTGCCAGAAATCAGTTCAGATTTTCTTCTTTCTTGCTGTCATATTATAAAAATGATTGGAGGTTTAAATATTGGTTTTCTTATTCACATAAGTTTCTAATCTATTTTTAACACTCTGGACTCCTGTGTGTGGTCTCCTGCCACAGTGGTTTCAAAGACTGCTGGCAGAAGAGATTTTCTTTTTTACCAGTTTTGAATTTGCTGCTATTCTCTAGGTCAAAGAAGGAAAAAGGCATGGTTTTGTTAAGATTTTGGGGTATACATAGTTCCTGGTGGTAACTGACTTACACGTAGTGAGACACTTCACATCCATACCTGTTCTCCTGGGGATCCTCTTGCTGACTTTTGCTGTGTTTTGAGGCAAATCCACACTACAGAGAACTGAGATTGTTCTTCCTCTCAAATCAAAGGTGATTACTTCTATATTTGGTTCCGAATTAAAATCTAATAACATAACTAATACAGAGCTGTATGTATCTAAGAACATATCTAATACAGAGCTGTGTTTTCAGATGCCAGGATTAATAAATGATTGTGAATTACATAAAAATAACTTAAGTGGGAAAACTCTTCCATTAGCCAAATTTTTTTAAATTTGCAAGCCAGAGAAATGGATGGTTTGAGAAAATATTTCTCTGTGCATTTTCTGGTGAAGTTCTGATGTTTACAGAGCTCCATAGATAATTTTAGACCTCCCAAATGAAATCCAGTGATCCAGATAGATTCTGGGATTTGCATTTTTGGAGTGAGATCACAATGAAGTTTGAGATGTCTTGTTTGTTTTTTTCAGCATGTGCTGAGTATCATTTGCTTGACAACAGTGAAATGTGAGCTGTGGAAGCTGGGGCTTAGCCCAGGATGCTCCTATGGTAGGACTGGCAGATATCTGCCCTTCTCCCTGGCATCATGCCATTCCCATGCCATGTATATTGGCATTTGTGAACAGTTTAGGGAATAGGTTTTTTTTGTTGTGACCAGTTGTGTGACTGTGGATATTTCATAGTCCACTCTAGTGGCTGTGGTGGGGAAAGTGTGTTTGGAAATCAGGTTCATGCTACAGAGGGACTGTGCCAAACATGGGAGTTAAGAGCACAGCTTGCATGGAAGCAAGCAACCAAGTGCTGCACAGGAAACTGCTGAAGAGTTTGCAAAGTAAATAAACCATATCTGTGCAGCAACACACAAGACAAGACTGGCGTGGTAGTTTCTTTACCTTTTTTTTTCCATTACAGAACCTTCTCTCCTTTTTGCCATTTGCACAACTATAAAAGTTGTGCTTCCTTCCTTCTCACCATCTCCTATCAGGAGTGAATGTTTATGTCTCAAAAGGGCAGATTTGAGGAAAGCAGACTAGCCACTCACAAACAGCCAGCTCTCTAAAACCACAGGTGCGTTGTAGGAGTTTCAGTCCTTGTTTTGCCTCCTTTTATTTATCCTTTTATTTTTCAGGCTTTTTAACATCAGCCCTTGCCAATAAGATGAGTGAAAAAACCCACACTGTTCTCCTATAGCCTTTGGCATTTCTGAGTTGGTGGCCAAAACTAATTGAATCTGTGGAAGGAGAAAATAATGAGGAAAAATGCAGATTAGGTAAGGGAAAACCTTCAGGGACTGGACTAGAATATAGATGAAGCAAGATCCTGGGAGCAGGCAGCTCTGGAATGGCTTTGACTTTTTTGATGAGTGGGTATTGAAAAATACATATTTATTATCAACTTGTTTAATGATGTAACTTGTTAACAATATAACTGTCACCTCGAGACACTCTCTGAACAGCAGGACAGGCTTATGGGACTGCTGCCTCCCCACTGTACAGTGTGACAGACACCACACTTCCTCTCTTCAGCTATGCTCATTCTTTTTGGCACAAGTTTATTCAAAAAGACCATCCATCACCGCTGCCTTTTCACTGATAAGATCAACTGCATAAATAAGATGTTTGAAAAGGAATGTGCATTGCAGTCTGAGGGACAGAGGAACTGAAAAGCAAGGAGAAATGATAAACCCAGGGAAAATGATGAGGCCTGTTAGCAGGAGTGATGGGGCTGGTACTGAGGGTGAATGGTATGGGGCTGAGGCTGCTGGGTGGCACAACAGGCAGATGGCTGAGTGCAAAACACGAACACAGATTCAGGAGTAATCTGTACTGAATAGGAGGAATATCAAATTGATCCATAGCAAACATGAGATTGAATTAGCTGTGGTGGTGACATGGGGATTCTATAGTGCTCCAGCTTCTGCTAAGTCACATGGATGAAACATATACTCCACAGGGCTGCCTTCAAGTACAGTAGTCCCCCTCTTCCCTCCAGTAAATCTGCCTCTCATAAAAAGTTAACAGGTTTTTAGAATTTCTTGAAGTCTTTCATGTTGGATTTATCACAAAGTTTTTGGTATATTTTGATAAGAATTTTTCTTCATTCTATTTCATTGAGAAAATGAATGTTCGAATAAAAACTCAACATAGAAATTACATAAACGTCCACCGTGGTACTGGATGGCTTTTTTAGTTCTCTTCCCTCTGTCCCTGATGTCAGTGGGGCAGGTGAGCTGAATCTTTCAGGTGCAGCATGGATAGGTGCTCCTGTAGTGAGTCACCTCTGTGAGAGCAGGTTCTGTGTGATGAGCAGTGTGATCTGATGGCACTCTCACAGAGGAAAGCAGGATCAGAAAGTACTTGGACTTCAGCTCTCACAGGGTACCACAGAGATCCTCTCCTGTTGTAGTATACATTGACTGTTGGTTTTCTTCCTGTGCTTCCAGATTTTACATGGAAAGCTTTTATAGTGGCAGAATGTTTAGCTTTTAAACCAAGACATGTCATTATTATTATTGTGTCCTATTCTGCACAACTTTCAAGGGTTCTTGGACTCTCATTTTCCATATATGTGGGTAGGCTCAGAGTGTTTACTTGGCTACCACTTATCTGATTCCTGGGACCCACTAAAATAGGGTGTATTTCAAACATTCACCTTCTGTTGGGCAAAGGAGAAATGAATGGCAAATCCTTGAAAAAGTGAAATCTTTATCCCTTTGGTCCTTTAAAACCCAGTTCCCATTGGTGTTAACTTCCCTTTCATTGAAAGATAATGAACCTTCCCTTCTGTTGTGCGTCCTCACCTTCAGCGTGGGTTCTCTGCATAGCTCCTGTCAGGGTCAATTATCTGGGGGGTCAATTATCCAGCAGGAGAGGCCCTGAGAGCAGAGACTATTGCTTAATTGTTGCTGTGGGATCCTTGGGCATCGTGCACTTCTGGGGCTCATTTACAATTCTGACACATCCAGCGCGCCCTGCAGCAGGAGCCCTGTGAACTGGACAAAAGTTAGAAAGTGGCAGCGCTGTTCCTGGCCAAAAGCTCATTAAGATAGACATCTCCTGCTAGTGAACATCACACAGATGACACAGACAGCTCACTCCAAATGAGAAACATTCTTTTGTTCTCTCTTACTAGGGCTTTCAGATAAAAAGAATTTGAGGCCAGCTGTGATATGAAGGGAACAGGTTTAAAATAGCTCTCAGGGGCAGTAAATGCTTAATGATCAGATCTTTCATTGCTCTTGGAACATTTGAGGAAACTCAGCCAGCTAAAATTCTTGTTGATTACTTTAACAGAGGCCCTTTGTTCATATTATCATGCAGAATAATTAAGCCAATGCAAGCAAATCCCTAGCTATATACATAATTAAAATGTTAGGCTGTGATTAAACAGACAGTATTGGCACAGACAGCACCTATTCACTTCATAACAGAGTTCCATCACTACCTTAAGCTTTGTTTTACACTATTTTATTTATTATTTTGGAAAAATAAGTTTTATTAGGATAGTGGAAGATGACGTGTTTCCAGTGAGGAGTTAATGCGATTTTATCATGGAGAAAAAAGATCTAAGCATATCCAAAGTAGTTAGCTTATAGGGCAGAATTAATGGTGAAAAAAAGAGCACAAAATCTGTTTTAACTTACTTAAGAGTTCATTTTAAAGGGGTTATGTCAAATTTTCTCATTTCCTCCCCAAGTTTGGCATCTCCTATGCAGCAGTCAAATTTTCAAATTGAAGAGTTTATGAGGCACCTGAAAGTTTGTCAGAAAGAAAAACCCTTTGATCTATAAAATATTTTATTTGAATGCACTTTCAGCTTATTGGGCTACCTGTTTTAAGTCAAAAGCTTATTGTCAAACATTACATCATTCTGAGCTCTCCTAAGCCTAATTGCCAACTTTCTTTTGGGATTCTCTCTCAGATGGCAATTACTGACAATAACAGTTACGCTGTTGGCAGGGGCAGACTGACTTTTCACAAGCTTTTTTAGAAATGGGCCAGGATCCTTTGTGATTTCCCAGGCAGCAGAGATGTAATTTTACAGGGTTTCTCCAAGCAAGGTCATCAAAAGTTCTTAGGAAGCAGATTTTGGCTCTTCTGCTTTTTTAGATCACAAAATGTTGTTTTACCAGAATTTTTTCACAGTGGAATAGGTGTCCCTACCTCTGGGACTGGAGGGAAGCTGATAGAGAGGGGACACCTGATAGAAATCAGGTTATTTTAATGGCAAGGAGCAGTGTATAGTTTTTGACTATTTTTAAAATTTTTGTATGTTAGGCAACATATTACAGAACAGTAGCAGTGGCTTTAAGGCTGATGGAGGCAGCCCCAAATGAGATCCTGGGGTTCACCTTGACTCTCTTTCAGGTACTAGACCAGAGCAATATTTTTTTACAAGCAAGATCTTTGGATGTGATTTCTGAGGTGGAAATAAAAGTTAGTCTGCTGGGTTAAGCCCACTGCCCTGAAGCAGAACTCAAAGTGACAACTGCTCTACTCTCTTTACTAATCCTCTGGGCTAAGCAGTCCCCTAGGAACCTCTGTTTGGAAATCTATTAAGATTTCACAAGTTGTTCAGCAGGAGTAACAATTAATGATTTGCAATGTCTCTGAAAACTGCAATTCAAAATGAGAAGGAGAAGATGGGAAAAATCTTTCTCCTTACGCTTATAACAGTCAATGTCATATTTTCCCTAATTTTTTGAGCCTTCTGTCCAGATTGAAGTGCTCCTTCCTCTGTTGGGTCAGATGTCCCTGTAATGTGTAAATAGACTGATTTGCACAGAATTTGATCTAATAATTTCCTTTGAAATCCTACTTGATGTATCTTTTCCTACTGAATTTCACAAAAACTTTCAGAGCCTGTTAGGTAGATTTATGGAGAAATGTATTTTAAAGGAACAATGGCAGGCAATGAGTTTCTGCTATATTTGAGCTGTGTAATCTAAGAACTGGAAACCCCATTTGCCTGTTAGTGAATTCTTGGCTTCAAAATTCTTCCAGCAGATAGATTTTGCTGGAGCTTTATTCTAGAGGTACTGTTCTAGCAGAGGCTCCTTTCAATATTTTA